>JAWWES010000001.1:82189107-82213122 GCA_035583135.1 Lophotriccus pileatus | reverse complement strand
CCTTCCTTCCTTCCTTCCTTCCTTCCTTCCTTCCTTCCTTCCTTCCTTCCTTCCTTCCTTCCTTTCTTTCTTTCTTTTCTCTCCAACCCTCAGATACTGCATTTTCTATGAACTATTCACATCATTAGTGGAATGTTGTACATTACACTTGCATGGGCTTCATGCTATGCAAACAGAAGACATTACCCTGCATGGACAGACTTGCCTCAAATTTACTTTTGGCCTTCCACAGTCTTCAGGGCTCCCTGAAATGACATGACTGCCAAGTGCATCTGCAGAATTACTGCGCCTGCTCTGACTGGGCACTGTGTGAGATCCATAAACGAGATGGGAGGCAGCTCTACCTCATCTTGGAGGGTCATGCTAAATGCCCATGCAGTCCAGAGGGATCAGATGAAGGACCCTGGGAGATTCTAGGTGGAGGACCTGGGAGGTCCTCAGCAGCTGGTCAGAGAACTTAGTGGCTAGGCAAAACTGAACGGTAAAGTAGTTCTGAAGGAGGAATGATCCCAGGATGAGAACAGCCCATGCACATGCATGTGTGGCTCTGCTTGTGTCACTCAATATGCCTTGTTCAGCTAGAAATATCCCCGTTTTCTACTGCTGGCACATATCCAGGGTGTTGAAAAGCTTTGTGTGGGTAAGCAGGTTATGGTCTAGCTCTGCACTTTCCTCACATTACACAAATACTAGACATGGTACCAAGGGGGATACATTTTAACCTTAACACCTCAGTGATGGATAATAGGACGGATAGTTATGCTTTCTTTCTAAGAGTCTCACTTACATTTGGGGCTCTCAGGTGACAGGCTACTATACCACTCTCCTTCCACTCTCTTTCAATGAATATGCACAATTACAGCTAAGTTCCAAAAACAATTTTTAAGCTGAAAATAAATGTTTTCTTTTCTCTAGGAGGGAGAGAGAAATCCATATATCTAACAACCACAGGCTGTGGCTGTCTCTTTAAGTTTTCAAATCTTTATAACCAATGTACAAATAAGTACACTTCTATAACCCCTGTGAATAGCCATGTTTTTTTAATGCAAGAATTGTTTTATTTGGACCATCTCTTTCTTTTTTTTTCCCCAAGAAAATGCACCACATGAAGAATAATGTGTGGGTGTTGTGAGAATGAATGATTTTCAAGCTGTGAGGACATTATGGCCTCACGTACCCTAGGAAAATACTCACTGCTGACGACTGGTGTCAACAGTGACTGCGTCTGAACAGTGCTGAAAACAATTTAAGTCCTTCTGTCCCCCAGCTCACACAGTATTCAGCAACATTTCAGGTAGTTTGATTAAAATCTGAAGAGGCACTGATTCCACTAGCCTGGTATTAACAGGAGAGTGAGCCCTAGTGTAGACAGCTGCCTGGCTCCAGAAGCCATCAGCGGTGCTCTGTGTGCTCGACATGTCCTGGAAATAGCATCTGAGCCAGAAAGCTGTCTACACTGAAGTTTTCACTATTTATATCACCCCTTTTCTTGTGTTAGCATCAGAATGATGTGAAAATTAAACAAGCACAGTTGAAAGAAAAAAATATCCTTTTTTGTTTGAATTTTCTCACCAAACAGAGATTTAAGATACTTTGGCAAAATCTGAATTACTTTTCTTCATATCCTTTTCACAATAGTAAAAGGAAAGAAAGATTGAAAAGGAAACAAACCCAATAATTTCCCAAATTAATATTCTAAATTAAAAGTATAATCTTAGTAGGAGTCCTTTTAATTTTTCCCAAAAGAGTGAAAGAATTTTCACATTAACTTATTGTGCATTTATGAAAGGATAAAGGGCAGTGTCCTTTAATGCTATTTCTCCAGAAAACAGCGAGAACAATCCTGTTACACAACATGTAGTTACAAATGAAACTGAAATCCAAAGCTAATATCTTCAGCTTTAACAGAAGTGTAGCAATCAGTATCAGTACTTTGTTGATACAGACGTTTTAATGGCATCCTGCCCACCTACTGTATCTCAGCCCATAGACTGAGAAGGAGAACAAAAAAAAGTTCCATGTGAGAAAACACAGACAAGATAAAACAACTTCTTTTTGAATAAGAGGCTTGTGAAACTATTTTTAAAAATTCTTGTGAAAAAAGAGCCAAAACAAGGCATTGGATTAATTAATCTAATTCATATTTGAAGAATTTAAGATTTAACTCTACTTACTTCAAACCAGAAAGAGGTGGACTGAAACATCCTAAATCCCACAGCAGGATCCTACATTAGTTTATGCCACTTAGAAAAACACTTGTGAGTGTGACAGGAACATATTTTACACATGGAGCAAGGGAGAAGCAGGTACTCACAGGGAGTCCCTTTGCTCATGGGAAAGTGCACACATTCTGAGGTGTTACTCCAGACTCAAATGTGCTCCAATGTCAAACCATGTCTATTCAGAGCAGCACGTTTAAGCTGCCTTCTCAAAGAGACAAATTCTCTTTCCTGACTCTTCATGGAGTTGAGGAAGACTGCTTGTTTAACTTCTTTCACTTGCAGGAGAACAATTTGTTTTCCGAATTCCTCCCCAAATTACATAACTTTGCACTTCCTATTGGAAACTAAAACAAACAAAAACATGGGAAATCATATCTATTGTGTTTCAAGCAAATGATGTAGCTGTTCACTTGTATGTTTTTGCATTCAGTTTCTGTCATCAGACAACACTGCAGATCTTTACAGCAGCCCACAGCACTGAAAAAGGTATCTCACTTTTAGAACCTCCCATCAGATATAGATTATCATGCTGGATTCTTTTTTCAAAACATTCTTTGGAAACTACTGGAGGTCTTACTGTACAGAGTGAAGTCTTCAAACAGTATACCTAGCACTGTAACTCTCCATCTTGCTGGAACCGTGTGCGAACCAGGTGCATTTGAAAAGTGTGTGGATTGCACTTTCTGAAATGATGCTTACCTCATGTTGGTTTGCTGATCATCCCCCTTTGTATACATGAACATACTTGGCTCCCTACACTTATCCTTTCACATTCAATAAATGGGAAACGTCATTAGTGCTGTCAGTCACCAGTACATCTTGTTCTCTAGAACTGCAAAGCACATTGGGCTCACTGTCTGTTTCCCAGGCTTGGGAAATGCAGGAAGGATAGGCTTTGGAACATAATGGAGATTTTCCTTGTATTAACTAGCAGTAGAAAGAGACACCCTGAAGGCCTTGTCTTTCTTCATTAAATTCATAAAAAAGCTGTATAATTACAAAGCTTGTGCTAATGCTAATTTCCTACATAACTTTCACACTTTATCAGCCCTAAAATGTATCTGAAGTGGCAGAACAGATACACAGATCAGGTGCCAGCCCACATATCCTGCCATGGATAATGCGACCCACAGAAGTGTGGTACAGTCTGTAAAGAACTAGGAAATACCTCTAGTAAGGAGAAATGCTCTGCCTGGTTTACTCAATGAGTGCTGACAGGAGAGGCATTAAACCAGAGCATTAAAAGCATTTGCCCTGGCTAGGCAGAAATGTGCCCTAATAATTCAATTAATGCTAAATAGAACCCCCCAAAATCACCTCCACTTATTAGTAAATAATCTCATAAAGTTACGTTTCATTAATAACCATAAAAAAATCTATAAATGGTGCCCACTGGAAGAATAATGTTTTTCCCTCTCTCTGAGAACATATGTTTGTAAACCGTGTAACTGGGCCCCGAGTAATTTTAGAGTGAGTAATTTCCGAACGTGCAATTACAAATGGCTAAAGTGCAATAGCTCCCCGAAGCATCATCACAATTTCTGCAGTGAGTGTTTAATTGTAGCCAGACTTTGTAACCTTACCATGGCCTGTGTCCCTGCCATAACCCTAGGCCTAAGCTCCACTCTTCAACATATGGGAAAATTTTTCAAGCTGATTGCTCCAATCTGATTAGGGGAAGTTATGTAGCTGCCATTTATTCAGAGTCTTGTTACTACACTCTAACAGCTGCTTTGTAGAAGATTCACATTAAGGCCATTTTCTGCCTACTCCAATTCCAGCACGCCTGTCAAAGTAATTGTGATTTCACTGATTGTTCTGAGGGTGCTAGCAATAAAAAAAATTAAAAATCTTTTTGATACTGGGTTGGCAAAAGCAATGGTAAATTGGTCAAGAGAAAGTGCTTCCTGCCTCAGCCAGTTTTCCGGCTCTGAATCCTTCATAAATTCCCCAGTGCAGAAGAGCACAGGTGTCTTCAGGACAGTTTGAGAGAAGGAACTTTCTTTGTGTCAGGTGACTACTAAAACCCCAGCACAGCTCCATTTTATGACAACGATCTTTCTCTCCAGTTGTTATTTCAGCAACCTAAAAAGCTTTGATGAGTTTTTCACTCTCAGTTGTAGTAATCTGGGGGTTGATAAACTTCACATAGCTGAAATGTTGTGATAGCACTGCAAAACAAGGGAAGACTAGATGGTTTTCCATCATGGTGATCATATCCAAATTAAAAAAAGAAAAAGTAATATGTTCAGGAGTGGGGGTGTCTAAAAGATGAGAAGGCCCCCTCAAACTTCTGCCAGTGATTTTAGACTGACCAGAAAGGCATCATCCATGTAGCATAAGGCATGGATTTTTCCTTTATTTTTTCAAACATTTTGTTAGGTTCAGACATTTAGATTAAACACATAGTTAAAAGAACTTGATCTAAATTAGTTTTTGATACAAATATGTAAATGAATGGGTGATTAAGAGTTAAAAATGGTCCAGGCTTCTGATCAGAAATATTACTCATGTAAACGTTTTTTTGCTCCTTGGATTTGCTTATGTTTATTTCAACACAGATGCCTTTACCCCTTTACATTTCAAATGTGCTTTTGCTCTTAAACCACTGAAGATTTTATCATTGCTTGATTTCCAGAGATACAAGATTACCAAATTTTTGACATTCTTCTAGCTCCATGAGAATCAATATTAACATGACTAATGTCCATTATATGTTTTGGTGATTGCTCCCCCCCACAGCATCTACAAGGTTCAAATGAAAATGAAACAGAAGACTTTTATTTAGAATCATACCCACTTTAAGAAGCTTCAGGCTAATAACTGGCAATTATTAAAATTACTTTATATTTCATAAAATCCGTGGATTATGGATTTTGGAATTGTGGGTTATATTCCACCTCTAATTGCAGTGATTTGGCTGAGATTGTTTTCATGGGTTTTGCCTCAGGTGAGAAAGTGTTTTGGTCTTGCTTTGTGTTGGGTCAAAAGTAAAATGCAAAAATCTAATCAAAATTCTCCAACCTGACTTTTACAGTCAGAAAAGAGTGTTTATATGCTGACTACCTCTGCCTGGACTGTGTGAAACATTTAAAATCTAATCCCCAAAATCCAATTACAGTTTAACCATAGTCTAAGCAGGTTAACTCCATCCAGGCTTTTTTTTTTTTTAAACCTGAGGTCCTCAGACCTTCTAAGAATTAAAATATCCTTAAATGACAATATTTCTCCTTTACTGAGAATGAAAGATTTTACTTTTGTTTTTTCTTGAAATGAAAACTTTTGAGAAGCTGACAGCTGGAAAAGTTCTGCTTTAAGCTGTGAAACCAGTGAAGTTAAGTGGGTTTTCTCTCTTCAGCTGGTGAATCCAAATTTTGGGATAGACCAGATGACAACTAAAGGCTAAGATATCTGCATGTGAGGTCCTGCGCTAAGCACTGCACCTAGACAAAATACCTAAAAAGGCCCCTAAGCAAGGTTTCTAAATCTTTAAATAGGACATAGTCTACAGTAAAAGGCATACTTGAAAGAGAGACTTTTGCTGTTTGATTAGTTATGAAAATTGTCTTTAGTATCAAGAAGTGATTGCATATGTTCTATATTATGTCTGGCTTTCCGGGGGTCAGCAGCACAGAAGTTTATTTGCTGAGTTGTCTGTGTTCCATGTTCCATGATAACTTGTCTGAAGGGGTCATGTTCTTGGACAGAGAATATTACACTTTCAGGCTATTTTTGATGAGTACCTCATGGCTAATAAGACTTCTCAGATGTGACTGAGCTTTATTGTGTAAAATAAAGGGGTCAGTTATTCTAGAAAAAGATTCTGGCAAGGTGAATATAGGATGTTTCTGCCATCACTGCAGACGAGTTATGCTCTCCAGAATCCCTTGTGTCTCATCATCTTATCACAACAGGACTTTCTCAAGTTTATTTGGAGCTGCTTTTCTGATGATGTGTGTTATAGGGAAGGACAGTTTGGCATTACAGAGGCAAAAGGAGAAGACAAGCAAAGAATTTAATGTCATTAATTTTACCTCATGATCTCTTGGCAGAAAACACTTTCATGAAGTAATTTTTTGAGTTTAAGCAGAGTCTAAATATTTTTAGCTGGAAAATGGTGGTGAATAGATTTTTATTTCTGTCCAAAGGCAGAAATGGTTTAAGCAAGGCAACATGTTCACTGACAGCCTAAGGGCCCAGTCTGAATGACAGCACATACGAACATTACCTATGAAAAACTTAAAAACCAAAATTCAACTACAAAGCTTTAAATCATTGTATGGAAAACTTTCTTTCTAAAGGAATTGATATATCCCATGACTGCAACTGTTTTAAATTTTATAAGAACATGTCTCCTTCAGTTTCCATGAAAACGCTAATTTTATGATGGCTTCTTGTAGGTCTCTGTTTATTCTGAGTCCATGAGAATTAGCTGTCGGTTAGACTTCCCTGGGCAACCCTGTTTTTCCTTGAATTCTGTTGATGGGATTTTTTTCAAATACTTGGTTTTTCTGGGACAAGAGACTGGGTGGCCAGGCTTATTAATGGTGGTGAAGTAGTGGTGTAACACTTTTGAGAGAGTGGCAAAATTGTTCAAATCCCCACTGCTTTATAGGGATTAATTTAATGAGAGCTGTCAGTGAACATTGGAGGTGTGAGAGAAGTCCAGGGTGTTACAAGTGCTCTTGAAACCATGCTTTGGCTTCATACCTGCCAACAGTTCAAATGTTAAAAGTGGTAGACTTGGCAGATAGGCTGAGTCTGGTTCCTATGTCTGTCTGTTCTTGCGGAGACTCCGGCCCCGTCTCTCCATGCCTCTTGAGCAGGCCAGTAGCTTCGTGCTCTTGCAGGCTGGCTTTCCCTCCTGAAAAGTCATGTGCTCCCTGCTTGAATCCTCCTGCTACCATTGTTTGAAGAGGCAAGACGCCACCGATCCTCTGAGCAGGATACCCTGCAGGGTACCCTGTGCCTGTCATTTTAGCAGCAGTAGAAATTTTGCAAAAGGAGCATGTAGGACCAGAATTCTACCAATGGCAGACATATTTCTACAGCACCAAGAAGAAAACTGGTCAAAGCTTTGGAAAGATGAATTATGAAGGGAATTAATTAATTGAGCCATTATTAAGTTATTTAGCAAAGGGGAGTGGTGACTATGCTAGACATTGTGGGAAAGGTCTTTTAGGCACGAAGCAAAATAGAACAGAAGGTGAAATTGATTTGACATTCTAAAATGGGATTAGAAAAGTAAATAGTTTTCTCTTCAGTAGATTGCTTTAGAGCTTTGTGAATCTAAAGGTGCTGTGTGAAGCAGAAAACTGGTAAACTTATGCACTGGGTCCATCAAACTACTCAGAATTTATACACAGTTTTATCGACAAAGAATCCATGTATATCCAGGATGCACTTGATTTCCTGTGTTGCCACTGTGATATGTATCTCTGCATGCTCAGCAAGCTCAGTGCACCCAGCATAAATGTGAGATGTTAAGCAGGTTTCTACAGTACATGACCAATTATCTGGGATTTGCAAGTGCTAGGAAACTCTGCAGATTCAGAACTGCGAGCAAATGACCCAATTCCTTTTGCCCCCACAAGAAGTCAGCACCAAAATGAGAAAGGGGAAGTAAATGAATGACAGAAGTAAAAATCTATGACTAGGAATGTCGGAGTTGGCACGTATGTGTTCTACTCAAAAAAACCAAACTCAACAAAGAAAAGTTCATGGAGGCTGCACCTGGTCTGCATCTATTGTGGCTGTGGTGATGGAAGGAAATAAGAAAGCAATCTCCTAATCATCCAAATATCTGAATCTCCCTCAGCAATACTCTTATTTTGACCTCAAAAATTAATCTAATGATGAATCACACAAACAAATGTTGGCCAGACCGTTTGGTCAATGCTCTCTTCAGAGACAGTAATGTTAAGGACTGCTTCTCTGGTTACTCAAAATTGAGCTTCTCTTCCTTCAGGCAGGTCATATTTTTCCCTCCTGCACCACTGATCTGGTTAGCCCTTAGTACTCTATGTATCCTGCCCACAGTCACTGCATTTACCTCTAGTAAAGGGAGAGTGTGTGGCAGGAAAGTACAGGATCCTTCTGAGATGAGAGGAATTATCCAATTTCTTTCTCCTCTGAGGAGTTAGAGCTGTAGACAGAAGAAAGAAAAAGAAGAGAACTGGTATTGGAAAATAATAATTAAAAAACCAGAACTAAAGCCCCAATATCTCCTTCTGGGTTTGAAAATCATAGTAGTTTTCTCCTGATGGGAGATACTCAGAAGGAGAATCCGGAGGAGGCTGTGACTGCAAGAGCACAGGTAATTGCAGATGCACAGAAGTGTGCCTGGAGAGGGCATCAGAGGGACACAGTTCCTGAAAATTAGGTCAGACTGGGAAGACTGAGAGCAGGAGAAAGACAAAGTAGAGTGTTGCTCTGCAAAACAGCCTTTGGCAAAATGGGTAAAGAACATCTTGCTGTATGGACAAATCTGAATGCCTCTGGTTGAGACTTCAGCATGCATGACCTGTTTCCTTATGAATGCTCTAATCAACAGATTATAATACAAAAGGAGCCTAAATCCTCTCATATTAAGAAAAAAGTAGAGGCTGTCTTCTCCAGAGAAAGCCTAAACATCCTACTTTAAGAGGAGTTTCCAAGCTCTGCGTCTTCAGTTCAGACCTGTGTCTCCAATGCTCAGAAGTGATGATGGCTGGCCAGCTCATGTTCCTTCCTCTCTGGCTAATTCTGAGTCCCAGCATGATGAATGAGACTGACTTTTGGTAGGTTCAGGCTCGGTGAAGGATGCCTTGGGCCCCATTCTGCACCAAACTATCGCTTCTTCCATGTAAGAGCAAGGCATAACCCCAGCAAGGAAACCATCCTCTGCTCTGATGGACACATGCAAAGTGTTCCTAGCGTTAAACTATTATGGTCATGTATCTCATTGCACCTTTGGCTGATTTTGTATTTTTGTGCTGGAAACACCATGCAGGCAGGAGATTATGTGCTACTCACCTCCTCCCCAGACAATGAGGTGGAGTATTCGGCTACAACATCTGTCTGGCCTGTGTCACTAGGTTTCCTTTAATGCCAAGGGGAGAACTGGAGGGTAGGATGCACAGGAGCACACCTTACTCCTATCACCATCTGGAACTTGAGTCTGGCAGAGGCTCGCACCTGGGCATGGGAGCAGGGGAGCACTTCTGGGCTCAGCAGCACAGGCATGGCCTTTGTGTCAGGAAAGGCTGCAGTGAGCAAGGCAGCTCCTGCTATGTAACTTCACTTCTTCCTTAATGGCGAGTGTTTGACTTTGAAGCTCCAGTCTCCCCTGATCAGTTTACTCCATAAATTAATGTGTTAATTGTACACACAGTGCTGTCTATTAGGGAGGTGTGTGTTTGACAGCCTCCAGCTGCGAGTTTGCAGAGATCCTGTTGTAGAAATCATTACAAGGAGCAGTTTTCACAACCTTTTTAATGCACTCTTAAAAGTAACAGTTACAGGGGCTTTAACGTATGCAGCTGAAACATGTTTGGAGAATTCAGCTACTCCAGTGTTAACTTGATGTTAGATCGGATTGCATGATGCCAAATTAGCTGTACACCACATATCATCCCACTAACGTTGTAAGAGCTTTTCTTTTTCTTAAAAAACAAATCAAAAAACAAAACCATTTTTAAAGCTCATAGTTCAGAAATTCTTTTGTTAACAGTTTCCATCTGTTCTTAATTTCTTTCCTAAACAGGCAAGCTAGAAAGCAAACCCTTTACTCACATCGACTCCTTGTGTGAGTCATGGCTCACAAAAGTGTGCAGGCACTCTGATCCTGAGATAGAGGCAAGGGTGTGTTATATATTTACAACAAATCTCTTTGACCTCTCAAATGCACTGGGCACTACTGTTAATATATCGAATCCTGTGAATCATACAGGCAAAGTCAGAACAGATTTTTTTTAACGTTTTGGTTTTTTTATTTGTCATCCTTTTATCTTTTGACATTCACTCATAAACCTATAAAACGAAATAAATATAATTTTGCTTCTTTTGTTGGTGGGAGCTGAAGACATTGGGAATAGAGGTCTACTGTCAGGAAATACCATTTCACAACCAGTCAAATGAATATTACCAAGTGCTCCAAAGTGTTCAGACATCAATAGGTTTGAGTATGTCCACAAAGACATTCACGCCCTGCAGTCCAGAGGATACAACCTGAACAATAGAAAATTAATTGTCATCTCTAAAAACAGACATATATGTGAAGGCACAACAGACAGATAAAGCATGGTGAAACACCTGCACATTCAGCCAGACCCATGTTTCAGTAGCTGTGGCTAGAAGAAGTTTGTCAGGAAAGCAGAAACAATCGAATTTTCCTCCTTTTTATATTAATTTAGTTGCTCCAAATCTGGAAGGGATGGGGGTGGAAGGTGAGACCAGAATGGAAGCAAAGCATTGGAAGGTGAGAAAAAGATGCAGTAGAAGTTAAAGCAGCTTGACCCAAGGAGACACCGACCTATGTAATGTAAATGGGAAAACTTGAAGAAAGAAATGGTTTGCAGACAAATAATTGGAGAAGGTTGACCTTGATACTGAAAAAGGAGAGGAGAAGAGGGAGAGAGGGAAGAAAGAGGGAAATGAAGACCTGTGTAATGTAAATTAAAAAGACTTCAGTATAAGCATTTACAGACAAGTTGGAGTCCAAAGAATGTATGCCTGTCAGCTAGCCCCAGAAAGTTTCAATATGCAATTTTCAAAAGTAATCTAAAGTGCTGTTTCTTTCAAGAAAAAAGAAAACCAAAAACCAAACCCAAACCCAAACCTTTACAAGGGTCTGTAATTTTCTATTTAAATTACATTGAGAAGTTGTATGCATTAGGTCACAGGTATGCTGCCCTACTTCACCAGTCCTTTCCAACAGGCTGCCTGTTTAATGCATGCTTCTATCAGGCTTTTCCTGAATTTACTGGGGGCCTTCACTGATGTAGTAATACAGTAGGTTCTAAAACACTTGAAAAATAAGACGAAGATTAAGATTAAACAAAACATTTTTCTTGGTGATAAATTTAAGCAAATTGAATGTAATTGCTCAATTTTATTCAAAGAAAGAGTCTGTGCTGACCTTAGACTCAAGTATTCTTCCTGACTTTTGCAAGCCTGGATACATGACATCATTTGGACAATTTGCACATATTTATACAATTTGTCATCATTCTGTCTTTACAGTCTGGAGAGTTACAGGATTTGCCTCTAGGCTTACTTTTCTCCCTGCACAAAATGCTTTATGAGAATCATATGCTTGCAATACTATTTTTAAAAACTGAAAAATTTAAGTAAACATTGAGAACCTACTTCATATTTAAAGCTGATATGAAGAAAATAAATTGTGAACAGAGAAACAAGGCCTGGAAAATTCTAAACCTGAGCACGTACTGAAGGCATAAGTGTTTTTTTTCCTTAGGCTACCTTTGACATGGGTATGTATGAACAGCAGTGGCCAGGATAGTATTTCAGAGATGGGGGTGGCATTAAATGAATTTTTTTGTTCTTTCACCAAATATAACTCCTGTACCTCATTACCATTTCAGTCACTTGCATGGATTATAAGGAAGATTAGGAAAGTGGTTGTTTGGCATGCACTCCGTACTTAGATTCTTTTGAGATGAAGGAAGGGGGAAAGATTGGCACTGTGGAGAAGAGAAGCAAGAGTTTGTGAACTAAATGCTTATATTAGGTCCTTAGTTGGAGCATGTGAATAAGTTGACTGACTTCTTCAAGTGGACAAGTAACAAAAAAAGAAATGCTTTAAATGAAAATTGGCATGATTTTTTTGAGAATTTTAAGCCCTTAAACTGGGAGTTTTCACAGAATCACAGAATATGCTGAGTTGGAAGGAACCCATCAGGATCACCGAGTACAGCTCCTGGCCCTGCACAGGACACCCAAAGAATCACACCATGTACATTGTTGAAATGCTTCTTGAACTCTCTCAGGCTTGGTGCTGTGACCACTCCCCTGGGGAGCCTGTTCCAGTGCCTAGCTGGGTGAAGAACCTTTTTCCAATATCCAGCCTAAAACTCCCGACACAACTTCAGTCCATTCCTTTGGGTCCTATCACTGGTGAACAGTGAGAAGAGACCAACGTCGGCCCCTCCTCTTCTCCTCAAGAGGAAGTTGTAGACTTTAATGAGGTCTGTCCTCACTCTCCTCTTCTTAGGTCTGCCACATTCATCTCCTCAGTTTCAAATTAGAAAGCTTTTTGCTTGTTTGTCATAGTTGATATTCCTGATGCAGTCTTTGAAAGAGAACATCTGAATATGTTCTTAAAGGGCTAAGATGCTCTTTTCCTAAACCAGGAATATCTGAGAACTTTAATTTAGGTGCAGACTATGGCTATGTTTGGCTTCTTATCAAAGCAAGACATTTGCAAGGTACCAATATTCCCTTCTATCTCCTTATTTACTTTTTCATCCCAGCATACAGATCAGAGATGACCTACACAGCAGATCTGAGCTACAGAGATCACAGCTGAGTGGTAGTAAATATGAAAGTAGTAGTAAATATGGGGTTGACAGAACTCCTTTGCTTTACTGTATTTTCTGTATTTCCTCAGTTCTATAAAAGGATCTAGTACAACATTTTTTCCCCAAAAGGTAAAAAAAAGAAAAAAAAAAAAAGTGATTTTAAAAGAAGACCAAACTCTTTTTAAAGAACAATCAAGTATGAGAATTTGTCTTTCTGGGAAAGACATTTGTTTCCCCTAAATCATATGTTTCCATTTTGAATCAGCATTTTCTTCTGGATTTCACTTCATAATTTTAGAATAATTATGGTTAATACAAAATGAGAAAAGAATTTTCACCTAAGGTTGAATGAAATCTTTTGTTCAGGTAACATTTTTTCAGCATTATGGCTTGACCATCAAATCAAGAAAATCTGCAGTGTGTGCAGCTAGTAAGACCTTTCTTCCACAGCAAGAAACAAGCTTGGTCATTGATTTCAGCTAGCATAAAATGAAGTCCAAATCGATTCACACCAACAGCTTTTAACTTTCAGAGGGGGCTTACATTTGAACGATAGACTGAAAGTGAGTGATCCATAAACCTGGTAAATAACACTTTATTGCTCTTGTAACTCAGTAGATGTGCATTGAGCTTTATAGACAAAAGCAAATCTTCTAAGTTATTATGGACAAATAGAGAGGAGACAAACAGCAGACTCAGAAAGGTGAGGATGGATGAAGATGGTAACCATGATTTGAAGTATATTTCCAGTGAGTAATTGGAAGCAGGGGTCAGATATTCTACCTTCTTGAAACAATCGCTTTTTTAGGGGAGTTAGAGAGAGAAAGATGGAAGGTCTTAGCGAAAGCAGAAGGGGATGAAAGTAGAAAGATAAACACAGAATCTTGCTTTGGGGGAATTCGTTTTGAGCTCAGGGATAGATGCAGGTAAAGAGGTATGATTAGTAGGTGTATAAAGCATCAGGACATCATACCTTTATTCTGATCCTGTAAGTGAAAACAAACCTGTAGGGAGACTTTAAAGCTCCTTGTGGCTGAAGCCACGTTTTTTTAGAAAGACTCAGTTAATTAAAACCTGCAAAACAAAACACCACTATTAATTCATTAAGTGGTCCTGTGGGGTAATAGACTGCTAATGTAGCTTGTGCAGAGCCTGTGCCACTTGACACTTGTGACAGCAGATCCTGCAGGCAGCGATGAGGCAAGATTTTTACCTATACTTACCTTTATGCACTGCCACTAAATGTCTGCACAATCAGGGTCTAAGCATCTGTCAATAAGTCCTGACCACACAGGCACATTGACTTATAATCTGATTTCTATTCAGTATGCACACGGGTTATCAATGCACATATTTGGTACCCTTCATTAGTTTAGTGTGCTATCTTTAGAGAAAAGTCAATGACCTGCCCATCTCAATGGATACCCTAGAATAAATTTGTGAACTAACTACAAAAGAGTACATAAAACCAGATGAGGCATGACAGAATTAAAGTCTTTGAGTCAGAGGCTCAGCTGTGGCAAGAAGCCAGCTGTGCCACTGCCAGTTAGGCCATGCGTATTACCATTACAATTATATCGAAGGGAAATGACTTCATGCGCAGGGTATGGCTTGAATATTAAAAATTCCTCGAGTGAAATGAAAGGCGCATTACAGTATGATAGAAAAAGAGTGCAAACATGTTTCATTTTATTTCAACACTACGCTCCAGCAGATGCACTGGTAAGCAAAGGAAATTGCTAGGTCTCAGTTTCATGTTCCAGGGCTTTACTGATTGGAGGACAGATTTACAGCACATGTAAGAAACAATTAGAATAGGGACTCCACGAACAACAAAGCGAGGGAATAAATTCCGATAATGAGACGGGAAAAGTACAAGGTAGAAATGATCTATGTGCTTGCATTTGAGGTATAAAATGTCAAAAAGCCCTGTGTCAGCATGAATTGCACTAGGCAACAGATGGTGTACAGATTACGCTCTCTCCTCTCTCTCCCCACGTCTCTTTCTTTTATAGGTTTCTTTCCAAAAAAGCTACAGATTTCCCCCAAACACTTTGCTATTTATTGGCTGTCAACTGAATAACCATAAATGTTTGGTTGGGAGATTGCTGGACAAAGAAAGAAGGGAGACAACAGACAGGAAAAACTTCAAAGTTTTCCCAGTCACATTGTATGAACAGGAGATCCACTCTTTACATGCTGAATTGTTGCTTTCGGTTAAATTGTTTAGACTGAAAGATTTACTTTTTTTTCTTCCCCATTATGGACACAGTAACTAAATGTCATGCAAAAAAATAGAGCAAGAGGTGCCTGCAGAGTAAGGGCTGACATCACAGCAATGACAGCTCAAAGAGACTTGTTGCTTTGTCTTAGCACCTATTTACATTGCGTAGACAGAGTGCCCAAATCACGAGAAGGTCTCATTTTGTGAGAAAAACTCATGAGTCATGGAGGGATCTGAAATTTGTGTCATACTTTTACCTCGGTGAACACAAAACACAACAGTTTATGACTATAAACAAACCAACACTGCAGAAGCCTTGTGGGTAGGGGCTATTTTATCTGTTTCCCTAGTCCAGCCACTTTGTGCATGAAGCTCCGATATAGCATATAGCAATTTAGGACAAATGAAAACAATAATATAGCAATGCCAGTCGCATTAGGTATTTGATAGTCAGAAGCACAAGAAACTTGAGATTTTACAGTTGTTATCGTTGTTACGTTTCTAAAGTGGTACCCGTTTTTCTGTTTTTAATTACACTGTTTTATTTTCACATTGGCTTAATTAATACTCTGGAAGAACAAGATAAAAATAGTCCTCTGGGTGACATTTTTCTAATTTTCCACTTCTAAATTTAAATTTCTTAGATGCCACCCAGACCAATTCAATCCGTTTAAAGCAGACTGGTACTTTTTGATCACAAAAGTACTAGACATACCGATTAACCAAAGAAGCAAGGGAGGGTTTTAACCAGAAGTTATGACCCCTTCATAGTTCATTAACACCTGCTGAGGTGGCCCACACTCCTCTGTTTTGTGGTGCTGCTGCAGCTGCGTGCTAGTCTTGTGCCTCGCAGCCCCTGGGTACTGCCCATGCTCCCACTGCTCTGTCCCACTCACCCCGTCTGGCAGTAACAGGCAGTGATTAGAGGTATTACTTGAAGTGGGGACAAGGAATGGTGTAAGGGGCACCTGTTGCTGAGATGCTGTTTGTGATAGGTACTTTACCACCAAGCAAGGAAATGTGCCCAGAGACAAAATACACGCAGCTGAGCTCTGAGGTTAGGGTGGTTGCAGAAATATCTTCATTCAGAAATGATCATTTCAGTGTAAGGCTCAGGGTGGAAACAGGGTGAGTATCAAATTCCACTGGAAAAGAAAATACTATTTGTCTAACCTCGTGTTTACAAGTAACGGATGAGGTTGTCTATCAGCTTTCTAAACCCAGCTGACTATGGATGGCTGTGCATCATGTATGTATACGCTTTCAGTTTTCAGATACAACCCACCTCATTTAATTTACCTGTTGAGCAGGGTGACAGCTGTCATATGTTGTCTCTGACTGAAAACCTCCTGACTGAGTGCCATGTCTATGGAGCATTACCATCACCTCTGTAGCAGTTCAGAGAACTCCCCATCTCTTTGTGGGGTTTTCTGAATGCCAACTTCTGAGGCAACCTTCTGTCTTAATCCAAAGGAGGTAGATGCAGCAATTTTCATCAACCTTTGGCTTGTGGGGATTATATGGAAGTGATGTCCTCACAAAAGCAGGAGAATATGTGCCATCTCTAGTGTGTCTCAGAAGGATCAGCAAAGCAGGAGCAGCAGTTATTCTCCCACACTTTCCAACCACACAGGGCTTTTGCACTTAAGAGATATTACAGAAGTTCACATTTCTTAGTGGGCAAGGGAAACATTTAAATAATTTTTACTCTAAATATAAGTGTATCAGGATGGACACCAATACCCAAACTTATATGGACGTCAGTTTTGACCATGCTCAGACAGGAACAGTATTTCTAAAAGCACAGGTGGAAATTATTATTAAAAAAAATCATAAAAATTCCTGTGTTATTACTGAAATGGGGATGTCTGATGAGATGGAAAGAAGACTGAGCAGTTAGAGGAACATCTACAAGCAGCTGACAAAAAGAATAGTAGTGAGGAATAATATTGAAGACTGAAGACTAAGACTACTGAACATTACTTTACAAAACGTGAGCAAAGAGGGTCCTAAATATAAAAAGATTTTTCCACCTTTCACAACTTGGAGAGAGAGAGAGAGAAAGAGATATCATACTATTGGAAGTTAAAGTTTTATGCTTTCAAGTGGTAAAAGTGGCTACAGCTTCACAGACTCCAGCCAGAGGTTCCAGCGCACATGAGGATGTTATTTCTTTCCATTTCTCCCACCTCAGGATCCTGAATTAGTTTCTAGAATTTAATTAAAACTACGGAATACCTCTGTAGTATAGATATTCTAATCACTTTCCCCATTATACAGATTGTGAACAGAAAGAGAATGAGATTTTAAAAAATCCTTAGCATTAAGCTAATTGATTCCTTTGAAGTCTGTAGGAATATTACACAGAACATGAAAGTCTACAGAGTTAAGCCAGCTCTAAGTGCCAGATTTTCAGAGATCTTATTAAAACTGTTTAAAAAAAAAATCCTTTGCTTAGGGTACTCTGATGTTTATTTTTTATATGAGACCAAAAAAGCAGATTCAAAATTTCCCCTAGAACTACAATTTCAGCTTGGAAGTACCAGTACATTCAATTGCCAGGTTGCTTGTTAATATTGTAACAAAGTTATGCTTGCTGTCTATCTTTCTGTAGTACTGAGTATGTAATAAATTGTCAAAATGAAAAATAGGAAAACAGTAAAATTATACTTTTCCCTTTATTTGTATGCAACATTATCTACTCTAATGAGATAAGGAGATCAATCCAATTTAGTTTGAATTTTAATTGTAGGAAATGTCATAACACTTTGCCACATCTCTGTGAAATGCTTTTAATCTGACAAAAAAGGAGCATTTTTAAATGAAAAACCATTTCACCTAAAGTGTTTAACCTTTTCTACCACTTACTTTCTAAAACATGAAAATTAGTTGCCTTGAAGGATCTCAATAAGTACCTGAAGTGGTAAAATATGTGTCCTTCAATGAAGAGTATGTCTCTTTATATCTTTAGATTTCTAAAGAACTCTATAAAATATGGCCCTAACATGCTTGAAAATCCCACCCAGGCCACTTGGCTACCTTACTTCAGGCCACTGAACAAGTAGGTGTTGGCACCAATGAAACATGACTCAAAAACCATAAAAACAGGCATAGCTGTCCTTCCTTTTACAATAATAAAAGCAGAAAATGTGGCATTTGTGTAGAAGACAGGCATAAACTAAACTAAAAAGTGAGCCGGACACATTTAATTCCACCCTGGTTGAGTACTCTTTCAGCTGACAGTGGAAAGAGCAGCATATTCTTGCTATGGAACCAGCAGTCTGTACAGATTTTGTGTTACACCGGCGCTGTTTTATTTCATCTGCACTGATCTAGATATCATGATGATCATGCCAGGAACTCTTGAACTAGAATCTGTGTTTGAATATTGCTTTCTTCTTTTTTTTAGTGTTAAATCTTGTGAACTTCTCCCCTTTTGCTGCCTCAATTTCTCTAGTAATAGAGTATATACCCTGTAGAGAAGTTGTGAATACAAATTAATGAATACCAATTTGCATATAGTGCAGACGAAACCCCCAGTATTTAGCAGTAGATTGCTCAGTTTTGCTGCTTGGATTACTCTCTTATTTTAATCTCAGTTTACTTTAGAATTCTTATGAGAATCACTTTGTTTTTCAGTTCCCAATATATATATTCATTATCAATTTTTTGACATTGAGTATTTGCAAGCCTATGATATGTTCTAAGCTTCTTTAAAGGGAAATAGGATGTTGTTCTTTTGCCCATTGATCCCTGGTTCAATAGAAGTGAAATTCTGAAGGGAGTCCAGTTATAGACGAAAAATACATGTGTGTGTATATCTAGATATATGTATATGCACACACATTTCTTATGGAAGATTGCATTAGAACTGCTGTTGAAATAGACATAATTATATATATATTATATATATGTAATTATATGTTCAAAGGAAAACTTCTCACACTGAGGTGAATGTGCATGCTCCAAGACAGAACTGTCTTAGAGTGTTTTGCATCACTAGGGTCAGGATGATCATCAGCTTCCAGAATTAAACCTATTTATCTGAAAAAGGTCTCAAATGACAACATTTCTAGTCCAAGAAATAGGCAAAATTAAAAACAAGTTTTCAAGTCAAACAAACAAAAGAATAGACAAACTGTCAGTGTCAAGCTGTGAAAAAGTAAAAAAACCCCTCTGATCTACATCATTAGTTTTTGTAAGGAACTCCTTTTTTTAATAGTTTGCACACTTAAAAACTGATCAAATGTAAATGTAGCAGTGGGTTCGGAGCTGCTTTGAAGAAACTGTACATGTGACTGATAATTCTGATTTTAGCATGAACTTTCCATGCACTATGGATGCAAATTATACTTTTGCGTTATTACACTGCTCTATTGTTTTTTCTACCAGTTACACTTTTTTTTTTTAGATGTAGGAAATCAACAAAAACTAGAAAAGTATAAATGATGGGATATATGGAAAAGAAACCAGTTACATTATTTTAGTCAGGGAAAAAATGTGGCAGAAAACATCCACACCTCTCTTAGCTTATTTTGATTTTGAAGAAAGTTAGCATGACTGTTATACTTGACCATTAAAAATAGAGGAGAACGTATTGGGAAATGTAGAAACAGACACATGTAAATGAATAACATGAATGCATAACCCATTTCATTAGGCAACAACCAAAAATGAGGACTTTGGAAAATTATTTAAAGGAGATCTATACAAAAATATGTAGCAATGAGGTGAACGACTGGTTCTTGGCTTTGAGGAATGCAGAGGGCATGGCCTAAATCTACATGAGTAGGGATGGCTTAGGTGTATGTTTAGGAGATAGGGCTCAACCACTTGGTGTGCTAAGTTCTCCTGATTTCTCCCTCTAAATTCTGTAAAAATTATCTTCTGTTCTGATTTGAACACCTCCTGTCCTGAAACCACACACCGGCTTTTACTTGCTTCCCACTTTGTCACCAAACTCCAGCCTCCAACTCAAGGCTCTGCAAAATCTGAGGCTGTGGATAATTTGCATCTCTGTGCTGCAGGTAACTCCTGACACAGACAGGAGCAGAGGCAGTGCAGGCTGACCACCATGGTACACCCTGATACATGGTGCACGGCTGCACCACAGCACACACAAGTGCTTGTCACGCCACATGGTGCTAGTGGGATTTCATGGAAATTCCTCACAGTCTCTATTTTTCTGACAGTACGCCTGCACCTGTGAAACTCGCTTCTTCAGTTGCCAGCACTCCTACAAATTGTATTTTCCCACATGACTGTCAAAAAAGCCAAAAAAACAAAAGGAAGGAGGAAGACTCTTTAAAAACGTATTTTTCACAGTTGTCACCAAGGCAACTCATACATTTACCTGGACAGCATATCTCAGGAAAGGAAATTTTCTTCTGTAAATTCCACCCTCCTGTTCACAGCACCGGTGCTTCAATAAGTTGCCTTCCCACCACTGTTCCAAAGAGTTATTCAAAATTCTCTGTAATTCTCCATGGGAACCAGTATAAATGCCTATGTAAATATGAATGTGTATGTGCTTGTCTTTTCTGGCATCACCTGCTCCTACTAACAGTTGTGCTTCTGACTACAGTAAGTCAACTGGAGACCCTATGGCTGATGGCTGCCATGCCAGTATTTCCATGAAGGGATACTTTAGAGGTAAACTTTCTCAGCACAGTTATATGACAATGATTATATGAAGCCTTGAACATGCTCTTTTGTGATTCAATGACAGGTTCCACAAAAAAGTCACTTTTAAGGATGCCTTGTTTTTTAAATGGCCAAGTCCGTTAAAATAGAATAGAATAGGCATTTCCACACTGTTAAAAGAATCTGAAATAGTTTAATTCAGCTCTACAGACATTAATGCTATTTGTAAACTCACATTCTTCTAAGTTTGTTTGAAGGAGTAGATGATAAAAAACATTAGAAGGCAGGTGAGCTTCCAGTAAAGGAAAATTAGTTCTGGAAAAAAACCCCCTACGTTTGTTTGCACACTCACACATACAGATGGAGTATAGCATTATGCCATATGGAAGATAACCTAAAATATTAAAATACATTAATTCTCTTGCCCTGAAGGCCTACTGGCTGATTACAGACAACTCACTGGGGGTTTACACTCCAGTAAATTCACTTAGTTTCATAACATAGGTATTTGCTGGTGCTGCGATACACTGTAGGGCAGTGAGCCTATTGATCTGCTGTTATTAGATGTGTTAAGGCTCTGAAACATATTTAAGAAATAAAATAACTGAATTTTGAAATTTTTCAAAAAGTTAAATATTATAAAGCCGCAAGTAAGCATCAGAAAGTTTGGCACAATGTTGTCCTACTTTTTCTAGCAGTTTCATATTTTTTTTTTTCTAAGTTTCCTTGAAGACCAGAGTGCTTCTTGATACATTAATTTGTTTTGGTTTTGTTTTTTTTTTTCATTGCGCCCATATTTTTGCCTGATGCAGCATTACAGCATCATGACAGCAAAAGGGGATGTGGAGACTTTTCCAACCAGCTTCCAACCCTTCTAGGTGCCTCCCACTTGTGTCTATAACTTAGATTTGTTGAATTGGTACTTAACAGTGGTCAGAGTAGGCCGTAAATCCCACCCTGGTGAATTTCCTTTACTCATTGCTGGTCTGATGCAGCTGCATGAATTTTGGGTCCCTCGAGGTATACCAGCTTTCAAAGAGGTTAAGATAACTGAGTTCTTTCTGCTGTAGGGAGAAACCACTCACAGAGGACAGAAAATTAGCAAAAATCATCGTCATTTTCAGTCAGTAAATATGAAAAAAATAAAACCCAAAAATAATGTTATCATGAGCAGAAACAAACGCTCTGTTGGATGAAGCTGCTGGTGTTGAATTGCCCAGTTAGTTGCTTCTGAACATAAACACACTAGAAAATGAAATTTCAGTTGCCATGATGTCTGTATATGTTGGTAAAACAGGCTGCAGGGTATCTGTAGTCATATAAAGCAACTTCCCTACAGATAGAGTGGGCCAACTCTTTACATGAACTTCTGCAAATCAGTTTAATCTGACTAACTGTCCTGTAGCTATCATGGCTGAGCCTAAGGAAACCTCTGGATGAATCACTGAAGTCTCACTTTAGGCCTGTGTTTTATATTCTTATAAAATAAGGTGTATTTGTAAACAGTGAGAGAATCCATTCTTCATACACCATCTTTGAGAAGACAGCCAAGCAGCCTTCTCTTGTTGTTAGCCTTTGCTTTTATAGCAGACAATCATGACACATGCTATTTCAAGAAATTGATTTTTTTCCATGGACTGTTTCATTTCTAGACTGCTTGGGCCCAGTGCAATTTCTTTTGAAGTCAGTGGGAGGAACTAATGTCAGTGGGAGCTACCTGAGTCACTGAGGCTAATTTTCCCATTTGGGAAAAAAAAATAACCTAACAAAACCAAACCAACAAAATAAAAACACCAACAGAAATTCTGTTTTCAATGTCACTGTGTCAAAGATTTCTCCTGAAGAAGACTTAAGATGTAATTAGATGGTCACTGCCCATTTCTATACTCTTCCTTAGCTTTGCCAAACATTCACCAGGGACAACCTGGCCTTGCATTTTGTCTTCATGTGTACATCTTGGTCTGATGGCTGATCCTCCTTCCCTTATCTATGTCTCTATCCACTTGGTTTGCCTTTGGGAAGGGGATGAGACAATGCCAAGGTTATCAGTACTGCTCTGTCTCCTTTCTCTGCCACAGCCTCCTGGTCTCCCATTGCCCTTCACATGTTTGCACACTGCTGATTCCCCCACGTTGCCAGACCATGCTATTAAAGCATCTGGATCCATATCACCAGTTACTATACAGTCATTTACATGGTGCTAAACTGGTGCCAGTGCCCATAGTCAGGAGTGGCAGGGTGGGGACAGCAGGGGCTCTTCCTGGCTAGGTGGAGGATGCTGGAGGGGCTGGGCATTGTGAGGGCTCCATGGGAGGATCCATCCCCTGCCTGGCAGCACCGGCAGCTATCTGCTGCATCCAAATAGTTCAGCGTGTACCACCACTTTCATTAATGGCCCTGCTGCAGGGAGTGTTCAGCCATTGGAGAAGGGTCATCTGTGCTTGCCAGAAATTCAGCAGATGACATCAAGAGGATGATTCTACTCACCTAACTGTTTTTTTTCCACTACCAACTAATCCAGCACAAAGCTCTGTTTAAGAGGGCATTAAGCACAGTGTAACATGTACCACCAGTACATTTATTTTTGATCAAGTTTATTTTTAAATATTTTATTCAAGCGTTTTTTTCCTGGTGAGTGACTGTCACCTACTTACATTGGCTAATCCACAAAAAAAAGCCAAGAAATGTCATGGCATTTGTTAACATTGTGTTTAAGTGAGTCACTTCTTGGATCTCAGTTTCATTATTACAGAAGTAGAAATAGAGGATCTGTGGGGTTTTTGGTTAGCAGCCTAAAAATCTTCAGATACAACAATTTCTAACCACTCATATATCATCATTAGTTGCTACTTTATTGATTCCTATATCTACCACATGACCTTGCTTTGGTAACCATCTTATTTTTAATGACTGAACTTGTACATCTGCTCCTAGTAAAAAGTACCATTGGGTGATTATAGTACTCATTCCATGGCATTTTAACACACAAGCAACTCAAACAGTATGCAGGTCCCTATTTCACAAATCAGACATCCACTGACATAGAATCACAGCATCATAGAATCAACAGGGTTGGAAAAGACCTCCGAGATCATCAAGTCCAACCCTTGATCCAACATTGCTGTGATTACTAGATCATGGCACTCAGTGCCACATCCAGTCTCATCTTAAAAACCTCCAGGGAAGGTGAATCCACCACCTCGCTGGGCAGCCCATCCCAGTGTCTGATTACGCTCTCTGTAAAAAGATTTCTTCCTAATATCCAACATAAACCTTCCCTGGCAGAGCTCAAGACCATGCTCTCTTGTGTTACTGGTTGCCTGGGAGAGGAGACCGACCCCCACCTGGCTACAACCTCCTCTCAGGTAGTTGTAGAGAGTGATAAGGTCTCCCCTGAGCCTTCTCT
>JAWWES010000001.1:82151553-82189007 GCA_035583135.1 Lophotriccus pileatus | reverse complement strand
GGGTTTCTTATAAATAAAATAACACATAAATTTCTGTCAATAAAACTAATTTTTTTTTTTTTTTTTTTTTTTTAGATAGCAATGCACAGAGTCAGCTAGCATTCAACTGAAGTAGTGTATTAAAAAAATCCCCAAAATCTCTACAACAGCCTAAGATGTAGGGACACATGATTTTTAATTTTTCTGTCAAAACTTTTCCAGTCTCTCAAGTATGGCATTTCTGCTCCCATCAGATATCTTTTCCTGAGTATAATGCCATTTACACTGGTTCTAGATACACAGGAGTAAACGTTTAAGTTAGAATGATGAAGTCTTTCTTCAGCTGACTTCACACAGTGTGATAGATGTAGGTAGAGGGAAAAAAAAATTTACATTTTAGCCTGAAAACAGTTGATCTTCCTTAAAACTGTAAAATTTCTTCTATAAATCAAATACATTGATTTCTTTTTTGAAAAAAAAAAATCCCTTGAAGTGAAAGCTGCCTTTTTTTTAAAAAAAAAAAAAAAGAAAAAGAAAAAAGAGTGTTGTCCACTAAATTTGTGGGAGACTATTTTAGCCACTGTTGTTTTACCTAACCTTAAGGCCACATCAGCCTTGAAGTCCTGCTGTACAGAAATATGTTTGGGAAAAACTGGGTGAAAATCAATGCGCCTCTGATGTAAGATGTTAAAAATTCTTTAAAAGAGAAAGATTTCTAAATCCTAAAGTATAACAACATTTTAAATAGATATTTCCATCCTACTAGGAATTTCAGATAATTTAAGACTTCTAAAATTGAATATTATTCCTTTGTGAGCACCATTATTTTTGCACTTAGGTAGAGAAAGAAAATTTGAGAGTCCCTGTTGTGGCAGTCCTTCTGACACTGAATAGTACCTTCTGCTAAATGTTGTCCTACAGTCCTAGCTGTTGTATGTTGGAGACTAGCATCCTAAATTGTTAAAAATCATCTTGAGATAAAAAGCAGACTCATCTGAAGTGGTTCTAAAATTTCCTGGTGTACTTTGTCCCTGGGACAGGATATGGCTATTACATCTTTTAGTTCTTTGATTCTGCTCGCCCTTCTTCATCCCACCTTTCTGGATATTTTTGAAGTCCACAGTTTGAAGATATTATTCAGCTGCCTCCTAGTGAGAAGGACTGGACGAAAATCCTTTTGAAGGCTTCTACCTCTTCCCTTAATCACATGAGGCGTGGCTGGTAAGTGATGTAAGGCATGCCTTTCCCTAGGGACTGAGCACTCTAAACTCCTCCTGATTGCTTGGGGAACAAGAGAGCCAGAGTGGATCCTAAATCAAACCCTGTCTCTCACTCACCAGCGCACCGATTGCTGCAACGGCTCACTTTCATTAGGAGCATTTTCTTCAATTAAGGAAGGTGTTGTCAAGTATTCTACTTTTAGAGCTCTTAATTTGTTATTTTATACTGGCAGATTTTGTAATGCCATCTCAGAGTCCATGGCATCTACTGGAACAATATATTGTCTGCTCCTGTGTCATGACATATCACCATAAAAAACAGGGCTATAACAGCTTGTATTTACGAGAGTACATTAGGCACCCATGTATAATTTATCAAATGGGCATTATGGAGGCAGGACTAAGCCTGACTGACAAAGGTTACCTCAGTACGAGGGTGCCTTGTGTAACCACACAGGGAAGAATCCAATAGCTGACATTCACTGAATGACAACAAAGAAGCTTCTACTCCACAAATTGGGCACTCCTAGAAGTGAAGTTGAAAAGCATGAAAGTAAGTCCTGATCTTTAATGTTTTGACCCCAAGCTGATACTCTCTATGAGATTGAGGTTTCAATACAAATGAAAACTGGAGGAAGCTAAGTTTATATGGGAAAATTTGAGCCAAGATCTAGACTGGATTTAGCAAAAAAATCTGTGGGATATATTCAAAATTTATTCAAAACTGAAGTAAGGAATCTGTTGAAGCCTTGAGATTCCCATTTCTTAGGACTTGCTGGTCCTACAATAACAGCTTAAACATGACTTAACACATCTTTTCGGGCTGAGAACTCTTCAACTCAATTATGATTCCACCAAAACAAACATGAATTGACTCATCTTGGGGAAAATCTCAAATGCCATTGGATTTGATTAAAAATAAAGGTCTGAATTTTATTCACACTGAATTTTTATTTTCTAGACTGAGAAGCCTGAATAGAGCCCTGAGCAAAGCCTCTGCAGCATGGTACAGTGCACTTGGCCAAGCGGTGATATTTTTTCAGAACAAACTGGTTTCGCTCTGGGTCAAGTCAGCAAATTATACACTGGCTGTGCTGCCATGGCCTTTCTTCTGGTCCTCTTGACCAGACTGGCAGCTGTGCTGCTGGTAAAATCAATTGATCACACAGCACTTCATGTCCAACCTTTTATCCAGTCCGCAGAGAAAGGGAATTGTTTACAGCCTGGCGTTACCAAGTATGGCTTCTAGCTCAAAGTTCAGTGTGCTTTCACATTTCTTTACTCAAATTTTGGCAAAGGTGGTATTTGTCATAATAACAGGCTGACGCCAATAATAATTCAAAATTTCATTTTGAATCAGCTATCACACTGTAAAAAAATTGCTTGCTGTGACTCTGAACTAAATTTTTTCATTAACTCAGGACTGAAAAGATGCTAATATCCTTAGGAATCTGAATTTCGTGCACTAATATTATTTTCATGGCATCAGAATGATCTGTTTCCTCTGGGGAGGACGATAACTCAGTGGGTGGGCTCTGATCAGGGAGTTAGGGCATTTGAGTTTTCTTGCCTTGCAGAAGTAGTTGAGAAATACTTTTAATGAGTGACAATTCTCAGAGCACAGTTTTGTTTCCTTCAGAATACTGGTTTTGCCCATAAAAATATCATTCTGTTGTAAGCTTTTTTGAAAGCTTTCTTGTATTTTACTTACCAATTTCCTTTTATTATTCGTGGGGTAATCATCTTCCTTTCCCTGCTCCTCTGACCCTCCAAATTTTGAATGATATCACCTTATTACTTATTTTGGATAATTTCCGCCAAATATTCTTCTATCTACCTAGAAGTAGACAGACATGCCATTATCTGAGCCCTTCATGTTGACATCATACGTGTCTTCAATTCTCTCTCTAAGGCAAGCAAGTTGTCTTATCTCCATTATCGTGAGAGATGATAACACACAGAAGTCTAAGTTTGCAAACTGAGACACCCCAACTCACAATAACAATAGCCGAGTCAGCTAAATATTAAATTAAAAAACAGACTTGAAAGTGTGCTTAGGTGTGCAGAAGGGGGAAAAAAAAAACACTGGTTCTACTTTTTCCTGCTATTATTTTAGGGAGAGTTTTGTGTCCATCTTGAATGAAAAGCAAGATCTGGAAACAGAAACATCTCTCCAGAACTGAAATCCCACTTCTTGCGCATTTATATGAATGACGTATCTACTATAATACATAACAAGTTCAGCCTCAGTTGAATACAAATAATTAATATGAATAATACATAGAAATTTTTCTATTTCTTAGGTGCTAGCTGTGCTGTGTGGTTGACAAATAGAGAATATTATCCTGGCCAGGTTCCAGCTGGTTTGTACAGTAACACATGTGGTCATAGGAGCTCAATTTTGTAATGTTGGTTGGTGGCATAAGGACTCACTGTACACTTTGAAAGGAGCTTTGAGGCTCTTGTTGGAAAGCTTTAAGGAAGAAGTGAGTTTCTTAAAATAATTTAAATCAGTAAACTGAAGATGAATAGCCTGGCATGGGGAGATGTAAGTTCCTTGGGATACATCTGCAATACACTTTCATATTGTGTGTGAGGTCTAAGAGATTATGAATTACATGCAAAAGCCATCTGGCGATTTTTACTATTTAGAGGAGAAAAAAAAAAAAAGAAAGCAAGGCCTGGATGATGTTGCCTAGAATTGTGTACACTTGTTTATTTTCAAAATTTCGTTGAGGGCTTGAAGGGAACAGCAGGGTAATGGAATATTCATGAAGCAAATGCCCTTCACTTAGCAGAGGGCAAAGGAAAGCAGATTGCTAAACCCCTCTAAACTTCCCTTGCAAGAAGCTCGCTCTGCAGAATAATGAAACCTGTGTTTGCCACTCTGCAGCATAACAGCCCTAACCTGGCACTACTTGGCTCTTTTTGATTCTCTCTTCCCTTTTGATTCCTCCTTCTATTTTCAGGCATGGATCCCTGGCACTATGACACAGCGCCCCTTTGACCAGAGCTGCAGTGGCACAGACCTGCATAACTATCTCAGCCTTGAAGGAACCCTCCTGCTTTCACCCTGAAGACAGGATGGGAGGGTAAAAAGCATCAAGCTGCTGCTGCTGCTGCTGCTGCTGCTGCTGCTGCTGCTGCTGCAAGTATGGTCTTCACCCGTCAACACCTGAGCAGAGAAGGGGGTGGTGAGAGCCTGTCTCTTGCTGGCCAGAGATGCAAACAAGTTTTCATGTTGTTTCACGGGTTTACTTTAAAGAGCACTGGGACAACTGGAAGGAAACTTTATTTCCACTACCACCGGATACAGACAGACTTAAGTTCTCAAGCAGTTGGTCTCCCACTGTACGCAAGTGCCAGCCACTCTCAAACCCTCAGCTGCACAGCATCTCGAATGCTAGAAAAATCCCCCAGCATCCCACCAACTCCAGCCTCCCAGCATCTCAGCGCAGGCAAGGCACAATGAGGTACCCACCACAGTAGTGGTGCTTGTTGTGGCTCACAAAAGCAGTCGTGGGGGCAATACCTGCCCTGGCACGGCCGTGGTGGGCTCGGCGTGTCCCAGCACAGCCTGTCCCAGCACAGCGTGTCGCTGCCGGGCACGTGGGGCACGACTGTCGGTCCCCAGCTCGACAGATTGGTGTCAGCTGCCCGCGGCCCCGGGCGGGGATCCCCGGGGGCCCCGCGGACAGAGGCGGCCAGCGCACAAAACCAGCAGGCACGAAGCAGCAGGTGGCCCCCGCGGAGGTAATCAGGATCACATTCAACGGGGGAGCCGGCTCAATTTTCAGCCCCGTGTCTGCCGAGGGGCCTGGAGCTGCCTTGTTAATGCTGCAGGGAACACGTGGGACACATTGACTGCATTAATTGTCCCCACTCATTCAGCAGTGGATGAATTATAATGTTACCACTCCAGGGTAAAGCAAACACCTATCATAACAATCATGTCATTAGTGTGCAGATGCCGGCTGCTCTGCTTAACCTTTTGTATTTTTTTTTTTTTTACGGCATGCAAGAATATTTTTTATTGTTTTTCATATAATTGATTTTTAGGTTGCAAGTGTTGCTAAACCCTTTAAACAAGCTCGGCGCATTACTCAACAGCCAGGAATAAGCACACTGACTGGCAAAGCGCAGATTAAAGTTCCTTTAGAGAGAAACAGCGAGGCTTTAAAAGTTATGTTTGCAGTTCGGTTTATCCATTGCAGTACATTTGTTATTCACATAGCATGAGCTCCAGAAGGACTAATGGTCCTTAAAAAATGTAACAGTCTTAGAAATGCTTCTAATTAACTACAGCTACTAGCAACCAAACATATATATATGCACGCTCAGAAAAATGCCACATTCTGGTTTGAAGATTAATCTATTCACGTGCCTGCAGAAAATCTTTCTGTTCGCTGTTATGTACGTGTACACATAAATATGGAGAGACGCACACACACCTACAGATACACACAGATGTACATATGCACATATGTACGTGTATGGAAATTCCTTTTTATCTATGAGACTTTATATTAGCCTAATACTAGTTTGTACATTTATAATCTACATGTAAAACAGTGTCTTGGTGTCAAGTTCTGTTTACTCACACATGTCATACCACAAAGCTTCTCTGAGTGTTGCAACATCATTATTTTACAATTAACAATCCTGAGCTGATACCATGTTCTCATTTTTCTTTAATCAAGATGTATTCTGTGTTTAGTGGCATTCCTAAATGGCACCACCAAGTGTGCTTGGAATTTCCCACTACATGTTCCTAAAGCACTTAAGTGCTTTATCAGATGTTACCTGTTATCCCTTACCTTGGTGATTTGCAAGCAGGGAGTGCATCCCTCCATCATTTGTACATTTCAGTAGCAATTGGTCATCTAAACATTCCAGTATGCAATGCTGGCAGGTTGTGAAAGGAGTTTGCATGGTTTGGTGCTTGGCCCTGATTCTGCACTGATGTCTGTTAAAACATGCAGATCCCTTATGCTTGTGGAGACCACTGATGGAGCCAGTGGCTTTGTGTCATTGCATGTATTGAAACACCATATAGAAGTTAACTGTTCATCTTCCATACCAGAACATCAGCACTTCTTTGTGAAGATGGAAAGGAGTTGGTCCCCCATCTTTCCTCTACCCCTTCCCACCACTTCTTCCTGCCCTCTTCATAAGGTAATGAACTGAGGTCCCAGACTTGCAGATATTTGCCAGTCAAATGGTTGACATTACCTGCTGCAAATAAGAGATTCAACAGAAATAACCACATGGTGTAAAGCCAAACTTGCAAACAGATCTTTCAGTCATCTGCACCTAAACCATGAGGTGGGAGATGTGAATAGAGAATATTAGAGAACCATCTGTCCAATTGTAGAGTTGCATTATTCATTGTTTGATATGATTATAGCAAATTGGTTTTAAAGTGTGATCCAAGAGTAGATACGGTGTCATAAAGCAAGATCAGGTCACAGGGGAGGAACGATAGAGTAGTATCAATACAATTACTGATACTAAACACATGTAAAACTGTAGCAAGAGTAAGTGTATGGCAGGATGAGGTTAAGGATGAGGTTAAAGTTTTATGGTTACTGTCTTGTTTTTTTTTTTTTTTTTAAATCATTAGACACTGACTAATTTTGTGTAGGTGCTTACAGTTGGTGAAATGGAGAAGCCATTTGAAATGGTTTAGTCACATTTTAGCCTTAAACGAGCATTTAATTTTTACATATGCCTGTAAAATCATGTTGTTTATTGGTATTTCCACTGAAAATTGCCGTGATTCAGCTCTTTTGGGTGCATTTCAAAAGTGTAAAGTGAATTTATGTTCCATAATCAGCAGAAGGTGTATTTCCCTGAAATCAAAGAAGTAACTTTTTATAATGATGGTGGATTCATCTGAGAATATAATAGCATTTTCTGGTATGCTATATTTCTATAAAACCAGAATACAGACTTACATAGCCCTTATAATGCTACATACAAATACATTAAACAGTATAATCTTTTTTCCGTACTTCCCCTTTAGATTGTTTGTGAATGGGAGAGTTCATCTTTCAGACTTTCATTTTCTTTATGTGTGCAAGTACACATTGTCAGACTAAAAATTCTGCAGTCTCAGAAATGTGTTTTTATAAACAAAATAAAAACCTGAAATTGTATCCTGTGTGATCATTTTTTTCCCCACCAAATAATAGCTATGGCATGTTTTTTTCAAGCATGCATATTTGGTCAATCAAAACCAAACAATGTTATTCAGTGCTACTTGGGTGTCTGTGCATATATTTTTCCCCACAGTAACCTAGGCTAAAATCAGCTTTATCCAGACGTTTTCTCCCCCTGGTCTCCAAAAAAATTATTGTAAAAATGAACCCATATGAAAATGAGCTCTTGTATGTAAAATATTTTCCCACACATTGCTGCTGCTGAATGTTTTTACTTAGCTTGCTGAAAATGGGTATGTCTGCACAAGTAATGAATGTGTGCTGCCATCACACCCATTCTTACATTTTCCTATTTGAAAAATATCAAGTATGGGAATGCTATAGATTGGGAAATAAGTCCTTTCTTTTTGCTTGCATAATATTCTACTCTAAATTAGTAAAACTCTTGCTGATAATCTGACCTGCTGCAATATACTGACATTTGATTACCAGTTTCTAAACTTATGTGTAGTATTTGCTAGCATATGTGCATGTATTTATTGGCAGCATGTATCTATGGACAGGATTGTATCTATGGACATAATAAAAATAATAATAGATTGTTAGGCACACTGATTTAGTAGATATTTTTGCTAATCCCTGGATGATAATGAAAAATAAAAATCTAACCTAAAAATTACTTGTGTTACAGTTTGTTAGAACAGTTGCTGTAAGAATATTCTTAAGACATGAAAACCACTTGTGGTGAGAAGTTCACAAGTAAATAAGCTTATAAACTTAAATGCTGAATTATAGCAGCTGAGGTTCTGCTTTCTAAGGCATTGTTCTTTTCCTTAGTAGTCATGGATTATTTTATACCCAACTAACGGGATAATTAAAATAGCTTATAATTCTCCATATAATATCCATTATTCTATTAACAACATTGCTATAATGGCTTAAGAAACATAAAATTAAATTCAGGGCTGTTTTCTTAAACCCTTCATAAATATTTTAGAAGTTAATTAGGAGACTACAGGTATGAACAGACCAAGATTTATTCATAATTAAAAATCAGATATCACATGTCACCTCTTCTGATAGCAAAAAACCTTTAATTGCCTGTAATTAGACAATTGTCCCTATAGTTTGCTAAAGCAGATTGAATTGGAATGAACTTGGTAGAAAGACATACTCATGGTAATAAGCTAAGTTTCCTGCATTTTCTTTGTTCATTTTTTTTTTCCATGTTGGTACAGAATATGGTAGAAATAGTAAATTATGCATATCTTATGGATACATTAAATCACAGGAATACCTTTATATATAATTTGATCTAATTTGGCATCTGACCTTTATCTAATGCCTCATAATTTTCATGCCAATTATTTTGTCTTCTTTTACCAAAAAGTGAACAAAAAGTGAGTTCATGAATGACAATGTATTCCTTCAGCAGACCTAAAATATATTTTTCCAAAGTTGTGATTAGCATTTAACTTTTTTCGATGTCAAAATATAGCAAAGAAAAATAGATTTTCTGAAGCCCAAATTCTTGAGGTAAATTAGTGATCAAAACAAGTACAAGACATATTGTTGCTCAGGTATCTGACCCTTAAGTATGGTGCTATGATATCCGTGTAAGGTCTAGAGCAATTCCAAGAGGTATGGTGTTGGCTAAAATTTTTAAATCTGCTCTCTTTAGGGCAGACATTTGCACAAAACATCTTACTATAAAAGGTGTAATTTCCTGCAATATTTTGCCAAACTCAGTCAGGACTACATATGTTGTTTGATAGTTAAGGCAGTTTTAGTGGAGTTTCTGCATCCTGTAAAGACTTGCACATGTGATTTACCTGGCATACTGACTCCCTTTGAAGTCACTGGAACTTCTCACAGTGCACAAAACTAAGTCTGCAGAAGTTATTGCTGTGTTCAGGCCATGGGGCTGACTCTGGAATACTGTTGCCCTTATACAAAGTGTCCTTCTAATCAATGCAGTATTTTATTTTGCTTAGAAATTCCAAGCTACAGGTCTACTTGGACTTGACTCACCCTCTATGATCAGGCATGAAACTCTTATCTCGTAGACCTGCTGACCCTTGTCCTTTAGGACTAGGCCATGGTTTGCTAAATTCTGGTTCTTATGGTATTCCTATACCAGCCTTGTGACTGCTCTCTTAAAACTAAGTAATAAAGCAAAGTATTAGTTTTTTAGGATGAAAGAATTTCAAGCTATGTCATACCCTTCTGTTAATCATACTTCTCTGCTCAGGTTCAAGTCAGGCATTAGACATCTTTGGAAGTCCTTCCTACTTCATCTCTCTTTTATTTCTCAATCTCTATCTCCCTCCCTCCCTTTTCCTCTCCTTCCCTATCTCCTAATAAACAAACAAACAAACAAACAAATAAATTTTTATATAATATGTACACTGTTGCTTATACAACTTCTGGATAGTCAAAGAATATTCTGAGTTGGAGGGGACCCACAAGGATCATTTGAGTTCAGCTCTTAAAGGAATGGCCTGTCCAGGGGATTGGTCCTGTGTCCTTGATGTTATTAGCACCAAATTTTAACCAACTGATTACTCTTTAACTGTTTACTTTCTTTAGTCCTCCAGGATTCATTCATCCTATAGTCTATTGGCAATGCTCTTGATTTCCCTTAAGTTTGTTGTTGTTGTTGTTTTGTTGGTTTTGGTTTGGTGGTCTTTTTTTTTTTCACTTTTCAGCACTTGTGACTTTGTTGTTTTTGTACTACAGATTTTAAACATTTGTTATTTAAAGTTGCCAAAGGCAATTAGGCCAGACTGGATGTCCAGTGCATATGGTTCCTAGCAGCATCAAAAGACCTTTCCAAACACCATCAGTCATTTATAGCCCTGTGTTTTTTAAGTCTCTGTTACTTTAACTCTAGAAACAGGATTCTTGAAGCCTGCAGGTCACCTCTCTGCATTTGCAGTGTGGACCACAATGTCCTTGCCTTCATTTGTCATGTTGCTTTCCAGCTGGCACTGCTTTTCACTCTTCGGCAATAGAGGAATACGATAAATTCTGTTAAGGGGCAGTTGCTAAAGCAATGCTGCCTTGAAACTGCTGCTTTCGGAAGTTGTTGAGAAAACGTATTATTTTTTTAGATTGTTTATATCTGTTATAAGCTTGTCTCAGAGACATTGTGAGAAACACTCTAACAGGTTGATTTTTAAGGTGTTTCAGGTCATCTTCCCTTCTTGCTACAACCCAGTCTTGGAATACCTTAAGATTTGTCTCAGCAGAACCAGAAATGCTTAAGCATCTTTGAAGATACTTGTGGTATTAATGAAGTACTTTGCCTTGGCAAGAAATTATTTTTACAGGTGGAAAATATCTCAGCCTAATTTCAGCCATCTAACAGTGGGGTATCTTATTTCAAATGGTCATATAGACTCCATTTGTAGTCACTGCAGTTAGAGGCACACATGCATTTTGGAGGCAATTTGTTACATTTGAGATGCTCATTTTGAGGATCAATTACCCTGTACAGGTTTATTGTTCCTTGCAGTGACATTATATCTAGCCTAGGTGACCGTCTTAGACTGGATTCTTAATTTTCCTGTGGCTAAAAGTAAGTGAAATTAATCCAACTTTAGTTCTGCCACCTTTGTAAAATTGAAAGAATTTTTTTTATAGCCTATTACATACTGATCTGAACTAAAGTACAGGGTCAGATTCTGTATTTCTCATTTTGTTGGCAAAATCTCATCTGGATGTCCAAAGCTAAAACTAAGATTCTTAATTAATTCTTCCTGGAAGTAATTGAAACCCAGATACAGCAAGTTACCATCTTCAGATAAGATAAACAGACCTTGTACCAAGGAAAAGTGAGACATGGCTCAGTATGTGTATTTTATGTAAACAAGTGCACAGAGTTATATCCTTGTAGACATACCTGGAGATACAAGCTCATACATGCACAGAGTCATAAACCAGTTCTATTGATAATGTTGTCAGTTAAACATATGTGTGTATGGTATGAATAAATGTAAATGTCTGGACAGCTTAGTGAAAAGAAATAAGGGCTGTGAAGCCATTAACCTTTACAGACCAAATATTAGTTCTCCTTTAATCAAAGAATACCATTGATGGTCTTCTAACAGAGTCTAATATTCTGTATTTCACAATATATTATGATCAGTCACAGAACACCTGTAAAAAGCTAGCCTAGGCATGAATAATTTGCCAGTGTTTTATGAACATCAAGACTGGTGAATGGTAAGGCATTAAAACTTTAGCAACAGTTAAAGGAGACTGACAAGAACCTGTGTACTAATATATGATTTACAATCCAGGCCACTTTGCATGATATTTGAAAAGTCATAGAAGTCAGATGAAGTCCCACGTGACTGGAAAAAGGGAAGTTATGCTAAGGCACATGGAGAATAGGGAGGTGATTCAACACAGCCAGCACAGCATTACTAAGGGCATGTCTTCTCTGGCCAATGTAGTAGCCTAACATGGTGGAGTAATTGTATCACTGAACAAGGGAAGGGCTTCTGATGTCATTTATCTGGTCTTCTGTAAGGCCTTTGACATGGTCCCCCACAATATCCATCTCTCTAAATTGGAGAGGGATGGATTTGATGAGTGGAAGGTTAGATGGATAAGGAAGTGGTTGGATGGTTGCGTCCAGAGGATAGTGGCCAGTGGGTCATAATCCCAATGGACACCAATGATGAGTGCTGTCCCTCAAGGGTCCGTACTGGGACCAGTGTTATTTGATGTCTTCATCAGTGATATAAACAGAGGGATCGAGTGCACCCTCAGCAAATTTGCAGATGACACCAAGCTGAGTGGTGGTATTGGCACACCTGATGGATGGAATGTCATCCAGAGGGACCTGGAGAACCTTAAGAAGTGGGCCCATGACAATCTCGTGAGGTTTAACAAGACTGAGTGCAAGGTGCAGCACCTGGGTCGGGGCAACCTCTGATATCAACAGGCTGGGGTATGAACAGATCGATGGTAGCCCTGCTAAGGGTTTGGGAGTGCTGGTGGATGAGAGGCTGGGCCTGATCCAGCAATATGTGCTTGCAGCACAGAAAGTCAGCTGTGTCCTGGGCTGCATCAAAAGCAGTGCGGCCAGCAGGTCGAGGGAGGTGATTCCAACCCTCTACTCTGCTCTGGTGATACCCCACTTGGCCATGTTGGATAGGGCTCTGAGTAACTTGTTCTGGTGGAATGTCTTTCTGTTCATGGCATGGGGGTTGGAACTAAGTGATCTTTAAGGTCCCTTCCAACCCAAGCCATTCTATGATTGTATGATTCTATGATCTTCATGGCATTGTGCCCTAAGCACTGTGGTGGCCTCATTAGGTAATGAAAACTGTAATACAAATATATTTAAAAGAGAGGAAAAACAACACACCAATTTTGATTGGAAAGCTTTTCTTCTGAAATGCTGAACCCTTTGTCTCTGTCAGATAGGAGTCAGGACTGGTTATGCTATGATTAAGCCTATACAGCATTTCTGGGGGACTTCACCAGAAGCTGACATGACCTCGGCAAACAAGCCTATGAGTGCTACCTGCAGTGCTACCATTTCATACCACCAGGAGCATGTTGGACCCATTGTGTGGTCAGAGATGTCCTTAAGGGGCCATTAAAAAGTGTTATGTCATTTAATATGCCCAGAGAAAATTCTGACTCACTGCTTGCAGGCTGTGGTCTGCCAGTGAATCTGCTTTCTGTGTAAATGATGTGAACTGAGCCAAACTCTTGTACCAACAGAGGTATGTCAGATAGTATATTTGTCAGACTTCTATATAAAGCCAGTTACAGCAGACGGCACAATATGTGAGCCCGAAATCACATCCAAAAGACAAGGTCTTATGATTTCATCAGATCCTCCCTGTGAAACCCAGCAAAGTATCCCATTGTACTCAATGCAAATCATCTGTTGTTCACAGGCTTAAAGGGGAAGTTTTTGTTCACACAAACCAGTTTGTGAAACTGTATCTGCACACACCCCTTCCTCCCAAACTGTACCTCTGCAGTGATAATCTATGTAGGGTTGTCGAGATTCCACACAAGGAGATATATTTTTACTGCTCCCTTAATTCTATGAATACCTGAACCCCATGCTTTGGATCCTGTTTCTGGAGGTATTTCAATACTGTTATAAAGTAGAATAATTCAATTTTAGTGATATCTATGCATAAATATATATTTACATAAATTTACCATATAACACCCATGCACACACACATAAATTGCTTATATGCACATTATTCATAAATCCAACTGAAGTAAAAATTCTCACATTTGAGGAATTCCATTGTTTTAATGCATTGAATTTTATTCTGAATGTAACAGGATTTTTAAAAATTTCAGTGCAAAAAAATTAATGACATTTACAATGTTCATATGATGTACTGTGTTTCTTTATATTATCCATATTATGCTTAATGGAAGGATTTCTGGGCTATGATCACCAAAAGTATCTGTTTTGTTCATATGTTCTTTAGAGATATACATCATATAACAAGGAATAGTGATGCAGTATTTGGTTTTCCTTCTCTCCAGAAAAGAGCACAAAGACTTTGCATGTTTTTTTTAAATAAGGACAAACCCATGGTGCAAATCTGTAAGCCACGATTCTGTGTTTTATCAGAAGACAAAGTATGAAAGGGTAAGTGAGCTTTCAAAGAATCTCTGCAATCTGTAGGACAGTATAATAGAGGCAGTGAGAGTAATTAGCCTTTTTAAATAATTCCTCATATCCTTAAGCACATTATGGAAATCTACAGTACACATCAGATGTCTGTCTGTGTCTGTGGGGGGATGTGCTTGTATGTGCATGTATGGGTAAGTAAGAGAGTGAAAGAGAGATTTCCAGCCATCTTTGCATGTCTGAATTTGTAACTGAACTGAAATGGTGAAGCAATTTGTAGTTGTGTCAGTCACTCCTTGGGGGAAGCTCACTGAACACATGTCATTAGGTGCCACTCAATTTCCTTGGCTTGTTTCTCCCTCTGTGACACCAGTTCATGATATGTTCTTAAAGATTATAACATTTCTCTCTTTAATTTTAGAGGTACTAGTGTTTAGTTAATCTTAACTAATCCGAAATATTCCGCCACTCCCAACCTACCCACTGGCTGCTCAGCAATCAAAAAAAAACTTTTCTGCTCTTTGCCAGACAATTCTTACTGATAATTCTATTATTATATTAATCAATAACATGCCAGAGGTCAGTGAGGAGGTGGCCACTTAAGTACTCCAAGCTTTTCACCATAGAAAATTAAAAATCATAGAATCATAGAATGGTTTGGGTTGGAAGGCAACTTAAAGATCATCTTGTTCAAACCCCCTTGGTCAGGGACACCTTTCACTAGAGCTGGTTGCTCAGAGCTCCATCCAGCCTGGCCTTGAACACTTCCAGGGATGGGGCATCCGCAACTTCTGTGGGCAACATGTTCCAGTGCCTCACCACCATCACAGTAGAGATTTTTTCCTAATATCTAATATCTACAGAGGGGCAAAGGGTCAGAATCACCTCCCTTGACCTGCTGGCCATGTTGCTTTTGATGCAGCCCAGGACACAGCTAGCTTTTTGGGCTGCAAGCACCCATTGCCGGCTCATGTCCAACCTTTCGCACACCAGCACCTCCAAGCCTTCTCAGCAGGGCTACTGTCAATCTCTTCATCTCCCAGCCTGTGTTGATATTGGGGGTTGCCCTGACACAGTCGCAGCACCTTGCACTTGGTCTTCTATTACCTTGTTATAGAAAGAAATCAGGTCTGATAAGCAGGACTTTCCTCTCATGAAGCTGTGCTGGCTGTGACCAATGACTGTGCTGTCTTTCAGGTGTTTTTCAGTGCTTCCCAGAATAATCTTCTCCATAATTTTAGCAGGCACTGAAGTGGGACTTACAGACCTGTAGTTTCCAGGGTCCTGCTCCTTGCCCTTTTTTGAAAACTGGGATGATGTTCTTCAGCTTCCAATCAGATGGGACCTCTCCAGATTCCCATGACCACTTAAAAATCATTGAGAGAGGTTTTGCGATGATATCAGCCAGCTCTTTGAGGATTCTAGGTTCAGCCTCATTAGGTCCCATGGGTTGGTAGGGATTCAGCTGGAGCTGAAGGAGATCAACTGGGAGTTGATCATTCTCGCAGTCATGGCCCTCCACCTCAGGGCACTGAGACCCCCCCTTGGTCCATCATCCATGTAGAAGACAGAGGCAAAGAAAGCATTAAACACCTCTGCCTTGTCTCTGTCCCTGTTTTTGAGGTGACCATCCTCATGCTATAATGGGCTGATGATATTTCCATACTGCCTATTGCCATCAATGTATTTGAAAAACCTCTGTATTGTCCCCCACATTTCTGGCCATCTTCAACTCCAGCTGCGCTTTGGCCACATGAGTTTTCTCTTTCCAGCAGCAAGCAGAATCTCTCAATTCTTCCTATGTCACTTGACCTTGTGTCTGCTGGACATACAACTTCCTTTTCCATATTATTTCCAAGAGAAGAGCCCTGCTCAGCCAAGCCAGCCTTCTGCCTCACCTGCTTGACTTCCAACATTTGTAAGGAATTGCTGCTCCTGTGCCCTTATGAGGTGATATTTGAAAAGTGACCAGCACTGATGGATGCCAGCACCTGCAAAAATATGTCCCTGGGGTATCTGACTTACTAATTCCCTAAGCAGCCTGAAGTCTGCTCTTTTCATGTCTAGAGTTGAGTTTTTGCTGGCACTTTTCCTCCTGCCAACAGAGATTTTAAACTCAATACCTTTGTGATTGCTGTGGCCAAGACAGCTGTGAATCTCCACTTCATTCACATACACAACAGATACACTCTGTTGACAAGTAGCAGATCAAGGAGAGCATCTTTCTGAATGGGCTCTCTTGGGATCTGTTTCATAAAGTTGTCATCCAGGTTTTTTAGGAATCTTCTGACCCAAGTTGTACCAGCTGTGTGATGCTCCCAGTTAATTTCTGGCAAGTTGAATCCCCCTATAAGGACAAGGGTAGTTGACTTGGAAGTGTCCCTTTGAATAATTCATTGATGTCATCGTCCTGGCTGGGAGGTCTATAGCAGACTCCCATGACAACATCTGCATTATTTTTTTTCCCCTTGATTCCTATCCAGAGGCTCTCAATTTTCCTCTCAATTAGCTGTGAGCTCCATACATTCTAACCCTTCTATTACATACAGTGCCATCCCTCCATCTCTTCTGCCCTGCCTGTCCCTCCTGAAGATCCTGTAATCATCCAACAGGATGCTCCAGTCACAGATTTCATCCCACCAGGTTTCCCTTATGACAATGATGTCAAATCTCTGGGACTGGGCCAAAGCTTCGAGCTCCTCTTGTTTGTTCCTCATGCACTAGTGTAGACACATTTCAGGTGTGGCACATTGTAGCCAATACCTCGTGAAGCAGACTGAAGGATCCATGAATACTGGTTTTCTCAAGTTTTGGCACATCATCCCACCACTCATCACTAGCGAGCCTGGTTTTGTCCTCTTCCCCCTTCCAAGCTAGTTAAATCTTTGCCAACAACCCTACTAGCTCCTGTGCTGGAACTCTTTTTCCCCTCTCAGATAGGTCCATCCTGTCAGGTGTCAATAGACCAGGTACATCATCCCATGGCAAAAAACCCCAAAACTTTTCTGATCACACCAACCTGGGAGCCTCTCACTGACCTGACGGATTTGCCTATTCTTATCAATATTATTCCTTGTTACTAGAAAGATTTAGGAAATCACTATCTGTGTTCTGTTTGCCCACTCCTGTTTGCCACACTCTGTGTCTCTTGTGCTCCCTGGAGCCCTTTAAATCTGTCCTGATTGCTCTTGGCACTGCCCCCCGCTTGCCTAGTCGCCTGCGGAGGGCTTTCAACTTATCAAGAGGCTGCTGCATGAGATTCCCATGGACCCACTGCTTGAGCTGTCCAGGTCCCTCTGGATGGCATCCCATCCTTCAGATGTGGCAACTCAACGCTCACCTGGAAATTTGCTGAGGGTTCACTTGATCCCTTCATCTGTGTCATTAATGAAGACATCAAATAACACTGGTCCCCGTATGGACCCTTGAGGGACAGCACTTGTCACTGATGTCCCTTGGGACACTGAGCTGTTGACCACTACCCTCTGGATGTGACCTTCCAAACAATTTCTTATCCGTCTAATCTTCCAGTCATCAAATCCAACTCTCTCCAATTTAGAGAGATGGATGCTGTGGGGTACCATATCAAAGGCTTCACAGTCTCATAATAAGAAACTACAGGATTGACTTCCAACGTGAACTATCACATATCCACAGACTTTATGTGCATGTGGTAGCTGTTTGTTTAGCTTTTTCGGACACCTGGACTTTCAGTAATAACCACCCAGGAAGTCAGCTTGGCAGAAAGGGATCTGGGAGGTCCTGGAGGATAAATTGAGCAAGAGCCAGAAATGTGCCCTGGAAGCAATGGAGCCAGGTGCATCCTGGGCTGTGTTAGGTATGTCCTTACCTAGTCAAAGGATCCTTCCCCTCTATGTGGTGACTGTGAAATATTGTGCCCAGTTTGGAGTTTCTCAATCCACATAGCAAGCTCCAGGAGTAGCTAGCAGGCAGTTAGGGACTGGAGCAAATGCCATATGAGGAGAGATTGGGGCAACTGAGTCTGCTAATCCAGGAAAAGAGTTTTCAGAGAGATCTAATTGTTGTTTGCAACTATACCACAAGAGAGATGACAAAGCCAAACTCTTTCCAGAACTGTGCAGCGTTAGAATAAGAGGCAACACACACTGTCTGAAACACATGAAAATCTAAAAATTCTTCATGCAAGCCTTTTTTTTAAAATCAAGCATGAGGTTGATCAAACATAGGAAAAAGTTACCCAGTGAGTCTGGGGGATCTCTGTCCCTGGACGTGTACAAGATTAAACGGACATGGTCCTGTACAATATGATCTGAAGAGGCCTCCTCTGAGTGGAAGGTGAGTCCAGAGAACTGCTGAGGTTCTTTCCAGTCTATGTGGTTTTGTGAGGGTCTGATTCACTAACTGAGTCCCTTCTTTGCCGTGGGCTCCACGTGCCATTCCATGCAATATCCTTCAGTTCAGAAAATGAGACTAACATATGGCAGAAGTAGCTACAGAGTGTGAGTTAGGCTATACATTAAATTCTCACAGGTGGTGTGGTATGCTGGTCTCCTATGTCTTACATGGTGTTTTAACTACTGGGCTCTCGGATAAAAGGAAGGAACCATGACTGTCCTTCTGGGATCTGGCTCTTTGCATCATTTGCTTTTATATGCAGTGCCTCTAAATGAAGTGTTCTGTTCTTAATTGACCTAAACAGTTTTTTCTTTTTTTCTTTTTTTTTTCTAATTTCTTCAAGAAGAAACAGAACCTCTTTAATTTAGTTCAGGCTGAGCCAACTTTTCTTAAAAAATGCTTTGGTTTGGCAGCTATATGTGAGTTATTTTCACAGCCCTTAAGAAGGAATAGAAAGTTCAATGGCTTCTTTCCCAATCTATGGGCCAAGACAGTGGCCAGGAAGGTTTGTTTTACAACTTTAGACTCCAGCCTAGGGGCTGAATTTCATTCCAGTTTATTCTCTGCTTCATGCTCACATTGCATCCAGTAGTTATAATTTTTTTATAGAGATGAAAATAACAAAAAATATTTAAAAGTATTAAAGTACAAATGACCACTGGCAGCCTATTTAGCTCTTAAATAGCAATCTCCCTCCTTTGATTGGTTTATGCAATAAAAATATGGCAAATAGAGAGCAAATAGGACACAATTTCTAAGTGCATTTCGGCCTTGTAGTTGTCATTGTTCATAGATTTTGCAAGAACAATCTAGAAAATTCTAAACTAGAAAATTTCTAATCTATAAATTTTTTTTCTGTGTGAAATTATAAAAATGTCAGTTCCAACACCAGTAATCTAAGAGCAACAACCAACAGTCTTCTTTCCCTCCAGTATGTTTCTATACCAGCAAATAGCTCGCTGTTGAGCTCTAGGTGAGCCAGTAGAAGGACATATAACATGGCCCATTAACTGTTATTGTTATTACTATTAAATGTTTTAAAAAGAAGAATTAGAGGCTGAATTAAAACAGTAGAAAAAGTGTGTTACATGAAATGTGTTTGGATGGGAATTGAAGAGTATCTGTTTCCCATGGCCTCAGCTGCCACAGAAAAAAGCCAAGCAACTCCATACACCATTTCTGGCAGTACAAGACTGTTGATTTTACTTTTTAAAAATATGTAGCAAGGACTCATTGAGCAGAACGCCCTTTGAGGAAGATGCCAAGTAGATGTATATGAAAGCTCATGGCTTCTCTCCCTTCCCATAAGTACTGGCCAGGGGTAAACCTTCACTGCTTCCAAACCAATGTCTGAATTTGGTACAACGGGACCTAAGCTAGCAGTAAGGGGGATTAGGAAAAATTCAAACCTGGCTGGCACTATAAGAATCTCGTTTGATGTAGCACAAACCGAGGAAGCTACAGGTAGCAGAGGGAGTGGCTGAGGTGTGAGGATACCATTATGCCTTGACGCAGCTTTGCATATCAAGATGTCTTGAAGCATCTGCATGAAAAACTACCATGAGTTTCTTGCTGAGTTCTGGACATAAGTGAATCAGAGGCATTTTGGGAAGGCTTCAGTGCTTCAAACTAAAGCAAACCTTCTGATGAAGCTGTTTGCAACAGCAATGGAAATGCAATGGAAATTCCGTTCTTATGTTGGACAATATCTCCTTGGACAAGTAAACCACTTTTCATCAGTTTTCACAATCATAGAAGGCAAATAAGAATACTTATCTTCATTACAAGAGTTTTTGAGGTCTGCACCTGTAAAGAATTTTGTAAGTGTGGATGTTGCATTGCATAATACTGTCTTTTATGGTTACTCTATTTTTTTGCTGCTCTGGTAAATTTTGGTATTGTGTTTAAGTAAAATACATCCTTGTTGAGCCAGAGATAACTTTAAAAATAAATAAGTTTTAAAAAGTCCCAACAAACCAACTGAACAAAATTTTTCCAAACGTTTTCCTTCCATTTACTATTTTTGTGTTAAGAATATATGTTATTGCAATTTATTCCCCCACTTTCTTCCGGGGTAAACTCGCCTGGACCTTCTGAATTAATGGAGTGTGAAAACTGTTTTAACTGGTATAAATTTTATAGAATTTTTTTTACTGATGTCGTAAGTTTTATTTTATTCTGTTTCTTCTGAGAAAGCTGTAATTCTATGGACCTTCCCTGGAAACTGCTGGGTATTTTCACATTCCTGCCACATACCAGACTTGGGAATATAAGCAAAGTGTGGTGTTGTCTCTGCATCAATTCACACTACCACAAAGAAGCCATCAATGTGAAACTTTAACTAATATGAAAGATTTCATTCATAATTACCAGTATTAAACACATTTTTCTATATTTTATGTTTATGAGGAATGATTATTTAACAATTGTATGAAACCTGAAAAATCATGTAAAATCTGTTTAACCTTTAAAAGTACTGATCACTGTTCCAAGAATTCAATCAGAGTTTGGAACACTAGGAAAGATTTAACTGGAAAGCACTTTTGTATGTGCCTCACTCGAAGTACCTAAACCTGTACTTCTGTGCTCTGCCAGGCTGGGGTCCTGGCGCTCAGCACCTTGCTAGATTAAGACTTCAAGAAGGACACATTATCATTAATCCCTTCCTACTTGAGGACACTATGTTTCAGCTTCAGCTCTGCCTGGCCAGACCAGTCCTGATAAACAACTTCAGCTTGTGAAGATCATGGACTGAACAACAGAAAGCTCACACCTGCTTTTCTTTATGGTCATAACATACTTTTCCGCTGCCACTCTGGCACCGGTGCTTCCTGCAGCCTCTCTGTATGTCTTTGCATTGTCTCGCTGTGGGGAAGGTGGGAAGAAGGTTTAGCAGGCACTGCAGTGGGCTGCAGCTCTGGCTGGGCTGGAGGAGGCTTGGCTGCCAATCACCCTTCTCTTTAAGCTATGCTACCTTTGTTCAATAGAGGTAATGGGTCCAGTGGGCAAGTAATAGGTCCGGTGGGTCTATTACACATTTTTATTGAAAAGCAAAATAAATAGCCCTGTAAAACTCACACACTGCCCCAGGGCTACAATAATTTATGCACCTTCTTGCACCTTCTTTTTTCTTCGTTTTCTCTTTGCTTTTTCAGGGTTGCTTGAGTGAACTTTTCCAGAATAACAGCTAAGAGCTTTTGTAAATTCATCACCTGTTGTTTGAATAAGACAGTATTTAAAATACTGCATGTTGTTATGTGGAGAACTGTGGCAAATCTTTACTATTTGATTATGCACATATGTAATACCAAAGGAGATCACATATTACTCAGCTAAATTTGTTTAATAGAAAGGGTGTAAAAATCAAAGTATGTATAGTATTAGGTTTGCTTTCCAAAGAAAATGTGTTTTTCCACAAACTAAGGAAAGGGTAATTTACCACTCCATCAAACTGGGAAAAAGATGAACATTCTTTCCTAAACAGCAACAATTATGCATTTGGCAGGCAGTAGTAAAAGCAATTCTGCCTTCCTTCTTAGGCCATAGTAAATCTGTACCTGAGACTGATTAGAGAACAACTGGGGAGGTGCTGTTTTTCTTTTCAAGGTCTACCAATGATTTTTTCTTTTTTTTTTTTTTTCTTTTCATCATGTTTTAACAGTGGAGTTAAGGCTTCATTTACACAAATCCATGTTTCTTATGAGTGGGGGAGAGAAGAAACCCCAATGTTATTAGAAAATCAGGATGATGAATCAAAAGATATGATAAAGGAAATCATCCTGATGGGAATCCTTAAAAACCTGCATGAATCTATCCTTTCTGGAGTATCATAAGAGCAGTATTTTTAACTGTGCTTTGTCTGCTCCAAGCTTCATCCAGATGGTGTAGCAGGATATGAAAGTGCTGCACCTTTAAACGCTAAAGCCAGTTTTAGAGAAAACCTTAGAAAGGTAAGTATAGCTTTGCTGTACAAAATGGAATGACTCGCTGCAGTTCTGTCTATTAAACCTGTTGCTTCACAAGAACATGGCTGCATTAAGTACCTTTGGAAAAACCTACCTTTGCAGTGAGCAAAAAAAGCCTTAACTCCATTAATTAGAGAGTAGCACATGCCCAAGACCAAGAGAATAGACATATTTGCTAAAACTGTTGACTTTTATCGTTACTGTTAACAATTTGGATGCTCTCATTACCAGGTGGTTGTTGTGCAAGATGATTTTATCTAAAGCAGCTGTTTTCCTTTCTTATTTTACTCATGAGAGCAAAACAAGAGGAAAAAATAATTTTAAAATAAATAAATAACCCCTCCTAAATTCAATAGAACACTTTAGGCAGAGCCCTTGAGACAGACGTTGAGGAAAGAGGAAAACACAGTCTCTTTATTACTCACAAAATTATCATTAACATCTAAAAAATTGAGAGAAAATAATAATTATTTCAGACTGTGAAACAGTGAATAAAACTTTATAGAAATCTCCTGGTAAGATTAGTTCTCAGCTGAGAACTGAGACTGCAATGTGGACAGTGCCATGGCATAACATGGATGAGTAAAGAACCAGTGAGGAAAATAAACAGGCATCCAGCACATGGAAAATAAAGGGATAATCCTGGGACTGTATCAGGTTAAGCTGTTTTGTGTGTTGTAATTGGCCTCTGCTCATGCAGAGAGGGTTTGGAACAGGCAGCTAACAGTAGAGAGCAGGAGAGTAAGCTATTAAAACAGACAATGTTTAAAGTTAATTACTTGAGGTTAAACCAGAAGGCAAAGATTAACAGAGCAAAGAGGAAAGCTTTCTTTATGGTGGTAAATTTTGGAAGTGTTTTGTCTTCATATTTAGTGTTCTCATCGTGAAAGCCACCAAGTTAAGAGTCCTGAAAGTTGACACGTCTCTTGTCTGCAGAACAGTGAGAGGGAAACTTGTAGTATGCTGGCTTCCCTACCAGGCTCAGCCTGAAAGAAATGCCCTGAGAGATGCAAAAGAATACAGGTTATTTTTATCAGTCCTAAATTTCAAGCTTAAATTCTTCCTAATGTTTCTGCTAGGCAACCCCCTTGTCTGGAGTCTTTTTCTGGCTGTTTAAATGATCAGGAACCTCAGAGGCACCTTGCTTTCTCTGTTGGCAAGAAGTACAGTGGACCTTGGTGGAATTCAGGTGAGATAAATCCAACCCTATGTTGCTACACTCATTCAGCCCAGGGAGCCTTGGTGGCGACAGTGGTGCAAAATAGGCATTTGTCTGCAAGGATCTGGATTGGACTGTCAGTGCATTAATGTGTGAGCACAGCATAAACAACCTGATTACCTATTGTAATTCTTTACAGGTCAGATTTCCTTCCACATGAAATAATGACTGTGCACCACTATTTAGGAACACAAGGAAAGTTAGTGCAATATTCGTGCTATAGGCAGGCAGAAGGAAGTCCCATAAGAACAGAGGAGTGGACTAGAAATTTTCAGGTCTAATGTCTGGATTTAATTTAATTTTTATGCTGTTGTTAGAGGCAGCTGGGAGTTTCTCTAAAGAATAAGTGAAGATACTGTTCTTTTACACTCCCAGGAGCGCAATCTTAAAAAATGTCTTCACTGTTTTTCCAGTGGCTACAGCCTCCCATCACATTGAGTTACCCTGTATAGTGAGGACATGTGGGGGGGATTCAACCCTCTGGCTCCAAGTGAAATTGGTACTGGTTGTCTCTCACCTTCCACTCTTAAAAACACTTGACAATTTGACATTCTCACTGCTAAGTGGAACTGACAGAGACTCATCAACAATAGGACATTGTTATCAGCCCTGGCAGAAATCATACCAAGAGCCTTATATGAAGTGATGACCTACATTTACTTCCAGCAGGATGAATGCAATTGGGTGTCAAGTGTTCCCGGTGTATGACTAGGGAACAGTGAGGAAGTTACTTAAAGAACTCGTGTTCTTCCTGCTTCCATCTCAGTCATCTTGGAAGTAGATTGCAAATTGTTTAAACCTTAAAATACCGCAGAATAAATGTCTCATTATTACACTGTAGTTTGATATGGCTTGGAAAAATCCCTTAATATGCTCCAATGATTGTTTTCAGATGTTGGCCTTTATCAGACTCAAGATGCTGGGCAAAAGATGAAGGCAAATTACTAGTACCACTCTGCTTGCCAATAATTCCTTCTTTCTTCTTTTTTCTTTATTTCCCTCATTTTTTCTCCCTTTTTTCCTATTTCTTTTTTTTTTTTTAATCCAGTTTTATTAATGACAGTAGTTGTACAAGGCACACTGCACTAACCTTTCACATCAAGGACAGGTATACAAACCCTGCCTTTTCCAGAGTGATGGAAAACAATCCAGATCTGAAGGCTATAAAAAGCCAAGCTGAAATGAATTCTGTCAAGTCGCAGCTGAATTTTTCTTGCAGAAGAATTCTCCTTTCTCCTTACCACGGCTGCCCAGCTCTTTTTAAATAGTCCATAATTGCCTGTTTAATATCTCAGAGTTGCAGAGTCTGAGAATGTTAGGAATGGAAGGGTTTTATTGATGCCAGCTGAAGGTGCTCTCATCAGGTGAACGGAGATGCGTTGACAGGCCTTGGCTGTGCGAATGAGAGACGTTCAAGTCCCTCATCAAACAGTCACTGTCTTGGTCATATCCAAGGTCACTACCTAGGAGAAAAGTGTATGAAGAAATTAACGGAAGAATTTCGAAAGGGTTAGGTTTCCACCCCTGTCATCTTATTTTGTGATACTCACGTAATAAATAAAGAGATAGATTAAATATTTTCCACTCACTGCCCTGTCACTGTGCAGACCTGCTGACAAAAATGAGTAATGTGACATTTGACTAAAAAAAACTGACTGAAAGTGGGGCCCACTCGACTTAAAAAGAATCACTATCGCACTGCATAAAATGAATTGCTGTAAAAACCTTAACTTCATTAGGGAAGGGTTTTCCTCTTCCTCTTCCTCTTTCCTAGCAGGAGGTTTTGGTGCTTTTAACTCTTAATTTACAGTGCATTTCTATAATAAAGGTAGATTATTTGAGAGGATATCTCAATAACAGGAAAATAAGAGCCACGGAAATAGCAGCAAAGGCTATGGGTAGGAAAGAAGGGATGAGGCCTCCAGATTTGTCTTTTACCACAGCTGTAAGTCTCATAAGAGTCCACCACGCTGGGATTCTCTGCTGGCCATATCTAAGTCCCTGGAGACTCAGAAATAAAGAACCAGTAGGTTCTTCTTTATTTCCTTGGCATCCACTGGGAAAAGCTCTACCTACACAAATCCAAAAAAACAGCTGAGGGAGTACCTAACTCTTACCCACATTATCCTTTGTTTTTCCTTGTTTTTTTTTTTTCAGTTGTGTTGTGCTGTAGGAAACACCTGCATGGGGCTCTGGTCTCTTTCTACCCAGCTGACTTTTTTCAACCATGCACTGGCTTGGGGTCAGCCCTTGCAAGCAGGTGTTTTCCTTCAGAATAGCTTTCTTGTCTGAATCCAAGTGGATCACAAGGGCCGAACTTCACTGCCGGAGGTCACAGGTCAAACACGGCAGCACGGGGTCTCTTGGGTACCACGCTTACCAGGTGTTTAATATTATCAGAGGTTATTTGCTGAAACCGTGATAGAGTGTTCTCAGCGATTCAAAATAAATTTAACGAGAACAGTTTTAAAAGCCCCCACATTAGAGGATGTCTGTTCAATGGACAGAGAGGTTAAAGTTAATTCGATCAGGCATGTGTACTTTCTCCAAAAAGGAACATATGCACTCAGTGGCTTGGCCCCATTTGTTGCAATTTTGGGTCTCATTTCCATTTGCAAGAAAGATAACTACTTGCATATGGAAGCAATAAATAAGAGAAGTCATTAACATTTCTCTAATTTAGGGGAAGGAAAAAAAAGTCTTAACGAAGTAATATCTTTGCCAGGGCAGACAGAAATGTAAATTGGAGATTGGAAGCAAACCTATTAAAGAAATTGGTATGTTACTAGTCTTTTTTAATCTAATGAATTTATGAATTGCCACTTGTTAGGTCACAGACTTCGTTAATTTCCTATGTGTTTAGTTAAGGAGAGAAAGTATGGGGCAGGAGGAAGGAGGGGTGAAAGGAAAATGCTTGTGAACAATGAACCTGAGCAAATATTTTTGTACAATGTGTTAAGGCTATTAGGTTCAGAATTTGTGAATAAAACCCAGCTATATTTAGAAAATCTTAGAAAGGTTGGGCTGCATGTCTACTGAACAGGATGACACAAGTTTCTAAAACTTTTCCTGTGCTTATTTTTTCATTTTCGTACAACCTTGAAAGTTGTAAAGGGTAAAAGGTCATGACATTTACTGAATGATTTTACTGAAAACAAGAAACATTTTAAGAAAACAGTGTCACCTTATGGTGCCAACTTACTAGTCACACATCTGTGGGCAACGCTGTCAAAAGTTACAACTAATCAGATACCTCTTGGGCTTTCTTTTGTCCAAAGCATGAAGAGAAATTTTCATTTTCTCTTTCCCTGTGAATGGCAGAAGCTAAAATAGATACTGAATCTTGATTGTCAAGTGCCTTACTACCCAAAGGTGTGAATTTTTTCTACTTTTTTTTTGAAAAGTCAGCTTTTATTATTGAGAATATGACAGAGGGGAATAAACATCAAAAATATTAGAGCAAACAAAGAAAAATAAAGCCCTGTTATTCAACAATGGTAGGCAAATTAGTGCTCTGTGCAGTGGATGGCATTTTGCAATCCTATCCTCTCAAATTCACTGAAAAGGTAATGAACTGGTCCTACTTCCATCAATCATGGCAGACCTTCCCATGGTACTCTGTCCTAACACACAAATAGTGAATGAATGATGCCAATTCACTGTCTTTTTAAAGTGTATGACTTCGAGATAGCAATGCTAACAACTGCATCAGCAATTGCTTCCTGAACATGCAGCAGCATTCCCTACCAGACAAGCAGCTGAGAGAGAGCAGCACACTGAACCTGCCTACATCGACATTGAGTAGCTACAATTTCCTTCATTTGTGGAGGCAACCAGGTATTGAAAGCAGTTTCTGAATTGGCTGGATTCTTGGTTGTTAGTGAAAAATGTTCAAACAGCAACCTATTGGGGGACCAAGTGTCTACTTTCTCATCTGTGGGGCTGTGGGGAATTAATCGTAACAGTATCCCTTCTGAATCAGCCAGCAAGTATAGAATGAAAAATAAGCTACACGCATGTGTGTGCAAGCACAAGAACATACATACTCTTGGAAACAGAAACCAAACCTTGGTGAGTTTTGATACAATCCCTGCTGCACTTTACTTCAGTGAAAATCTGTTCTTCTGTGTGATGATTCTGGCTCCACTTAGAGCTCTCAAGCCAGAAAACTAAACAAAACAAAAAAAAACCACTACACAAAAAAAACCCCAAACACACTAAAAATAGAAAACTCAAAAACCAAACCCAAAATAAAGGTAGGTTTTGTTGCATTCTTTGGCATAAAAGGAAACAAAAACTAAAGGAAATCTAACTAAAATGTCTGTTCTCAAGAGGCCTATGTCTGCATTCTTGAGGGCTCAGATAGTTTGGATAAACTCTATACAAGTGTCTGAACTTTTTGGTAGGTCTTCAAACTGAACCTCTGAACCTTCTGAATTTCACAGGCAGCTTGTAATTTCTGCACTGCTGTAGCGTTGGACTCAGTTTGCTTTCTCAGGCTCTTGATACCGAATATTTTTAACAGGTTTGTAGAATCCAAAGAGAGAACTCATAAGTGTGTCTTTTGAGTTTATTTTTCCACTACAAGGGAAAAGTTTCTGCTAATAAATTAATCATCAAGGAAGGAAATAGGAATTCTTTTATGGTTAAGATATAAGTCTAGGCCTAAGAAGATCTAATCTCTGTTCTAGGTCCTGCTACTGCCTTCCTATGGGATTTAAACAAGCCCCCTCTGAACCTCAGTGATGTGTTTGCTAAAGGGGAATGTCTGTCTTACAAAACTGAATTTGCGGTTTGTCAGATAGTATGGAAATGAGCACATCAGAAAGCCTGCAAATCTACTAAGTAATTGCAGAAGGATGAGTAGAATACTGTGGTTTTCGTTGGCTAGTCCCAGGTACAATCCGAAAAGGAAATTCTTAGGAAGCTTAATGGACTTCAGTTACTACTTTGTTTGGTGCTCAATAATATTTAAAACAGCTTGCATTTTAAACCACATGAAAAATATGCCACCCTGCTGTTCCCACAGGCATGAGCCAACAACTCAAGAAACTACATCTAACTCCTGTGCCAGTAATATATTTATTATTTATGTTTTCAATTACATTTCCATACCAACTTCCATGTGTAAAACTTGAAAATTTAAGCACCCCCAAAGAATTTGTTTAGATTATAAAAATATAAGAGTATTATCACAATCCTAGTGCCATGCTGCATGTATTAAGTAACAGGAAAACTGATGAGTTTTGTAGCTTTGTGTGTGTATTCTAACCAGTTGTGTCTTTTCCATTTGTTGCCTCTCTAGTACCTTACAAAATATACGAGTAATACGTATTTTTTTTCCGTATCAGTGATCACTAATCTAAAATTGTGTTTCTGTGCTGTGATGCATTAACACTTAAAAATAACCTCAGTGTAGGAAGGAAAAAAATCCCAAACTCCTGGGAGATTGATAATGCAAAAAAGATGGGAGAGAGAAGACATTTCTTTTCAAATTTTTCTGGAATACATATATATTAATTTTTTTTGAGGATTACTTGTATATGTACTGTTTACAGAGCTCTAGAAACTTGCTATCTGACTGATTTCTTACTTAAACAGTTTCACAAACAGAAGCATTATACACTTGCTGTATTTCTACCACCAATTAAAATAATTGTAAAAGCTGTTAAAATAATTTGCAAAGTCCTACTTGCAGATATGAATTACAGTGTTTTGGCATTTACTAAAGACAGGAGTGTGGAGAGAGATGGAGAGATGGAGAATATCTATTACAAATTTGAGACTGGCATTTCAGCAGCGTGTAGCTACCACAAAGGAAGTTGTCCCTGTATTCTTTTGAGTCATCATTTTGAAATGACTGTTTCAAAAACAAGATCAAAACCAAATCCAAACTACAACTATTAATTATTTGAGACAAACTGAACAACTGTGGTTTAATGTGAGGCATTTCATCGCTGGTCCAAATCCAGTGGTCCAAAAAAGAACCTTGTACCTCCATCTATGGTGCTTCTGCCTCTTAGCAGTGGCCTTCATTGGTTCATGTAAGTGCCTGGTGGTATTTGTGATGTTCTAATATATGCAAGAAAACCACATGACTGGTAGAAGCATCACAGGACTTTTGGCACACCTGTGCCCCCTAGTTCTACAGATGAAGGCCATGTGGTAAGTTAGGTATCTCAGGGATAGCAGAAACAGAACTGTATTGAGATAACTGAATCAAGACCACTTTGAAAACGCAAAGGTATCCCCAGATCCCTGTGTCTTATCTGCAACTTATAAGCACACTTTTTGAATACCATGGGATGTCTCTTATGATGGCCAGCCAGAACATTTGGGAAGTCAAGTCTTGTCCACTTCAAGGATTAACAGGGTTAAAGTTATTAAAAAAAAAAAAAAAAAAAAAAAAAAATTAGCCTTCTGGCACTCAGCCTAAAGTGGACCCCTCTTTTTCATCAGTTGAAAACTTCTCTAGATTTCTTTGCACCTAATCTTAGATGCCTTGTGCTACCTAAGATGCCTTACAGTAACCAAAACATCTCCATAAGGCTGGCAAAATTGGCACAGGACCCATCTGCTACAGGTCCATTACTGGAGTGGCAACTGGTGTCTATCAGGACGTATGCTCTCTGTGGGCTGACAACAGCCACGTCAAAGGGAACTGGGTGAGTAATGTACTGAGAACAATTGATTGTATTGACTACAATTTAAGTGCAGATACCAATCTAGGAAAGTCTGAATTTAAATACCAGTTGTTTCAGAGGGACTCCTGCCTGAAATCCCCTCAGCTGTCAGGGGTTTTGTTCCATCACAAGGATTTGTTGGTCTTCACACTGCTGCCAAGTTTTGCCATAAGGTTCAATGCAGAAAATACTGGTACTCTGACTATCAAAAATGTACTTTAGCTGTGGGCTTAGCTTTAATTATCTGAAATCACTATGATTGTTCAGCAATTTGCAGGAATGGACTTGTAAAACTGTTTTTGACTTCTTTCATTATAGGCCAAGTCAGTTTCTGATATCACATAAACAAGATACCAGAACAAAATACCATCTTCTTACATCAGCTGAGGTCATTCAGTGACTTGGGATTTGATTTGAAAAATCTTATTGTATGACTTCAGTAACTGGAGAAGGAGTTTCTAATAGTCTAAACTACTCCCAATTCACTAAAAAGCAAAACTTACTTGTTCATCTCTTTATACATATAATCATCTCTTTACACATACAATTTTGAGTGCTATTTTGTGTTTCAATGGTAAATAACAACTTTAATAGCCTTCTCTGTAGATACTGTTTGTCATTTATTAGTGACTTTCCTCCATACAGATTGTTGCATAGTATTTATGTATGTTTCCATGGAGCCATTTGCTGTCAATTGATTTCACATTCAGACCATATGTAATAACTCATTTATTAGTTCTAGAGTCTCCTGATTTGTATGGACTACTTATATTGATATCATTAGCCTTGAACAACCTCAGTAGCCCTGCTCATGATCATGAGCTTTTAAGTTACAATCTCAATAGTTATCAGTGTTCATTTGTCAGGTTTTCAGTCCGTTCTATTTAGTCTCAGGTAAAAAAAAAAAAGACTTGGAAACAAACAAAAAAACCCAACAAATGTGACACATTCTTATTAGCCACAATTTCTTCTTTGTCACACACAGACAAACATTTCCGTGTCATTGGTACTTGAGCATTTTAGAATGTCTGAAATGCTTCTAAATATGAATTACACATCTGAAAATTATTAATGACATTCTTGGCATTCCATTAATGTTATTTATTATTTATCGTATGTGAGACGGAACTGCCTAGAGGCCTTTGCAAAGGATCAAGGGCCCGTTGAGCTAATCTTTGCTAGGCATATCAATCCAGATGGATGAGCAAATGCAGGAGCACATGGCAAACAGCAAAACCTGTTTGTCAGTTCAGCACTCCAGCCTGCAAAATACAGCTGGAGCATAGAAGCAGTGGCACACTTCATACTAACTGGCACCATCAGCTGTCACAGCTAAAAGGACACAGACTGAACAAAATCAGTCTGGTTTTAGACTTATTTACTATGAATTGCCTCATCTGTTCTTTGGCCTGAATGATCATGTTTCCTAAAGCAGGCTTTGCAGGTAGGAGGAAGTGTATGATTAATTTTTGCACCTCTGAAATAAATCAGTGTGGCTGAGAGACGTAACTAGACTGGGAAATGCAAAAATCATCCTTCGTACCATATTATTAACTGTCATCCTACAGACTCTCTAAATCAGGTGAATAAGAAAACCAATACTAGTGCTGTGTTCCACTAATTTTGTGAACCACAGTTACAGAATGGGTAAGGTTGAAATGGGCCACAGTGGGTCATCTGGTACAAACTTCCATCCCAGCAGGGTCATCCTGGAGCACATTGCACAGAAGGGCACCCAGACAGCTCTTGAATATCTCCCAAGTGGATTCTCTCTGAAGTGGGTGGCATTAAAAAAACTCTTCAGCTCTCCACCATCAGAAATTCTGTCCACCTGCCATCAATAATGTATGTTGACATTCCTACTTTCTAACTCTCCTTCTCCATCTCCTCACCTCTGCACTATTAGGAGGAAAAAAGCTTGGTATTTAGGACCTACCCAGTTACCAGGAAGAGTTGGTGTCAGTGATTTGTTCTGTTGCACGTCTCTGCCATTAGTCCGGGTCACTTGTATGGGCTTTCTCAGTCTTTTTTCCCTGTGTATTTTATGTTGCCTTCTTGTGGGATCATGAATATTCATGAGCTTGCTATTGATAGACGGTCTCTGCTTTTCATGTACTGGTCTCCCACATCACTTTTTTAGCCACCTTTGTTTCATGATGTCAGCAGAACGAAGGGTTGGGAGGCTGGTTATGACAGATGCCAGGAGTTGAAGGGTGACAGCAGGGCTGCTGTGCAAGGCTTGTGCTAACAGCTACAGTCCTTTATTAACCATCACGGTTTCTCCCTTCAAATTGCTTATGCTCAAAGACCTCTAAAAGCAGCCCAGAAAAATACAACTGAAATCAGGAAATTTCCAAATGGCAACAAGGCCCAATAGCCAAATAAAATAAATGAGCTGGCCTAGGAAATCCTTGTAACTTGCCACCCAATAACAATAAACCAACACTACAACACACAAACTAGAAAGGAAACAAAGAACTCTTTTAATTATTTACAGTAGTCTTATTGTGGCTAAGTAAACATTGGCCAAGGACTTATAAAGTTAGCCTCAGTAAAGTAGGCTATATATGCAGCAATATATAGCCTGTACATTTCACACAGAACCTTTTTTAACCAGATCCAACCTAGCATAAACAAAACCTATCTCCCAGCAGAAGAGCTGTTAACTTGGGAGATGGTTTTCCATGTACTAGTTTCACTGCAGTTATTTTATAAATAGATAAATTCATTATCAATTTTTGTCTGTGAGTAATCATAGAGCTTTAGGGACCAAAAATGGTGTGCTGGCAGAAGAAAGCTTCCTGTGATGGGGACAAAGTAGTCCCACTGCATCCAAAGGTTTCTCCTAACTCCCTGGTCTCTTCTCTGAGGTGGCTGCTTGTACCTCCTGGGCATAATTTTGTGTCTCTGTCTCCTCCCAGAAACCTCTTGGGTAGCACAACCCATCCAAGGCACAAACACATGTGGGATTTAATGTCTGTGGCGTGCTGTATGAAAGGCAAGGTAGGGCATTTCAGCTTGGTGGAGCTGGGCGGGAGGGAGACAACAAGTTCAACTAGGATTGTTGGGCCCACAACCGTAGTAAACAAGCAACTGAAGAAAATAAGAATTCCAGTGTATGTACTCAATTGTATAAAAAAGAACAAATCCAAAACCATAATGTTTCAAACTCCCACACTGAGGGGATTTATGTGTGGTGGAATTAATGATATCTGATTTTTTTTTCTGTGTATATGAGGAGGAAGGCCCTTGAAACCCATCAGTATGATACATGACTTCACTGCATTCCTTCTGTCTTTCCTGCTCCCTCTCCATTTCTCCATCCTCCTAAGCTCCCTCCTTCCTCCCCCAACCCTAGTCCAGCACACTAGTAAGCACCCACTGTCCTGCGCCAAGAGGCACCACATAACAGACGGTGGTCAGGTTCATGTTAATACCTTTCCTTTAGTGATACATTACTTCATCTCTCTTTCCTCTGTTCCTTCCCTTGGCCTTACGATGAAACCTTTGTCGTGGTTTCACCCCAGTGGGCAGCCAAGACCCACACAGCTGCTTGCTCACTCCCCCACCAGTAGGATTGGGGAGAGAGTTGGAAAGGTAGAATCTATAAAATTCATGAGTTGAGATAAAGACAGTTAATTAGGGAAACAAAAAGTCACACCCACAAATAAATCAGAACAAGGAATTAATTCACTGCTTCCCATGGGCAGGCAGGTGTTCAGCCATTTCCAGGAGAGCAGAGCCTCATTGCGCGTAACCGTGACGAGGGAACACAAATGCTATCACTTCAAACTTCCCCCCTTTCCCCCTTCTTCTCCCCTCTTTATATTTTGAGCATGATGCCATATGATATAGAACATCCCCTGGTCAATCTGGGTCACCTGTCTTAGCTGTGTCTCCTCCAACCTCCCATGCACTCCCAACGTCCCTGACAGTGTGGCAGTACGAAAGGTAGAAAAGGCCTTGGATCTGTGTTAGCACTGCTCAGTAATAACAAAAACATCTCTATATTAATCAACCCTATGCTAAGCACAAATACAGCCCTTTACCTGCCACTTTGAAGAAAAACAACTCTATCCCATCTAAAACCGGCACAGAGATTTTGACATCCCTGATAATAAATACACTGCTTCATGAGTTTGGTTGAAGTTGGTTACAAGGTACAAAAGGTATTAGAAAGGAATTAGCAGACAGAAAGGCATAAAATTCTAGGAATTCAGGTTACAAGTGGAAGGAAGCTCACAAATAAAATGTATGCACTCTACTGGTGACTGAGATTATAGTCAAATAAAGTACTCTTAGTAAACTAAGTGCTTGTGAAATTAAGACTGGCCACCAAAATCAGCAGCACCAAATCCCACTTCCCTTTTAAACAAAGTTCTTCCTATCAGTGCTAATAGATTATTTTTATGACACAGGCTACAGCCCAAAAAAGTCAGGAAATTTCAGAGCAGATGGAAAGCAAGTACCAGAAAATGGCTGGTCAAAGCCTGATCCTCCCAGTCCTTCTTGGGCAAGATGAAGCTATGATTACATTGTTTCCAAATATTTGGTTTTGGCTTTGTCTGGAGCCTTGTAAAAGGAGAAGATATTCTCACTCAAACTCCTTGTTTTTTTCATGCATAAGGCAGAGGAGTGACACTAGTTCTGTCTACAGAAAGATTAATCTTCACTTTTCATAATTGAGTATGATTTTCTTTTTATTGGAACTAGCATTTTGATCTGACCACGATGATATTTCTCAGCTGTCTTTTAATAGATTTTTCCTTCTTTTCCATCAAAATCTTCTTCCTGAGCTTTAAGGCTCTTCTTGGACTTCCTGTTCTTTAGTCTTCCACTTTTCCAGTGCTCCTTCTGATTTCATCTTCTGTGTTCCCTAAATTGCTGCAAGCCTCTTCCAGTGACTCTGAGTGCAATGTATAAACAAGCACTTACTTGGTTTTCGATTCATAGAATCATAGAAACAGATGGGTTGGAAAAGACCTCTGAGATCATGAAGTCCAACCCTTGATCCAACACCGCCGTGGTTACTAGACCATGGCACTCAGTGCCACATCCAGTCTCATAAAAACCTCCAGGGACGGAGAATCCACCACTTCCCTGGGCAGCCCATTCCAGTTCTGATTACCATCTCTGTAAAGAATTTCTTTCTAATATCCAACCCAAACCTCCCCTGGCACAGCTTTAGACCATTCAGCTGTCTTTCCCTCACACAGCATGATTTCCAAATGCAGATGCAGTCCTGGTGTCTTGTCTCCTAGGTTTAAAGTTATAGTCTGCAATATAACAAGGTAACAGCAGCAGTACATGTTTTCTCCCTTCTTCCCTTGCTGAACAGCTAAACCAAGAAGTCATGCTTCACTTTGCTGCTGATGGCTTTTGTAGACAGCATCTGTATTGTTGAGCAGAATTATCACAGGAGACAGGGAATTACGCATTGCAAATCAAGAACTTGGTATTATGTAACATTCTAAAAAGTATGCAAGTATGGTTTGAATGAAATACAACTGCTGGGCTATCAAACAGATAAGCAGCCAGGAAAGTAATTACAAATACAGTTAGAAAGCAAAAAAAAAAAAGACACACCAGGGAAATGTCTTACAATATTTTCTGGTAATCAGTCAGTAGTTTTCTGTCCTAAGCACAGGGCAAAAAAAAATCCTACAGGTTAAATTCTGTTGGGCTTTATGTTATTTTTTAATAAAAAATAATTTAGACAAAGTCCCACAGGAAAAAAAAAGTCAACAATGTAGTTATCTTTCAATATATTCATATGATAATTGTTATTTGGAGCATAGGCTATGCCAGATGGCATCACTTCAGCAGTTTATCTACTTTCCAGTAACAGGCTATATATGATACTGATCACAGAGAGTTTTTCTAACACCCAGCAGAGAGTTTATCATAAACACTTTTAGCTCTTTTAAAGTGTCATTTTCATTGGGTTTATTTAGCACTGCTGTTGCCTTGAAAAGAAAGAGAGGAGCAGTATTTAAAAAAAATGTTCACATAGAGGGAATGATTTCAAGTAAATCTATGCAGAAACCATTGACTGTGTTGCAAGAAAATCTAATATGAAAATACACTTTTAATCAAATGAATCTCATCCTTGGCCATGTTTTGACAGATTTAACAAACTGCAGAAAAGGCACAAGATTATTTCAAGGAGGAAGTTATCAAATCTATTTCAGTTTGTTAAAACAATTTTAATTTAATGTAATTTATTAGTTTTCTGTTGAAATTTTTTTTCCCAAGGTAGCTTAGCAGCGGAAAAGACTTTTTCATTCTAGTCAATCTAGTTTGTTCAGGGATTTCTTAGTCTGGTAGCAAAAGCTGCTTATACGGAAAGGAATTTTAATAAACAAACAAAAAAAAAAAGCATTGCATTCTTCCATGACCCTTATTATTTGATATGGCCAATTATTGAGGTTAATTAGTCAGATGTTTGATTTGATTCAGGGCAAAAAAGTCCTGATAATTTTAAAAAAATTGGGTCTGACCCTCTCACATGACCTTCGGCTGTTAAGGTGGATTTCCATCAGTACTCAGACTCTGCATATTGGTTTGTATCCTGCTCCAGACAGAGGTTGGGAATTTAGAACCCCATTTTACAGAAAGACCAGGTTTGGAGGATAGGAATAATATTCAAATCAAAGATATTCTCTCTCCTTGGCATTTCTTACTGGCTGAATTAGTTGCTCTGTCTCAGTCCTATTACCTGTGAATTACGCTCTGAACTGTTGAGACCCACCGAGACAGTCTGGGTGGAAGGAGGACAAATGGATGGTACAAATTCTGCACTCAGAGAGGGATCCTAATAGGGCACACCACTGCTTAGCATTGTTGCTTTCAGCTGTGTTGTGCATGTTTGTGGCTATGTTATGGTCAATGCCCAAACCCTTAATGAAATTTGGAAAGCCAGTTTCTTTCTTCTTGAGAGATAAGACCTATGCCAACAGAACCTCTTCTTTTCTAATGGTCTATGGACAGCATTAGAGCACTAGCACATTTTTAGTTCCTCTCTTAACTCCGTGCTTGTGTCAATTTGTAAAGATTTATTTCTCTTTCATGCCTTTGCTCAGTGGGAGCTGGAGATTTAAATCTTAGCGCCAGCGTGATGTGAGCAGTGTTCTCTGTCCTAACTCCTTAAATATATACTGCATGTGAAAAATGGTGAGAAGGTTTGAGAAGGTTTGAGAAGGGGAGAGGAGGGGAGGGGAGGGGA
>JAWWES010000001.1:82122912-82150070 GCA_035583135.1 Lophotriccus pileatus | reverse complement strand
AAAGGAAAGGAAAGGAAAGGAAAGGAAAGGAAAGGAAAGGAAAGGAAAGGAAAGGAAAGGAAAGGAAAGGAAAAAGACCCTGATATTGTCCTTCTATGAAAATCTATGAGTGTTCTGACCTTGCACAACTGAGCTTTTACATACTGATTTTTTTAGAGAGGAAGAAACACATTTTTGAATGTTTCTTCCTCTCTTACCTGAAAACTCTACATTATCTGAAGGAAACTGAAAGATACACAAGTACAAACATCTTCACAAGGTTTCCATCTTGTCCTGACCTTGTTTTCATAGAATCATAGAATGGTTTTGTTTGAAAGGGACCCTTAATTGTCATCCAGTCCAACCACTCTGCAATGAGCAGGGACATCTTCCTCTAAATCAGGTTGCTCTGGGCCCTGTCCAACCCAACCTTGAATGTTTTCAGGGAAGGGGGCTCTCTTGGCAACCTGTCTCAGTGTTTTACCATCCTAATTGTAAAAAAAAAATTAACAAATCTAAATTACCTTTTCTTTAAAGTTGTTACCCCTTTTCCTATCAAAATAGGCCTTGCTAAAAAGTTTGGCTTTTCAAAACTGCAGTGTAGCTTTAGTTTAGCATTTCTGTTTCCTTCCTTGGCTGCTGACTCTGAAAGGAGAGGAAGCTCCACTAGGTATTTGTTTTGTATAAGAAGGAATTAAAAATCTTAGGATTTGGAATAATCTCTGCATTTTCTTCAGTGAATTTTGTCTAAACAAGTTCCCCCTTCCCAACTGTGTCTTGAAACAGAAGTGCCCTCAGCTGAATAGCCAGCAGTGATTATTTAGTATGAGTTGGATTTACCTCTGATTATGCTGCTTCAAATTTTTTCTCAGAGACAATTGCAATCTAGGTGTGTTAGTGCCATTTCTTCATGACTATATTCATGACTGGCAACAAAACCAGGTAGCTGGCATTGAAAATTCTTCCCAGGAGGTACTCTTCTTTCATTTTTGCACTATTTCATTGATTTCCTAGGAGGGCTGTGAATCTGATGTTGCCTTGCCAATGATTCTAGGTGCTCATGTATTAAAAATTCCAACAACCATTTTGCAGATATCTAGAAGGATAATAACACTGTATTTGTTATTGCTATGGCAGTGATTTCAAAGCTCAGTTCCATATGTGCTGTGAGTAGCTCCGGGAATTAGAATAAGTAATTATTGTATAGAGCTATTTAGTGACAGATTTTTTTTTTTTTTTTTGGTGTATCTTTGGCCACCTTGAATCCTTCATTCTGAAACTGCAGCAGCAGTGCAGTCCAACCACAAAGTCCAATTTACTTCCTACACTGTGGGGAACATTTGCATGAGAGGGGAAAACCACCTTACTGATCATATATAAAATAAATAACAATGCAATGAAAATTGCTGGGATGCATTACTGCTATAGTACGAAGCTTTTCAACATTCCACCTATAACGCTCAACTACTGCTCAGTGTTCAAAAGCCATAAATTCATCTTGAACAGGGTGAGTTAAGATGGTCAGAAGATGAAGAGCTTGATTAGGAGACAAAGACTACAACTTGCAGAGCTTAGTGGAGACAAGGTGTAAAAGAGGGTGTGATCACTCCAAATAATGCAAAGGAAAGAATGTGTATGTAGAAGTACGCAATAGAAAGGGAGAAAAATCCTTAAGCCTACTTAACAACATCGAGTAAAAGAAAGCACCGGTACAAAATTTAGGTTCTGGTATAGCTTTGAAAGGTTATTCCAGTAAAAGGGACAAAAAGCCCTGGTCAGACAACTGGGAAGCACACTTGATGACAAATGAAATCCCCTCTGGTGCTCCATTCTTATGCTTTTTGAAAGCTTTCTCCCTAAAATACAAACATTTCTGTGTATTCAGTTTTACATAGTGACCTACCAGGGCCAGCATAAGGAAATTGCTTGACACATGATATTTGACCTTTGTTTCAACCACATGTAGTCAAACTATGTTTCAATCAAGATCAATAACATTGTCTTCATCTCATCAAAAGACGGACTAAATTACAGCAAGGGAAAGGTCTACTTCTTTTACATTTTGATAGAAATCATGGTTTCCCAGCACTTATGCAGCCTTAGTTCCTTACAAAGACTTTTACTTTCATTGCTACCCCAGGGTTGGATGTTCACAATCCCTTGAAGTTTCCACCCAGTGAGTAGACAGTGATTTCCAGCAAGGAGTCTAAGTTTCACTGGTACTATCCTGCTGTTTTAGACCAGCGAACCAAGAGAGTACTCAGCTAAATCTGTGGTAATAGTGACAGCTTAGGGTTTATAAGATCTGTCTTTCCTCCTTTTTTTTTTTTAATTATGCAAACTAACATTGTTCCTTAGTGTTTTGAAGAGAAGGATGGTCTGTGGTTCTCTTTTTTGGTTTTTTTTTTGGGGTTGTGCCTAGCATTATGACAGCCTTTACCTCTGTTTAAATGAGGACTAGAATTTACTATTTTATTATTATTATTATTATTATTATTATTATTGTTATTATTTTTAGGTAGATCTTCAGGGCAGACAAGTACAACACTAACTAAAAAAAAAAAAAAAAAAATCCTCATATTTCAACTGAAGCCCAGAATGTTATGAATTGTAATTCTGACTGATATTTATTTCAGAACATTCCCATTATTAAAGCCAATTCATTGAATGCATTGAATGCAGAGATAATTTTATTCTTAAATCTTCTGTAAAAAAGGAAACACTGTGCTCTCAAACTTTCTCTGCAGCTTAACGTAGGCATATACATGAATTTCAACTAAACCCAAATTTTATCTCAATATTTATTTTATTACCAGTTGATGGGTCCATGGGCTGAAGTGCCATTCACAGCACAGGGGTGCTTCATAATAGACTAATTTGCATAAATACTAAATAATTTACAAATATAAATTATATATCAAAATGCTCTCTAGAATCTATTCAATTCAATGATATTGTTGTTTTGTAATCTTTAATATTGTTGAGTCTTTAATATTTAAATCCAACATCTCTTCCAAAGGAAACCACAGTAATTCTTTAGAAATTTGTCAAGAACTGTGTTGATGTTGTTAGTAAGACAACAACCTGAACTTGATTTTGCTGCACTAAGAGAGGTGCAGATGACTCCATCAGAAGTTTGGGCTCATGAAAAAGCTTCATATGAAAATGGCCTAAATATTTTAAAAAATTAATCATCTAGACATTTGTAGTTGTTCTGAAAGGTAATTAGGTGGTCATGGATGTACTGCCTCAGTAATTTCAATGAGCAATGAAAGCATTACACTCAGAATTGCAAACAAGAAAAGAAAAGCAGCCAGCCAGAAGAAGGGCCAGATTTTTATCCCATTTAAGTTTACAAAATTTATCAAATACCTGCAGAAAATTAAGTACAGCTGAGTGGATTAGGTAGATCTTCTATAGTTCTTCCAGTGACTTTTGGAGTTAAGATCAAGTGGATCTCCCCAATATGCAGTATGAAGCTTTCATTTATGAACATAAACTGCTGAAGAAGAAATATTTGTTTTAGGTGATTAGGCACACTGCATATTAATGATGCATTGAACCTATAAGGCAAATCCTGTTTTAAAAACAATATTTAAAATTGTTTTATATATAGATGCAGAACTATTTCTAGCCTTCACAATTAATCAGGTAAAACATTAGGTCAGAGCTGCCACACTGTCCTTAGCAAATTTACTTATTAATACGTATGTAAGTCAAGACTAGACCAAAAGAGTTGCTTAACTGTTCAGTTTTTTAAAACATGAAATTTTAGGGACTTTCAGCCATGGATTAATCTGAAAGTCCTGTGTCACGCCTGCCAGCCCTTGTGGATATCTAAGACATGATAGGACACGTAAAATACTGCTGTGTTCCTGTGAGTGATTCCAGACTTAGATGCCCTCTTCAGAATGAGCACATAGCTCTCTATACTCCATACTCCATTAACTGGGCATGGTATGATTTCCTAACTACAAATATCTATTGTAATCATGGATGGCTTACAGTGCCATTTGGTTCTTAGATATCTGCAACCTGGTGCTGAATCCTTTTTCCAAAGCTAGGGGAAAGTAATTCCATTTCTAGTAAACTTGTAAATAAAACCTGTTATTTTAGCAAGCTTTTGCTTTTTTAGTCTGACATGGGGCTAGAAAACTGAGTTACCTGTTTGCTTTATTTTGACTTACTGAGCTGCATAATATTTTATATTTTGCATAGCCCCCAGCAGAGCTAAAACATTGCAAAAAAAATCCCTTTGCTTAAATTTTATCTTACAAAAATGTTACTTAATTCAAATCTGCTAGCAAAGGTTCTTCAAAACAATAAAATAAGCAGACGACAAATCAAGAAGACCTGTGTAATACACATTATTTCGGCTATCCTTGGAGTCCTTGGGAGGGATTCAGTAGCTTGAACATAGGAGTCTAGTGCTGTTTGATACACCCCAGGATACCCGAGGCATCTGCATGGGGCTGACAGGTATGTCACAGGACTTACAAGAGACCTGTGTCCTCCAAGACAGGCAGCTGGAGACCAGGTGGGGTCGCCTGAGATGTCTCAAGTGGCAACAGATGCCAGTGTTTAAGCAATTGAATCTTTGTGTACAATAGAAGCCGGACCACCGTATGTGTTGCCTTGTCAGACAGAATGCAGCTAGCATGAAAGCTTTCTCTCTGACAGGAATCACCATCAATGATTTGTCTTTTAAACCATGCTTAATAAATTATTAAGAAATAAAACCACATGCATTAAAGAAGCTTAGGGCTCGGTTCTGAGCTAATATGAATTATTGCAGCTGCACTGACTTCAGAGAACTGACTCCTTTCTTTTAATCAGCTGAGGAGCCAACTCCTAATAGAGATGATGCATGTCTTTTACATTTCACATCCATTGGTTTGGGATTTCCTGGAGTCAAGAACATGTGCTGCTGGGCAAAGTGTGTTGGGATGCAATTGCTGTCATTTGGATGGCTTCAGATATTCCCGGTTCCCTAGGCAGCATTAGCGTGACTTGCAGTTGCTCTTCTGAGTCACGAAGAACAAAATTAAACCAAATAAAATGCAAACCCCTCCTTAATGATGTGTGAAAGCACATGTTCTTCAGCCACTGTATGATGTTTTTGTAGCAATTGGTTCAGATTCCTCAGGGCCTGATCTTTCGGGAAGGTGTGGTTAGTGGCTCTACTCCTCATCCCTGTGAATGACTCTTGGCACACCTGGCAGAAAAGATGGATGGCCCCATCCAGGGATTATTCCATTCTACAGCTTTCTCTTTGGAAATCGATTCCTACCAGCACTATACATGGCGTGTGCCCACTGTGCCCATTTTTCAACTAAAGACTGAAATATTTGGGGTTAAAAATAAGCATCTATTACAAAAATGTCAATTCTGCTCTTTCTAACTGCAATATGAGCAGAATGTTGGGACTGAAGGGGACTTTTCCCATGCATGATTTTAGCTTTTTGTTAAAAATCTGAAGTGCTACTTGACTTAATAATTCCCCTCAAATTCCCCAAACTTGGCCTAGGTTGCTTTCAAGACCAGAGAAAGGCAGATCAGATAACCAGATAAAAACCTAGGAATGAAATTCAGTCCATCTAATTCAGGCTCATAGGATCAGCATCTGCCTGTTGGAGGTATCTGTCTCTTGCTGCACAGCTCTAGAGAGCCTAGGCATCTGGACCATTCATCAAGAAGAACAATTTGGGCATTTTTAAGGTGCTAAATTTAGTTGCAGTGGATTCCACTCTAACTGTCTAAAACCTTTAAATATTTACTCTATCTCTTCCAAGGAAGAGTTGTATGTGAGTGACCAGTTTCTTCATTTTTTTGTATAAATTGTCAGTATCTTTTGAAAAAAAAAAATCCTACACTTTGTAATAAGAATTATTTTGTTTCTTTTATCTGTTTATTATTAGACAAGATATTTGCACTTTGGCCTGTTTTTCCTCCACCTCCTTTGTAAATATATGTGGTATTTCTTCATGAGCTATTTGCTTTTATTTTTATAAATGGAAAAGGGAATCTATATACTGTAAATTTAAAACATTATTGTGTCCTGTAGGAGAAAAAAATAATAATCATGTTTACTGAAATGACTGTCAGGCAGCGGCAGCTGTCAGACCAAACATGACAGTAGAGCAGAGATATCACATGGATTTGCCAAAAGCCCATTCACATCAGCATTTAGAATTACAATTTCATGCAGTATTTAGCTGTTTATAAAGCATTTTCGGCTGAATAGCAATTTCAGTTTTGACCTATTACAGGGTTACATGCTTCTCTGCTCTCCACAAAAGGAGAATTGGCTTGGCATAATATTTAGTTACTTTTCTGAAGAGAGCTTTTGTCTGAGTAATTGGTTCTTATTAACGGGTGAAGGCTCAGACATGAGCTTCCTGAAATTTATATGTGAGTTACGACTCCAGGTGAGCTAAATGCCACTTATCCGTGTGCAATGCAGGGATGACTCCGATCTGCTGCTGTCGTCAGGTTTGTAACACATGCTGTAGCGATATTTGGTGATTGAGGACTCACACTCTGTTTCCCGCACATGGGCAAGGTGGAGCTGCAACAGTGCTTAGTGTTTTTCGAAGTGTTTGGTACCCTTTGCGTGGTGATAAGATTTTCAGCAAGGAGGGAAAACGTTTGGCACGTTGGTCAGGTGTGCTATGGTCTGCCAACCTGGAGAAGACACAAATGTGTCTGCTTACTCAGTCTAGACTTATGTCAAAACCTCTACATATGCTATGTTTCCCTCCTGTGGTGTACTACACAAGGCTGGGGCCATCAGAACTCCAGAAGAGATTTCACAGGTGGAAGGCGCTTTCCTCACTGCACAGCACGCACGTAATTTAGACCACAATGTACAAAAGGATGTACGAAAGGAAGCCAGTATTCCCATTGCTGTGCAAGCAGGTAAACCTGAGCTTACTGTCTCTACAGTGGTCAGTACAACCCAGTGAAACAGAGAAAGAAATTGTGCCAGAAACCTTAATTAACATTCCCCAGCTCAGAAATGAGGAAGCAGCAACTGAACCATGACTCTTTGCTGTATTTTCTGGTAGTAAAGCAGTGATAAGACTGCAGCTGAAGTACAGTATTCAGAGACCAGGAATTTAAAAAAAAAAAAAAGATTTTTTTTTTTTTCCCTGAGTTTCATAATAGAAAAACTGGTCGAGTGAGAAATAACTAATAGGAAATGAGTCTTGTTAATGTATTAGTAATATTGGACGCTTTCAGTGCAAGAAAAATAGTGCCTTATCCTAGATGCACTTCTAAGCGTGCCAGTAAATTGTTGAGAGAACAAGCCCTATTATGAGTCTTCTTACCATGCAAAAAGATGTTTGGACTTGATTCACCAAAAACTTTACTCAAGGTTTACAGAATAAATTAGTTATTTTTGTTGGCATTGCACTGCTGTGAAAAACTGTGGTTGTGTGAGCGTGAAGCCAGATGGAAGATCCCCTACAGTACTTGCCTGGTTCTAGTAACTTATCCTTCCTCATTTCGCTTCCCACATTGAATTATTTACCATCAAAAAGGGAGGTTATATTGTATTTAGATATGATTAGATTATGATTTACTCAGCCATGGCCTGATTCTACATTAAGATTTTCCTGATTACATCATAAGCTATTCAGTGTGATTTATTTGTCCTCCTGCATGTCAGATATACTTCATTTCATAGCAAAGAATATATAAGAAAGGATAAGTTTACTCAGTGGAAAGTGAAAACTAAAACTAGATGTGAGATGTTTTGCCATGAATCAGAGCAATTATTTTTCCTTGTTTGCTTCTCTTTCTTCAAGACATGCTCTAGATTTCTTTTTTTTTTTCCTATTTCAGAAGTTCTGTTCCTAATTTTAAGAATAATGGAGTATGTTTACATGAGTTTAGTCTGAGTAAGAGAAACAGCTTCTTCAAATTCAGCTGCAAACTGTGTTTAAATATCTATCCTTCATATCAACTGAAAATTGAAAAAGCATGAACTAAAAAAAAGATTGAAAATGCACCAAAGACTTCTTCAATGGAAAGCTGATAAGTACATAAGAACTGTAAAGAATATGAACCAAATGTCCAAAGATATGATATCTGATTTTAAATTTATCTGATGAATTCTGGAAAAATGAGAAGCTCAAGCTTAATTTAGTGTTAACATGCTCAGCTTTATTTTCTAGATTTTTTAATAATAGGATGACAATAATGAAACCTAGAAACCCATGAACTCCTATGTTAGCATTATTGGCTAAAAAAGTAGGTCGGTTTTTAAAATGTTTGAAATTGTATATACACAACAATACTGCTAGAAAATTATTTTAGAACTCGAGTGTATTTTTTTCCTTTTGGAAGACAATTGTACTATCTGCTTGCAAAGCTGAGAGTCAACAATCTAAAATAATTTTGTAATATGATTCTAATTCTGTTGATTTGCAGTGGAATTAGGCTTTTGTTGGAGCTGAAATTGACCACCTCTACTGTGGTGACTGATGAAGAATGTACCCATGTCAACATCTGGATCTTATTCTGAATATCAGAAATAAAAAAGAATTTAAATTATCTTATTTCTAATAATTTTTACAGGTCTTTGAATCCTGCAGGGCTCTTTTGATTTATTGTGGATGCTTAGGTACCCCCTTTCCCCCATTATATGTAATCAACATGTGCATATTCTTTTATACTAGTTACAGTGCTAAAAACTAGGAGAGTGTTTGGAAACTAACGTATGATATTGCCTCCAAATCCTTCCTCTCAAGTAGAAATTAAACAGATGGAGTTCATCCCCACCGGCTTCCACAGACCTACATGAAGAATTAATTTATCATCAGATACGTAAACGGAGTTGTTAGTAGGCACTTAAAAATTTGTTTATCCATTTCAAAGTAAATAAACACTCCAGTCAAAATTCACGTTGAGCGTAATTTAACTAAAAGTGATTAGAATTTGCTAGTAGTAAATGCGGTCTCCTACTGTCAAAAATGTTCTCTGATTTACTTTGTGAGCTGAATTTAAGTTAATGATCAAAACTTCACATTGAAGATTATGGGCTAAAACAAGTGATGGAATAAAGGGTTATAGAAGCAACTCATTTGACTCATAAAAAGCAACAAATTAATATACACAGCTTTATATTTACACAAATTTTGCATTTATTTGCAATTAAGGACTTGAACCTTAAAAAGATTAAGAATGTGTGCAGGAAGAAAAGGCAAGTATGAAAAAAAAGAGGTCCACAATTTTTCAAACTTACATCCTCCCTGTCTGCAGCATCCTCACTGATCTGATTGTGTTTTTTAATGAAAATTTACATAAGGATAGCTTTTCTGGACAGTTTATTGCCTTTTGAACAGCTGTTGCCAAATGCTTATCATAGAATTTCAAGCAGATCATACATACAGTAATGATCATACAGCAGATCATACATACAGTTAATTAGAGAACACATACAGTGAACTTAGAGAATTCCTAAGGCAGAGACCACACCATCTCCATCATTCTGATAGACACCAACGAACGTATCCTTCAGGTACGTATATAATATTTGAGTATGTACATATTTGGCCTCTCTTGTGTCCTGTGCCAATGCCTTCCCTGGTAGCGTCATGTTCTATGCGAAGACAAACTATGGGCTTCACTGCTCTACAAGCCTACTGCCTGATCATTGCATACATACCCCTTCAGTCATGCACTGGGGTTAGCTTTCTAAAAGTGTGCTACCTTTTTAAAGGACAGATCATGAGTTCAGGGCAGTGCTTATAGGTACCTTTTGCAAAGCAGAAAAGTGCTTGTACCTCAACTTCTTTCTTAGCAAAATGGTGCTGAGTATTATTTAATCACCTTACCAAAACACCTTCAGATATACTGAGCAGTAAGAAAGGTGGGTAAATACTCATATTTTTATGCTGTATAAGAATATTTTTTGATTACACGAAGGTTAAACATATTTGTGAAATTCAGTGATGTCCTCATAGAAGTGGAAGATGGCATAATACACACAATAATTAACACTTGACATGATAGCACTGTACCAAACACAAGCAAGGAACTTGAGTAAATCTCATCAAAAGAAAATTTTAAATTTTAAAACACCGAATAACATGTCTGGAGTTAGTACAATGTTGAAAAGTTCATATTGATCCTATGTTTTTGAGGCACAGTGCTTGTAAGTGGAGTTTGTCAGCTCAGGGAAGGGTTACTTAGCTCTGGCTAAGCATGAATTGAGCATGCAGCATGTTGATGTAAGCTCATAAGTGACTTTCATTTACTAAACTGACATACAGTCTTCATATTGTGGATACTTCTCTAAAATCCCATCTAAGATGGATGACTTCCTTTCAGATTCACTTAAGCAAAGATATTTGGCCACGTTTAATTTGCTAAAGTAATTTCCAGATGAGTAGTTTCCTCCAATTGTCCATTAACATTAAGTGAGATTAAGGGAGCTATTAAATACTGATTCTTTTACTCAGGAGATCTCTATGCCTAGATAGCTTTCCTGATGATATTTATGAGAACTCTTATGATATACTTATACTTCATATGCTAAATATTTTAAATACCTCCAAAGAGACAAAGCAGGTGGCTTTGTACTCATTACAAGGAAATCTCATTTTGCTGTCCAAATTAGCTGTGGAACCAGAACAACACAAAATGTACACCCATCTTCTTGATAAATGCTGACAGAACCCTCTAGCCAAAAATACATCCATTTAAATCCAGGGTATTATATCTAGTTGTATTCATACAGCTTTTATTTACAATGGGGAATTCTTTGCAATGATCTCTGACAAGCTATCAGACTATGATAAGTGATGGGTGAACTTTGAAAATATAGTTTAGTAAGACAACTAAAACACTGCTTGTTTATCCAGACATCACTAAACCTTTTTGGAACATCTGATAAGACCTGGCATTCTCCTGAGATATTCAGTACTTGCAAATTCTGGCTGAGCTGTGCATGGAAAATATTCAAGAGTTCCTCAAGCATAGATGAGATAGGTTTGGGTGGAGAAAATTCAGGCTGGTGCTCAATTTATGACATGTCTTATATATGATGTGTCTAGATCTTTACAATGACCAGTGAAAAAGAAATAAACAATGATAATAATTGGTTAGAACACAAAGAGTTAAGAATTCTGATGAAATTATGAAAAATACTGTGCAGCTCTAGGCATTTTGTAACACCTCTGTGGACTTTAGTTAATTACCCTGAAATATTTACTTGCACCTGCAATTCACTACATTTCTAGAACTGTAACTAAAAATACATTTCCCTTCTTTCCTGTCTCTGCACCTGCCATTAGAGTAAATGAGCCTGCTGTGTAAAGTGCTTGATTTTTCAGACCCACTGTTCTGACATCTTGAGAGAAGGAACTGCAGGGAGATACAGACAGGGCCAAAATGTGCAGAGAAGAGTCTGGTAAGAACACCCACAGTCCAAATGGGAGGTGCAGAGGCAGTGCACACAGGCAGCTGGATGTGTGTCCCAATACATTCGGAGGATGCAACCTGCCGTATGAGAGGTACCAGAGCAGACCCTGTTTCAAGAGCACCGTGAAGGGAACAGAAAGCAGAGAGAGATTCCTGTTGCTGCCTAAGGTAGTGGCAGATGTCTGGCACACGTAAAAGGTGGTCAGACCTATGTCTGCTGTTATGCTGTACCATTAACACTGGTATATAGAAGAGTAGCTGCTGCACAAGGCTGCTCCTCTCTCGAGAGATGTCTGGTGTCTGCTGCTGCTTGGAAGCCTGACTGTGCACAGTTCTGTCCTGACACAGCTTCTTGGCAGTCCAGAAAGTCTTCTTCTCCATGTGGCTTATCTAGGTGTTACAATGCCGGGACTCCTCGGAAACTCTAGTGAGAGGCACTGCATGACTTTCCATGTTCTCTGCCTGGCAGAAGGACCAGGCAGGCAGGTACTAGGGGGGGTTACTGGAAATTCTATCTTGCCCAGCTTCACTAAAGGACCTCCATATCTGTAGGAGCCCCTTTTCTTTCATTTTGATACTTGTCTGAAGAGGTTATGCAGCTTTCCAAGGAGGAAAGTCAGACAAGATTTCTGTGGGAAACATGGGAACTTAAAATTGCTGAGAGTAGTTGACTCTGGGCTTATTAAGCACTAATCATTCTCTGGTGTAAAATGGGTTGTTCCCAGTCTTAAAAAAAATCAGGTTTCTGTGTTGAATTTTTATGAGAATTTCAAGACTTTTTCTTCTTTCCTGTTTAACAAATGTAAGGAATTGAATTTGTTATATTCTAGAAGAGATTCCCTGGATAATATTTAGTTTGGGGTATGAACATGCTGGTGATGTTTCTAACCTATGGTCAGCAAATAGTCAATACTTAGATTCTTCTGCTAATGTTGGTTATATAAAGATAAATACATTTATCCTTGTTTTGTTTTGGTGAGCTTTTTTTTTTTTGTGAGGTTGTTTGTTTGTTTGGGGTTTGTTTTATTTTCCTTTTATATTTCTGACTTATTTGAATCTCAGAACAGGAAGCAAATCTCACTGATCAGTCTCTGCTGTAGCAAAATTATTTTTTTAATTCACAGTTGATTCTGGTTAAGTGATCCATCAAGTATTCAGTTTATCTTATCACACTTACTTGCATGGATTATAAATATGTAGCCACAAAAGTGAAAGCAGCTACTCATAAAACCAAAGGGGAAATGATGTTCCCCTCTAATAAAAATTTCAAGATGTTAGGAAATTTCTTGTTTCCATTCCAAATTTTTTAAAAATGTTTCTATGAAAAATGAGAACAAATCACACCAGAGCAACAATTCTTTGAACAATCTAGGTGGTTCCTAAGGAGATCTATGGCCAAATTCCTGCTCCTTCCTACCAAGAGTAATTCTTTGCTTTGGATCTACTGCAGTTTGTATAAAGCAGTACCTCTAAAATTGGCTTTGAACATGACTCATCTATGTATCTCCTCAACTAAAATTTGAGAGTAGATGTAGATTCTGGAGAACAAAGCAGTGGCATCAGTGGCATGATTCTGTTCTCTTCTGCAGAGCAAATGTAGTGGCATCGGGGGCATAAACACGTGCATATAATACGATATAAAATCATGGCCTCTGACTTTAGTTCCAGCTCTCCTAAGGCATAAACTGCATCAGATAAAATTCAGGTGGATTATTACAAACTAATTCAAATTTATGGGTCATTAACTTACCTCTTCTTTGGAAAAAAATATTATTATTCCAAAGGAAAGGGAGAAGCTGAAGGAAAGATATCCTGAGAGATGGTTTATTTGGAAAGAGAGTGAAGAGCATCAGATACTAAAAGAAAACTCATTTTGTAATAGTCATTAAGGACTTAGAAAGAATGACAATGTCTAGAAAGGAAGGCTAGCTTACTTTTCCATTTTATTCAGATAAACAGACCAAAATATGGATGAAAATTCAGCTCTAGGGAATGCGAAAAGAACAGTGAAAATCTCAGAGCTGTACTTTCTTATGCTACCCAGTGAAATGGAGAAGAATAGGCACTCAGAGGTCACTGTTCATCTGACCTGTTTCAGACACTGTTTGGAAAAGAATGAAGTGTCTGCTTCCTTCAGTTGTCTACACCAGCAGCCTGGAGTAACTAACTGAGACATAGAGATCAGGATTGTCATTATTTAGTAAGGTAAACCTCCACCATTGGAAATACTTCAGCTAAGTGTTAGTTGCTAATGTTTAAAAGGGCTCTCTCACACTTTGGAAGTGTTAGAAAATACATTAGGGCCATAATTTTTCGTTTAAAACATGATGACTTCTGTAACATGCTGCTCTGATCACTGTGGAATTTGAATTATCTATAAACATTATCTTTTCATGCTCAACTTGAATTCATTGAGATTATTTCTGTGAGTTATGTTTGTTACTGGTGTGTAAAAAGGGAGTTGGGGAAAGATTTGATTTTAAAAAAACGGGTCTTGATCAGATGTGTATTGACCAGCTTCTTCTGACTGCTGTAAAACTACAGGAATTAACATTCTATTTCTGTTGGCTCAGCCAAGAAATGCAAATCCTGAATTATGATAGAAATTAGCTAAGTAACTTCAGTATTGCTGATAAACTTTTTCTGGAGAAAATAATGGTTCAAAATTAAAAAAAACAAACTATTATAATAAATTAAAAAAATCCTTTTATTTAGAGTTCTAAGAGATTAAGTACTTTCCCATGCAAAATTATGCTACCATTGTTAAGGCAATGAACTTTCAGAGTATCTAAGCTCAATCCTGTGAACATTTATGCACATCCAACTTGAATGTTCTTGCTGACAGAATTATGTAATGATTAGATAAAAGGAATGCAGCAGAGGTCATATGTTTGGAATGCAACACAGCATATGTTCTTGTGCCTCATGACATATTACAATGAGCGGTTATTTAAATTAAATACCATTCCTTTAAATAGTCTTTACCCTGCCTTGTGGGATTCCCTCTTTTCTACTGTTTGCTTTTGTATATTCTCACAAATTACTGAATGTGGTTTCTGGAGTTCTGGTGTCATACTTTGATATATCCCTAATATTTTGTTGGATACGAAGCAAGGACATAAAACCAACATTTTCTTGTTGTCTAAGAAGGTTTAGAAGACTCTCAGGACTTCCAACAATCCAGTCACTCTACAGAATGAAAGTGCCAATATGGTCAACTGTTGTGCAAATACCATCATCGCATGAGAAAAGGGATATTTCTGGTTCTGCTTTGACCTTTTCTTTCAGTCTTGAATATGGCTAATTCTTCAGAATCTGAAATATCTTTTAAAAATATCCAGTGTGAAAATTGGCTGGTTTTCGGTGCCACTGGAAAAATTTTTTAAAAGGCAAAAAAATTGACAGTCTTGCCAAATACACTGTTTTGTCTCACCTTTCATTTCTTTGTATTTCTTTGAAAACGTAACTGAAAAATCAGAGAATTTAAAATTAAACACTATAAACTTCATAGCAGTTACCTCAAATAAAAATTTTCAGTCTATTTACAGTCTTATTTTAATAGTATTTTTGAGGCTTTAATTTGTTTACAGCCTATGAGGTCACATATTGTTCAGATGTCCGTAACTGAACAGAAGAGCACAATCATAACTTTCCAGGATCAGACCAAGGCCCAACAAGCCCACTGTCTTTCCACATGCAGTCTATAACAAGTGCTTAAGGAGGAATCCAAGAAAAAGACTGATATATGATTGTAGTTTTCCAAAATATCCTCTCATCCTTCCTTAGTGATTTGTGGCTTCCATAGTGATTTATCTCTCTAGGACTTTCTTAGCCATAGGTAATGTCTTTGTATTTAAAATTATGTAGTGAAAGTTTAAAGATCCAGGATCATATTTTTCAATGTTTCGTATTGATTGCATCAGGAAATTCAGACAATAGTGTCTCAAAAAAAATTATTTTCTTTTTTTTTAAAGAGCTAGTATTCATTTTCATATGGGTAATATTTCTATTCCCGTGTATAGTTATCTCCATGTCATGAAAAGGCTTTTACTAAGGCAGAAGTGCATATGTGAGTCCCTATATAATAAGATGTCATTGCTTGCAGATGTATGCCAACTGGCAGTTTGATTTGGCTATTGGTCACAACTCCTTTTTTGTTTTTAATTATCACATAGATAACTTGTGAATTGCAACACTTTACTATCTAGTTTTGTTTGAGGATTTTTTTAATCTTGAGGCATGATAAATAATAAGGAAAAAAAATTCTCTTATGCCAAAAATCAAACAAGCAAATGTAGAATTTGATTAAAACCTCTGTAAGTGTCAGGTAAAATGTAAGGCCCTTTCAGATTTTTATTAGATACTGAACTCTTTTGTCAGCTGGTATAAATCAGTCAGCTTCAATTTATGTTAATAGAACTAGTCTGACTTGTACCAGTTGAGGAACTGGCTCTTTCAGCTACAGGATGTGTATGTTAAGTATCTATGTTAAGTCAATCAAAAAATTTTCTATGACAAATGATGAGGGTATGACAGAAACTCGATGGCAGGGAGTTGTGTTATATGGTGTACTTTAAAATTCAAAGTCAAAGGTGTATATCCTGTCCAAATCACAGGGACTGAGTCTTGAACATCCAGACATTTCCTTTAGAATAGATGATAAAAATAGAAAAAAAAAATAAATAAAATAATTTGAAACTGCCTGACCATCTATAGTGTGTTTGATTGCTGACCTACACTGTCACAAAGAACTGATATCCCACTGCATTTTAAGTGAAGAATTTGTCACATAAAAATGTCATTGCAATGTCTAGACCTGTCATCACTTCTAGAGAAGAAACCAAAGCCTAAATGGATAACAGAAGCTAAACTGCTCCTCTTTGGCATGTGTTCTTTCAGGCCAGAGTTAAAAACTCTTGGTTACATGAATGAAGATAGATAGTCTGAAAGATGTTCATCTAACTCTTCATTTAGCTCTTTTGGATGAGATTCATTCTATTTGACTGCAGTCTTCCAACTCTTAGGGTGTTGTCCTGTGCTTCCAGTGGTGTGAACAGACAGTCCTCCTTCCAGTCATTTATCACATCTGCCTGGGGAGTTACCAGGTTTTATGTTGAGCTGAATCTCTGTCCAGTGGATTTTGTGTTTCTCCTTGAGTACAAAAGGAATTTAGATGAATGCCTTAGTCTGCCCAGTCACTTTTTGCAGAGTGGATGATTAAAATCTGGGCACTGAGAGCAGAAGAGATGGGGTTTCTAGGCAGGACTCAGCACGGTAGTTTACAGAACATATCTCCTAGCCATGAGGGTGTTGTAACCATACAGCCATCTTGGATGAGACCAGTCAGGGCCAACATTTTGGAGACCATCCACAGCCCACATGCAAACATCATTGGGCAAAGGACACTTTGAGTTTTATGAGTAGTGTATCCAGCCAGTACAAGCTCAGCACTAGGGTTCAGGTTCAGCTCCCACATCTGAGACCACAATCTGTATTAAACTGGGAAAAAATAGACCCTTGGGGAAAAACAACATGGACTCTAGTACTCACAGACCCATGGTCTACATTCCTGGCTGGATGGGAACTAGATGGAACTAGATCCTCTCTGGGCCCCAAATTGTTCTGTTGACACCACTTACTGCAACAAAAGGAACTGACATATTTCTATTTCACTAGCATAAAAAGAAATAAAAAAATTGGTAAATCTTTTTTTAAAGATGTCTGTAGTTGGAAATAAAAAGTTGTAGTGATTGCACCATGGGAAGAGGGAGAGAGGTTCATTAACAGCAGCTGTTATGAGGAGCATGTGAAAATTTTTTAATGTTGTTTTCTTCTCCTGGGCAAAAGGATCTTCTAACACCTCCCATGACCTCCCCCCTTCTCTGTTAGCAGCATTCCAAATGGGTTTAATGTTTATATGGATGGTAATAGTTTATTGCTAGATTCTAAATATGTTACATAAAACATGTGTTCTGATTTTCAGTTGATCATGCTGTACCAGAGGGGAGGAAATGCAATTAAAATAAAAATGACACACTAACTGGTATTTCTGAAGGCAGTTTTTAGAATTTAAATTGTGACCTCAGTGTAGACCATAAATATAAAATTCATATGTGCTCTGCTTCCTGCATATAATTACCTATCACAAGGTTCATAGTTTAAATGAAATTCTTTATGAAGCAAGAAATAGTATAATAGTGTTTTCTGGCTTAGTGCCCTGCAGGATACATCAACCAAAGATACTTTTTCTAATTTTAAAGAGAAATAAAAACATGTGGAACACATGCACTTTTGATGCTGTAATCCTATCAGAATATGTTTGTTTTTATTAAATTTTCCTCATTGAATGCTTCCTTTTCTCAGTGCATTCAGGGGTTGACACCATGTTCCACATGAATTTAATAGTTATGTGAGCAGTCTGAAGGATCTTTCAGATTCTTTTCTTTCCCCCATTTATAAATACTTGAAGCCTCCAGTCTGTCTATTGGTAATACTTCTGTCATCTTGGCATGAAGCCTAAGCAAACCGAATTCAGGTAGGTGAACTGTGTGAGGATTAAGCCTGCTAGACTAGGTATAATGCAACATTTTGGCTCATTTAATTACCCTATGTCATTTTTGCAGTAGGTTAAAACCTTTGTTAGTGCACAGGCATGGATTCATCTCTCTATCACGAGTTACCAGTTTTCTGACTGTTCATTTCTGCATGTCTGTGGCTCTGCATCTTTGAAAACCATTTTTAGGGACACTTTACTGCCTTGCCCCTTAGTGCAGAATCTCAAAGATGTCCATGTATCTATTAACAACACCACTGAGATTTAAAAGGCACTGCTGAATTCCAAGTTTATCTTCCTTGTTCTTTAGGTAAATGGGTTAAGCTGATCAATGTGGTTCATTGTTCACATGCAGTACATCAATCACTTCTGATATGAAGAGCCCCTCTATATTTTCACACTCCAAGACCTCCTACAAGGCATCAAATCATCAGAGGGCATGTAAAAAAATGTCCTTGTTGATTTTGGTCACTAAGAAAACTATTTATTTTTTTATTATTTGCTCTTGCTGCATTGGTTCTTGCTTTCAGTCTTCCAATGCTTCTCTCACTTAAACACAAAGAAATGTTTTGGTGGCTCCTACAGTCTTAATTCCGATAGTAGGGAATTCAAATTGAAAATATTTTCAAATCATGTGGGATGTTTCTTTCAAACAATTTTTGCATTCTGTTGCAGCTTGCTGTTTAAAGTTGTTCTATGTGTAGAAATACATCAGGAATAAAGTAATGTTGAAAAAAATACTTTTGTTTCAAAAACAACTTCATGGAAGTTGGTATTTAAAAATTTTTAAATGTGTATGAAGAAATCTGGGGCTGTGTTTTTATAAGAGTACTGAGTTGAATGGATGCATATGACTACATTAAAGGCATTAAAGAATCACCAAAATAACAGCGTGGGATAAGCAGCAAAATCCTAGATATGTTAGTTACTATTTATGCTCTCAGAATGATTATTAAGTCCACAAATACATCTTGTTTAAAAATTCCTTCAGTTACAATAGCACCCTGCTCACTGTAATCTTATTTACATGAGTTTTAAAGCTATGGTAATCTGGTTTTTGCTGCATGCTCTAGGATGTCTGTGGCTGTTATGTGTACATGACCACACAAGCAAATGTGATAGGTAAAGACAAATGTATGAAACCTGTGTAGAGATGGCAGCCTACAAAGATGGCAGTGAGAGATGTTCTTGTTTCAGTAATCTGATCATGGGAGAATGACAGCATTAGAAAACACAGGAAGAAAAATGTTTAGAAAGCACAGAAATGCTAGCAGCTCTTCTATCAGCAGTACAAACAAAGTTTAAGATTTGTTTCAGAGCTCAGTTCAGCAGCCTAAATATATTTGTCCAATACCACTGAAGACCACTGCTATTACAGACTATGAACATCTAGTCAGTTAAGCCAAAGGAGTCTGAAGATACTTTCAGCTCAGCCTAAAGTAGGTGCCAGTGAAGGTCAGCTGTGTACCTCTCCAGACAGGGAAGGGGATTCGCTATATCTTCCTTGGCTATGTTCATTGACAAGAGCTTGGAAATCTTCCTTTTCTGTAGATACCTACATTTGGACACAAACTTCTTGGACTGTTCAGTTTGGACATGTTTGGGGTTTTTTTGTGTTGTTGTTTTTTTTTTTTTTTTTTTTTTTTTGATGGGGTGTTTTTGTTTTTGTTTTGTGTTTTTGCTTGTTTGGTTGGTTTTGTTCTGTTCTGTTTTAAATTAATTAGTTCCTTGTGTTTGTGTTCCCTAATATCTAATAAGATACAGCCACTTGATCAAATTACAGTTCTTCTTCCAGGGTTTTAACATGATGTCTTTCTCCTGTGTGCATTCAGTTTTCTGACTTATCCTATATTTTTTTCCCAAGCAGGATATATCTGTCATCTGAATATTTATTTTAAGAATATGTGTAGATATGTAATATCTTTAAAAATATTACTCCCCATCAAGGAGGTTGAAATTGAGCAATCTATTTAGGAGTTACTGGTAGTGCGGGTGGGAAGGGCAAACAGAGAAATATTGTGATAACATAAAAACACAAAATACATTCTCACTTATTTTTTTTCAGCCTGATAACACTTATGCCACTGATATTTATACATAAAAACAGTTAAGCTGTTCTTTCCTTTTCTTTTGCAGATTTTGGCAGTACTGAATGCATATAGAGAGAGGGTCTTGTCTCATGGTGATGTCCTTATTACACTATCCTACATTTTGCATTTCTGGAAGGATATCCTTTTCCTTTCTTTTTGTGCTTGTGCCTTTAAGATTATGTGGTTGTTGATAATAGCTGCACAACATTTTTATTTGTTTGATTCTTCTAATCTGTCCCTGTAAGAATTAGCACCTTTGTGGTCATCTGTATATATTTTGTAGATTTTCCTAAATTTTTTCAGTTCATAACTTATGTGGACAGTGTATTACCGTCATGCAACTAGGATGCACGTGGCATAAGTGTGTTACCATAACGTTATGCATATGTCCACTTGTAGATCTTATGTCATTTAGTAACATTTGGTAACATTAGTCAACATTTGGTTCTCATTTTCCAGGAGTGGATGCAGGCACCATCTTGTCCTTGTATGCCAACGTATCGCATAACAAAAATTGCCAGTCAAAGTTAGAGCATTGTGAATAGTTAACTACCCCAAATCAGAGCATCTTCTGGCAATTTATAGTAGCATCAGACCATATATTTCTTACTTTTCATGTTTTTATTGGTAGCCTTTATCATATCTGAACAGAAGAGTTGTGTTTATCTCCTTCAACACTGAGTGAAATCATGTTGCTTACTACTTATTGAAGAAGTAAATCTTTCTCTTACCTTTGCCCCTCTGCTTGATGTATTGTTTAGAGAAATAAAGCTGTTCTCTTCACTAAAATTGACTTGCTTGAGTCTCAGCTTCTTCTTTTGTGTATTAGATATGTGTCTTTTCCTTTTCAAGTGTGAGAACTAAAGGAAGGTGCTGCTTCTGTTATTCTTCTGCTCTAGGGTCCTTTGAAAGTTGTTATCTGGGTTAAGCACATTTGAGATTAATCAGTCCACAGAAGACAGGCCAAGTATCCATCATGTCAGCCTGTTCTCATTAGTTTTTATTTCAGACCTTCCAGACACCTGTATAAACCACTTTAGCAAGAACCCAGCTCATCTATATAGCACTGTATTTTTGCTTTCTAGCTTAAATTTTTGTCCTGGACCTTTGCATTATTCTCAAGTGTTTGAGTGATGCAAAGTTACATGCATTTGGGTAACTTCCGACTGGAGTGGACATTATTAAAGACAAACATTTTTCATTCAGCAAATGTAATAAAGTCTGGAAGTCTCCACGTGTTGTAGAGTGATCCCAGGCTTTTCAGCCATGGAGGTATCACTTGAAAAAACCCTTATCTCCCCTGGGGAGGAAACCTGGGATCCATTTATTTGTTCTTTGTAGTTGATAAAAGGATTACAAATGGCCAGTTAGTATTTCGATTATTCTAAATTACTGATTAACATGGTAAATTTCAAAACATTAAAACAAATGAAGACATGCTTTTTAAATAGATTTCCTTTAATACTCAGAGCTTCTAGGGCAGTTAGTTATAAAAGGCCAAAGGTCAACCGATTGGTTCCAGTCTGGAAATTTAGACAAGGGAAGTTCTTTAGGGCTCCTGCTTTGGATCAGGACCAATTTGAAAGAGCAACAAGCTTACTTTTTGTTGTTTTTTGTTTCCCTAACCTCCCCACTCCCCACCCCTCCCACCCTGGAAACAGATTAATTTCTTGCTTGAAAAAGCAGCAATAACAATAGCAATGCAGGAGGCCCTCACGCCCTACCATGTGGTAATTTGCATCCATAATGTTTCTATTTGTCTCTTCCTATTTCTCAGAAAATATATAATAGAGAGTTGTACTGAGATTCAGAATCAATAAGACATCATTAAAAATATACTAAAGCACATTTACTAATATGTGATGTAATTTCATCATACATAATGAAAAATTAAATGATAGCTGTCAAAAATATTTCTTATTATGTTAATTTTATTTTTTTAATTAAAGGTCTAAACCTTCTGATAACTACAGAGATATGTCTGTGTAATTCTTTAACATTGATATGCAATAGTTCTTGTTAATCCTGATGGTGAGTAATATGGAGATTCTTCTAGTACTGAGCATTCATGTCCCAAGTTCATATATCAATAGCTTTCATTCACATAGGGAATCAAAATTTCTCATACAACCTGTTGTGTTGTTTCAATTTTTATTTTTTTTTTTTGTAATTTTGCTAAAAAGTTTAGTGTCTGTTTAGTTCATTAGAGTGAGCACTTTAGATGTGAAATGGGATCAAGAAGAAAGACCCTGACCATCCTACTTAGGTGTTCATTCAATAAAGAATTAGCCTATACCCTCTGCAGCAATTGCTGACCCTTTCACCTCCTTTATTCTCCAGCCTTCCAGGAAAATATTCTGGCTGACAGGGAAATAACACATCATGTTGCTGAAGCTCCTATTTAATCTCTATCTGTTGACCCTGTTGGCAAGTAATATCATCTGTCTCCACCTTAAATCTAAATTATTTCTAACTAATTGCTCCCTTTATATCTTCTCTTCCTCTCACCAGTTCGCTGGCAAGGGTCTATTTGAATGTATTGATCACCTTTTCTCAGTAGTAGGATAGAGGGCATGTCACAGGCACTAACTTACTTAACCCCCAGCAATAAGAGCACTTAACACAGCAAGGAGTCAGATTCTTCCTTCTCTCTCCTCCACCCCTCCAAACTTGAACTGAAACACAAGGATACAGCTTCTTTGTCCTGATTCTCTACCTTTCTCCTGCATGACTTTCAAAGGAGTTTATTATTATTACAGTGCTTGTTGTCAGAGCCCCTTCTTCTGTCTCTTGAAGTGCCTCCCACGGTCACTGCTGACTCCAGGGCCCCTTCTTGTCAGTTTTTACGTTAATGACATTCCCAGTGTACCTGAAATCTGAAATATTTATGTTTGCAGATGACAATGTTCCTCTGTTTGCTGCTAATGTCTCCTTCTCTCCTTTGAAAAGACATATGCGATCAAGTAGCTTAATAATATGCAGTACCTCTTTCCTTTCTGCCCCTCCTCTCTTGACAGAAATGTGGTTATACTCTTCTCCTGCTCACAAATTAGTTATCCTTTCATGGTGCACAAACTTTACAGTTCTAGAAAAGTAGCTTATCTGCTTTCTTAATAAGATACAAATGTTTTGCATCTACAGAGGTGATCTGTTCAGGTCAGAGATGAGGACTTTGGCTCAGTAGTACAGGAGGAGACTCAAGATGCTTTGCCTTTCTGGCAGGTTTCGCTTTTCAGAATGGCTGTATACATATACACATGCAAACTTATGCAAATCTGTAACTGTACCTATGTATGCACACAGATGTCTTTCTCTTTCCCCCTAGACTGCATTGCAGCATCCAGCCCTTTCTAAAGGTATTGCATTCATTTGGAGGGGTTGGGGGGGGGAGAAGAGAAAGCTTCTTGTCAAATATTATGCCTACTTCAAAGGACTGGAGTCCTAATCTATTTAAAATATGAAGTACATTTGGATAAGCCATGTAAATTAATGTTAACTTAGGGAATACTATGAGTAGACAGCTAAAAGGGGTGGAGATTTTTTTGGAAAATTAATAAAAGGGGGGAAAGGAAATCAGGAAATTTTAGCTAGTAAAAAATAAGGAAAATTTTAGCACTAAGGTATGTATTTTTTACTATGAAAATAAAAATATGACCAGCTAAATTGGTGGACAAAACTGTATCTGCTAAAGATGAAAGGGAGCAAAGGATAACTCAGGGGAATGATAACTCACGTCTAAGCCATTAGTTCAAGTGCAACCTAGTCAGTAAGGACAAGGCACCCTTCCCAGCAGTCACTGGAGTATTGAACAGAGACCCGAATGGAAGTTAACTCACTTCACTGCTTCCAAGGTTCATTTGATGTCTGTTTCTGCAGGAGAGCATACCCAGTAGTAATAAGGTAAATAGAGTCAAAAGGATAAGACCAAGGAATACATCTGTGATGCTGAGAGAAGGCTCCTTTTGCCGTTGTGAAAATAAAATAGCCCTGAAGACATACCATGAAATTAGCAGGAGTGAGGGGTCTTACAAGGACTTCTACTCTGTCATTACCCAACTTCTGGACTTTTTGGAGGGGTGAGAAAAAAAATACAGTGAGAAAAAAATATAGTGAAGTGTTTAGCCCTGTGTGCTTTGCTAGGTTTTTATTTTCTGTGATGTTGTTTCTTTAAAATGTCCAAAGGCTGTACAAAGAAGCTGTTTGACAATGCAAGCTGGAAGGAGCACATCAAGCAACATGGAAGGTCTACCTGGAAGAACACAGTGCTGTGCAAATACCCAAGTTGTCTTAAATACCAGCAGCTGTCTCACCACATGAGTGCAGCAGACTCTCAGTGAATGCATCCTTGTCCCCTCCATAGCCTGGACAGAGCACTTTGCTTATGTGCACTGTTCCCACTTCTCTGCTACTTCTCTGAGATGTACTCAGAGTCAAAGGTGGGGATACAATATTAACTTCTGACTCAGAATTACAGTCCCTGTGCTGACAAGAAATGAAATGTTACTGAAGCAATGGGGAGAATATGTGTAACTTGTTCTTAGAAGCAGGATGAAAAATGGAATGGATGTGGCTACCCTTTCTGCCTGTTAGAGAATGGCTTCACCTACAAAAGTATCTGTGCTCTTCCAGCAGAGCCTTTTCTTGAATGAACTGCTCCTATGTCTCCAGGGTCCTCTTGCCTATGCCAGTTGCTATATAAAGGAAATCACTAACAAGTGCCCAGGCCAGGCAAGCAACTGTGTTATGCATCTTATTTATCAAGGCAAATCGTTACAGCAAAATAGATCACATACAGAAACATATCTACTTTAAAATATCCCAGGTGACACGTGCATCTCAGACCCATACTGATGTTTGCTGTTCTTTTTAGCTCTTCAACATTTTCACATCCAAATTACCATAAAATAAATAAAACAAAATTCCACACAATTCCATCTGTAACTCACTAGGACACTGGGCTTCATACAGTTCATCACAAATCTGATCATAAAGGCCAATGAGTGCATTTGTGATGTTAAGGAGTCTTGAACTCATTGTGACTTAGGTGGGGGAGCAAATCTGCTGCACTTTAATCCAATCTCTTTTGTGTGGGTTATTGCTGATGGAAATTGACTTTTCAACCACCCACAAGGTTTGTCTTGGGGAAGCTGGTGCATCCCTAAACAGTCAGAGAATGTCCTAACAATTAGGGGATGGGAAAGGTGAGGATCACGACTGCTGTTTGAAAGTAGTTTATTTTTTGCCGTTTCTTAATCAGCAGGGTCAGTGTACCCAAAGTCATTTTAATCTTTCACCCTTGATTGACTAAAATATAGGAATTCTGCTGGATATGAAAGATTAGAGGCATTAGATTTCCATCAAGCCAAAAAAACTCCCATGTCCACTCATGTCTCGGAGGGATCGTTCTTAGCTAAATACAGAATTAGTCTAATTTAACTGTGAACATGTGGTATTTTGATGTTTCTAAGGCAGATTTCCCAAGTGTGATGATATCTTTGCAAATGTCATGATTTAGGATTCCTACAATGTATGAAGAGGAGGACAGAATTTCGGAAGAAAGAATAGAGAGAAAAATTCAGTCATTTCCAGACTTCTGAAATACTGCACTCAAGAATACAGAAATAAAAAAAGGTGCATTTCAGCAGCAGATTCCAAACACTGGCTGAAAAAAAAAGCTTATCTAAATATGCTTCTTTTTACCACATAATGTGTTATGAACACTCTATCCTTGCACACAGCCTTTGAAAATGTATCATCCTTTGTTCATCAAAAATCTCACCCTATATCAAATTAGTCATAATCCTGTATTAAAAAAGCTGACATGGACCAGTTTTCTATAAAAGCACATAAGAAGAACTAACTCAATAGATGTCTAGACATTAGTCTAACAAAGCACATCTCAGAAGGTAGATAACTCAGATGTACATATATACATTGCCATGCTACTAACATATGTATGCTGCATTATATATATATATATATATCTATATATATATCTATATGTGCATTACATATACAGCTCCATGTTACTAATTCATTTGTGTTTCCACAAAACCTTCTTTGACTCAGTTTTCAACAAGAAGACAGGTTGTCCTCAGGACAACTGGCTTCCTGAGTTGGTAGACAGTGACGGGGAGCTGTTATCCAGGAGAAAGAAGTTAGTGACATGCTGAGCCACTTGGATCCTCACAAGTCTATGGGACCAGATGGGATCCACCCAAGGGTGATGAGGGAGCTGGCAGAAGAGCTGGACAAGTCCTGGCTCACCAGGGATGTACCAGATGATTGAAAATTGGTGAATGTGATGCCCATATATAAGAAGGGCCAGAAGGAAGGCTTGTGAAACTCCAGGCCTGTCAGCCTGATCGCTGTGCCTGGCAAGGTTATGGAACAGAACATCCTAAGTGCAATCACCTTGCACCTGCAGAATAGACAGAGGATCAGACCCAGCCAACATGGATTTGGGAGGGGCAGGTCCTGCCTGACCAACCTGATCTCCTTTTATAACCAGGTAACCCACCTGGTGGATGAGGGGAAGGCTGTGGATGTGTCTATCTGGACTTCAGCACAGCCTTTGACACTGTCTCCCACAGCATACTCCTGGAAAAGCTGGCAGTCTGGGGCTTGGACAGGGTCACTCTGTGCTGGGTTAGGAACTGGCTGGAGGACCGGGCCGAGAGAGTGCTGGTGAATGATGCTGCATCCAGTTGGCAGCCGGTCACTAGAGGTGTTTCCCAGGGATCCATGTTGGGCCCTGTTTTGTTTAATATCTTTACTGATGATCTGGATGAGGGGATTGAGTGTATCATTAGCAAACTTGCAGATGACGCCAAGATGGGAGGGAGTGTTCATCTGCTGGAAGGCAGGAGGACTCTTCAGAGGGATGTGGACTGGCTGGATAAATGGGCTGAATCCAATGGTATGTTGTTCAACAAGTGCCAGGTCTTGCACTTTGGCCACAACAACCTCCTGCAGTGCGACAGGCTGGGGACAGAGAGGCTGGAGAGCAGCCAGGCAGAAAGAGACCTAGGAGTTTGGATTGACAGGAGGCTGAACATGAGCCAGCAGTGTGCCCAGGTGGCCAAGAAGGCCAATGGCATCCTGGC
>JAWWES010000001.1:82072330-82117052 GCA_035583135.1 Lophotriccus pileatus | reverse complement strand
TACGAAGTGGTCCACAAGGGTCTCGGCGCTATAGCCGAGGGGGCTTTGTGTGCCGCTTTTGAGCCGGCCCCCGACAATAATGTATACTGACATTAAAAAAATCTTAGATCAGCAGAGACAGTGTTTAAAATGAAGCACCAGAGAAATCTAAACCCTTGTTGTAGGCTAGTTTTGCTTAGATTTGCTTTAGAGATAACAAAATTCAGAATGATCGCATATTTCTACGCTTTCAAGTTCTTTATGTTTGGCACCTTACCTAGCACAAAGTACTTTGAGTTGGGGAAGTAAGACTCACTGTCTGTAGGCTCCATCCCTTATCAAAACTGTGTAGATGTCTGAAACTTTACCCACCTCTCTGATACATTCATTGTAGTCCAAGTACGTTGAAGCTGTACTGCTGTGACTGAAGCCAGTAGAAAGTGTAAGAGAAGGGATCATTTTTTTCAAAGACACAATAAAAGGAGGGGCTGTCTGCATTTTGTTAATTGCCCCAATATTTTGAACACTTGGCAAGAACTGAGGAGACAGGGCCACATTTCGTCCTGCTGAAGGTAAACAATTAGAGGAGGGGGAAAATCCCAAAATGAGGAAGATAAGAGCAAGGCTAACTCTCTAATGGAGAGCACACAGGAATCAAATGGGTAGAAGTGGCTTACACTCCATGGAATAGCAATTAATTTTGCCTTATCCAAAAATGGGGAAAAGCAGTTAATACAAGGTACAGGGATACAAGGAGGCAAACTTCTCTTCCACAGAATCACGGAACAGGTAATGTTGGAAGGGACCGCAGTGGGTCTTCTGGTCCAATCTTCCTGCTTAAGCAGGGTCATCCCCTAGCACATTGTACAGGATTGCCTTCACACAGTTCTTGCATATCTCCAATGAGGGAGACTCCACAACCTCTCTATAGCACAGTCATATTCAGGTGGAACTTCCAATGCATCAGTTTTTGCCTGTTGCCTCTTGTCCTATTGCTTGACACCACTAAGAGCCTGTCTCCATCCTCTTAACACTTTCCCTTCAGATATTTGTATACATTGATGAGATTCTCTCTCAGTCATCTCTTTTTGAGGTTGAACAGACCCAACACTCTCAGCCTTTCCTCATAAAAGACATTCTCCAGACCCTTGTTCAACTTAGTAGCACTCCACTGGACCTGCTTCTGGAGCTGCATGTCTCTCTTGTACTAGAGAGCCCAGAATTGGAAACAGCACTCCAAGTGTGGCCTCACTAGGGCAGAGTAGAGGGGCAGGATTATCTCCCAAAACCTGCTGGCAATGCTCTTCCTAAATATGATTGTTGAGAATCTCTAGGGACAAAGAAGGAAATTAATCAGAAGTTAATTTCTTTTTTAACTGATAGCCCTGTTGTAAACCAAGGTTAGACTAGAATTACTATCATTAGTTGTAAATAAAGAAGTAAATTTGGCAAATTAACTTTCTTTCATTACTTTCCAGAGAAAAGAACACATTACCCTAGTAGTGGAATTAATCACCTTTCTATAATCTCTGGCTCTGGGAAGAAAGGATTTTTGCACTTACCTTTGTTCAGTCTTAAAATACTAGGCAGGAGATATGTGTTTGAATTCCAAGTTAAGCTTACCCCTATAATATTGGTCTTTGTCCCTTAAGGTTCTGGTCTTTTTTTTTTTTTTTTTTTTTTTTTTTTTTTTTTTTCCCCCATTCAAACAATTTCTTGGTCTCAGGGAACAAAATCCTGACCTCTCAGATGCTGCACAGTAATTTTAGATTTGTCAAAAAAGATTTGCAGTGGTTGGAAGGGTTGAACTTAGCAACTGACCTTACTAAGTATGTCATTACTTATGGAGTGTGGTTTACTCTGAGGTGAGAAAAATGGAAATTATTAAAATAATATTTTTGAATTGAATTTAGTAGAGAGGTGATATAAGAGAAGATAACATGGAGATGATTAACTGAAAATCAGTCACATAATACATCAGAAATGACTGGAATAATTTTAAAAATCCTCAAAACCTCTCTTATAATTTATGTAGAAGAAGGAAAAATATTCTTGCTAACAAGGAGTATTAAGTACTACCTATGAGTAAATTTTACTCGGGCTTTTGGCACAAGAGTATTGTCTCACTGGGGTTGGAGTTGTAGTTTTTGGAAAAGGACAAAAGAACCCCCAACTGAAACATTCTGATATCAGTCAAAATAACTTAGGAGACACAAGGTTTCTTGCTAGGCACGTGCAACATTACACACCTGTCCAGATTTTGAATGGAGTATACAGCTGTCTACCCCTAGAACATCAGACCTCCAACATTGTTCCTGTCTGTTCTTTGCCCTTCCCAAGTGTAGCCCAGTGGGCTGATTCATGAGTGTGGAGAAAGAATTTTACAAAGGCTCACAGGAAAACAGAAACAAGCTTTGTGGGGGTTATGCTGTGATAATTAAAACAAAACGACAGAACAACCTTCGCCTCAACAATGCAGGTCAATTTGTAAATAAAACCAAAGTTGTTTCTTGAGGAAAGAGAAAAGAGATTGGTCTTGGAAAGAGCCTAAGTCCAACAAACTTTATCTGGTATTTAAAAAGCCACTAAATGTAAATTAGTAAATGACTGGACAAATCATTTCACTGCAGCAGCATCCTCATGTTTCTCAGCTACTTGCCAAAACACTAGCCTCTTGGGAAAATATATATTCAACATTGGTGAGGATAAATAGTCAATAGAAATGTATTTCCCTAGAAAATCAAATGGGTCCTGCAAGAAAGCATTTGCATCATTAGAAAACTTTTGCTCTAGTACTACTCTCCCTTACTGCGCTTACTGGTATTTTGCACAAAATCTGCCATTGCGCAAAAGTACTTTTGACTTTGACATTTTTAAAGGTTCCTCTGAATACTGATTATCTTATTTTATTGTTTACTTATTCTGCATAATATGACTTTGACTGGGGAAACCAACAAAACTGCCTTTATGACCAGTCCAGGCAGTTACTAATGTGCTATTTTGGCATTCTACATTTTTTCTCAGTGAACAAATGCTATTTTTTTTGTTTGCTTGAGGTTTCTTTTGGGAGTGTGTGTGTGTACAGGACTACAAGGGATGGACCTCTGTGATGTTAGCATTTAGCATAAATTACAAACTTAGCCAGAGGAGTCATCCTCTTGGTGAAGAAGTGAGGTAGCTAAACCTAGGAAAATGTAATTCCTTGGAGTTTAATATGATCACTGGAAAGTAAGTGGGAATTTTTGGTTGAACACAGGGGAATGTAGGCCTTCTAAGTTAGAAAATTCACAATGCAGCAAAAATTTATGGTAAGACTGTCTGGAAACTGAGCTTTAAATATTACTGTAATATTATTACATATTAAATGGCATTATTTGAACAATAAGGAATTTATTTTAGGAAAAATATGAGTCAGAATCACTATATAACTGAAAAATTAATTTCTCTTATAAGTTGAGGGTTTTACTGAAAAGAACTTTAAGACAAGCTCATGAAGGTTATACCAGCATTTTATACTGAAAAGTATATTTGCCATTTTTTCACTCAGGTTTACAACTAAAAGAACAGGTTAGAATTAACATCAGTCCTTTTAAGAAATAACAGTGGTTAGGAACCTTTTTTTCCATCTCTGCTTGATAAAGAAGATACAGGTGTTTCCTCTGGGTATAGAGCCCAAAATAACCATTGCTCTTTTTCTTCTTCTTCTGTTATTCCATGGGCTTGTTTTTGTGCTTCTCGCTTGAAATCACATACCTTGAGATCACAAGGACTGAAACGAGACTCATTCCTTTTGAGCTCTCATTGGGCACTCTTTTTTTATTAATGCTGCTCAGGTTTACACCAAAACTTATAAGGAGAACTTCTGGAATGAATCTTGTAGTTATGCAGGTAAGTTTTAGTGACTAAGTCATTTAGAACCTCTTTTGGCCAGAATTTCAATAACCATAAACAGTCCAAATATTTGAGATGGGATTCTATGCCAAAGCCCAGGAATAGCAGGTTTTCCTCTCTCAGCAATTAACTTACCTTCCTTGGTGCTCCAGGAATGATTTGTCAATGATGTGAACGTGTTGTAAAGTTCCTCTCTAGTTTTGTTGGCAGTTTGGGAAATGGAGGATGGACATGCAGGACAGCTGAGTCTAAGATCTGTGCTTTTAAATAGGTGATAGATTATATCTGTTTGATTAAATTCTTATATGAGTTTGATGTGGAAAGTTTTGATTTATTCTACAGATGTACAAGGTAATATATATGTGCTTGCTGTTGCTATAAATTAAAGAAATATAATTTATAATTCTGCTTATGATTTGTAAGAGAAACTACAATAAAAAAGGAATTTGTTCAAATAAATTGGATCTTGAGAGCGTGTATGTCCTGAGACCAATAAATAGCATCTGTTAAGCAACTCTACTGTCAAAGAGACTGTCGCAGAATTTTGGCTTCATTGAGTTCCTAGTCGAAGTGCAGCAAAATGTATGAGGTGGAAGCAAGTAAATGTTAAACAATTAATATAGCTAAGTGAAAAAAATAATGCTACCGAAAAGTTTCTACTTGAATTATAATTTAATCAAGATATCATTTGTCCTCAATTACATAAAATACTATAAAAATATCTATGCTATGTCCAGTGCAATCTTATTACTTTTTAATGTAAATCCAATTGGCAGTCACATCTAGTTAAAGGATAAAAAGATGTAAGATGGAAAGTCTTATTGAGAATACTAAGGTGTGTATATCTGCACTTTTACATTTTTTACCATTCAAATCGCAGTGGAATGCAAGTCTTTGATGCCTGTTAGATCCACTTTTTATGAGACAGAATTTTTAATATTAGAAGTTGGATAACACTACAGCAACTTCTAAATCCCAGTGGGTTGGGGGGGGAAAGAGAAAAGAAAAAAACATAAGACAAAAAGAAGGGGGAAAAAAGGGGGGAAAAAAAAAAGAAGAAAAGTAAAATATTTGATGAATTTGGTAACAAAAATAATTGAAGCATGCATTAAATTCTCATCTCAGCCAGTGGTCTGTCAACACATTTTGGGATGTTTATATGTGTTGGAAAAATTAAATTTTCTTTAGTGAATCTCCACAGGAAGGGAGCTGATAAATGTTTTGTTTATGTGAAACTAGTAGTTGTAATTGGCTAGTTCATATTTCTATGCCATTTTGGTAAGCGTAAAAATAAAATTACATCAGAAATTTCTATGCACATTACTTCCAGGTTGTGATAGATTCCATATTGAGATTCTGCATTCATTATTTAGCACTGTATCCAAATTGTGTGAAAATGTGAGTCAGGAGAACAACAAGCAGAGGTTTGGTAATTCAGGTCTTTTACCTGAACACAGACATTGATGATACCTGGAATTACATGGGGTACCAAGGATACTGATGCCTGGTAAGTGCACACCTGATCTATGGAAGATCCCAGAGACACCTCCAGACAGATGAAAGCCAAGGAAGACACTCTGTGGTATTATCCACTTGTCACTTGCCAGGCAGTTGAATCTCATACCAAGAATGGAATTCAGGCTTTGAATTGTCTCATAGATGTCTCATAGACTCGCTGTCCAAGAGATCTGTGTGGATCTCCCAGGACACTGTGGCATCTCATATGACATTAGACCACCATGTGAGGACAGTCGTCCTCATATTTACCCAGCTTAATAACGGCCTGTACCTCACTTGTTGTAGCGTTTGGTTCCCTCTATGGGTGTTTAGACACTTATCTCACATGCTGATACTCTTATTTGGAGGTTGAATCTGGAACTGTATCCCATCTGTATTTCTTTTTAAATAGCCACAGAATTGTAGTGCCCGTGGCAGGCTTAGCTGCTGATCAAATAGGGTACTATAGTTTGAATTTTTTACACGGGAGTGAATTCCAAACAGGCACTAAATAACAGATTTTAACATGCCCGTTTTCTCTAATGTGTCATGAATGCTCAGCTGAATGAGTTGAGTGAGCTTTTTTTTTTGCCTGGAACACAGCACAGCATTAGCTGCAGCTAGATGGTTTCGATCTGGAGTTGTTTTGCCTCCATATAGCCTGGAGTCAAGACAGGCAAAGCTTGTGTTTGCCAATAAAAGGTATGTGCACCCTTGGAAGAGCTGTATCTGCAACTTTCTCTTTTGGGATTCTACTAAAAGAGGTGAACAAAGTAACCAAACAACCTTCTTCTGGAAAAATACTGATTATTCTGCATAATAGTACTGAAGCTTTGCAGAATAGAGGAGAATAGCCAGGAAGATGGTCTGTATTCTACTTCTTTATCTCAAGGTTTGTCACCTACACTGGGAAAGCTGAAAAGACCCATCTTTCTTACCAGTCAGGTATCTGTGTCTGCCTGCGGAATTCTTGAACTACAGTTTCTCAGGTGCTAGACAGAATTTTTATCCTGCCTGAATTCTTTATTTTCAGCTCCTGCATTTTGGGCTGGTTCAGTAGGGTCACTCAGCCCCCCCTCGAGGGAGTGATTGTACCCCCTAAAAGAGGTTCTCACCTTGACAGCTTTTTGGTTTCTGTTTTTGCTCTGTTACTCAGTGTTGTGGACACCGTGGAAGAAGATCAGTGACACCCCTGCCACCACAACTGTGCATATATATAGTCCTGCTTAAATTCTGAAGTGTAGAAGATATAGCCTGTCACTTCCTTCAATGATCATCTGTTTTGTTAGTCCCCAGCAGACTGATCCTGATGGAAAATTCTGAGCATTAAAGCAAATTAGTTGTAATAGTACTGTTAAAATTCCTATTGCTGCTACTTATAACTGCTACTAACTGAACTTCATTTCACTAGGCTAGCTAAAACGTTTTGAAATACAACAAAATCAACTTTTATTACCAGATGTTTTAGATAAAACCTTATTTTTTTTATTTACAGGTTTGTTTTTTTAATACTCCCTTAATAAAAGGGTTTTTCCCTCCCTTTAAAAATGTTCAAACTGAAATTTTTTATAAGGTGTACCATGTATTATCGAAAAAGGAGGGAAGCAGAATGGATGGTCACTACAGAAAAAAAGTTACTATTCTCATTTAGAGTCACCAAATAAACTTCAGCATTATCACAGTGAACTATATGCACTTCCATGGGTGATGAAGAAAAATATACCTTAGCACACAGAAACTCACTGTAGATGTATGCTGACTGGTAATTGCTAAGGCAAATGCAGAATTACCTAAATAAACTCACACTGAACAAAATGATGATAAGAGACAGACTTGCATACAAATGTTCATCTTCATTAATGCTGATTTGAGAATAGGCAATGTGCCAGCTTAGTACATGGGTATTAAGGTCAGATCATAATCTTTCCCAATAATGGCTACAGGTACCTTAATTAATTATAAAATTACAATGAGATTCCCACAATGTTGCATATCACATTTTCATGAATACCACATTCATTCTTGTTGGTTTATCAAAATAATAGCTGCATTAATAAGGACCGGTCATTTGTTTCAAAGTGATCCTGTCAGCTAACACATGGAAAATCCTCATTCATTCCTTCCCTCTTCATTGTATTAACATTATTCATGCTGAACCCTGCTGGCATGCATGCAACAGAGTGTGGAATTTGAGAATACTTTGGCACTAGCAGCACCCAATTATTGGAAATTATTGACATTAGCAGAAATGGCTCTGATCCTCATTTTATCAGCAAGGAATACATTGCCTCAGTTCTAGCCACATGATAGCTTTTTAGCCTCCCCATTCTCTTTGTTGATTAAAACCAAAGCACAAGTGGGGGATTTTTTTTCTCCCCCCTGCCCCGCCACCCCACCCCCAGCACAGTATCCTGATATCTGACTAAATTAACACTGCCCTCTGATCACCAAATGAATGGTCTTTGTGGGACCAAACCACGGGTGATCAAACAGAACGTCCGCCTGGTTTGACAGGTACAGAGCTGAGTTGCACATGTGCCTCTCCTGTGCCTGACATCAGCAGCAGGAGGGGTGGAGCAGTCCAGGGAGCCAGTGCATTTACAGTCGTTACCAGGGAAACAAGAAAAATTGCGGACGTTCTGTATTATAGATACTGTGATCTGAACCTGGCTTTATCACAGCAACATTTGACTAATATAGCAATGTACTGCGCAATATTAGCAAAAAAAATCCAAAATTTTTTTGGCTGTAGTAAGGACCTCTCTTATGTAAAACAGTCATTGGAATTTAAATTAGACTTAAAAGAGAAGAGAAACTGAAATATCGTGTTCAGCTACTTCCTCAGAAAAAAATGGCCCGACACTGAAATTTCACTGCAACTTCACTCATCTTCTTAGCTTTGCATGGCCAGCAATGCTGGTGGTGCTTTACTCTCTGAAAGTTCCCCTTCCACTAGGGTTCCACTTTCTCTTCTCTGTGCATGAAGCCTAAATGTCTCCTTGGTATTGCATAATTCTCACCAGTTTCTTTCCAATTTAGACCCTCTTGTTCCCTCTGACACAGCCCAGAAGTACAAATAGCTTGAAAAAAAGTTGGGCTAGAAGAATAACTGAAGATATTTGGAACTGAAGTTTTGAGACGGCAGAAGACAATTCTTGCAATTCCGTTCCTGCCTTGTGCGGTGTAATAGTGCTATGTGGTATCACACAGAAGAAAGTAGAGCTGAAAAAGAGCAAGTCTACAGAGGGAAGCAGTTGGGTCTGAAGGACTGAGGTCCACACTACATGAAACTTAAACTTGGACTAAACCTGTGAACTGACTTCCTGTTAAAGCTTGCACCGCATTAGACATGTTCCTGGACTGCATCCCTCAGTTTAATTTCATCTGATGCTGTTTTAGCACTCTGAGCCATTCTATGGTATGAACCAAATAACAGCAAGTGGGCAAACTGGAGATTTTTGGTTGAAAGACAGACTCCAAGTATGAATTGAAATGCTAGTGCGGATGCACCCAAAGTAACCCACAATCTTAATAAGATGGAGGAAAAGCACAAAAGTACATTCTGCTACTTCTTACATTCATCTAACCTTTCTGCTATCCCATCTCCTCAGTAAAAGTAATGGTGTAGTATTTGAATAGCGTACACTGTATTCACAGTAGCTAAAACAAGATATTTCTTATTATCTTTCCAAGCGCAGAATGTCTCTTCAGTTTAAGCTGAGTTTTATCTTGGCTATTTAAGGTTTTGGGTTTATTTGTTTCGGCTTTTTCATCAAAACTGTTTTAGGCTAAAGGACAAAGTTGTTTTCCAGCTGTCTGAACCAGAGATCTTAGATCCATCATACATATCTCTATAATTTAAGCTAAAGCTGTAACTGGTGAAAATAGAAAGCTGCAACTCTCTCTTCGTTTACTGCTTTCTCACAGCCTTACACCAAGTCTTTGTTATACATCAAAGGGACATGAAAAACTGAGAATCTCATCTTTATTTTTGTAGCCCCTTTGCTTTAGGGGGCAGTCAAGTGTGTACACTTGTTTGATACATTCACCCTGTGGGGGAGACACACTCTAAAAGAACCACCAGAAGACAGACCCTTAGCACATCCATAGCGATTTTACTTTGTAACCTAAGTGCGAGAATGCACTTCAGAGGTGTGAAACAACAGAGTGTGTACAATTATCCCTGATCAATAAGAAAGAAATCCACTTTCACTGGTTTTGAAGCAACAAAATTATCTTTTCTGATATGAACTGTGATTTTTAAATTTTTTTAGATGAGTGCTGTGCAGTCAAGCAAAGTCAAGCAAAGCCTCAGACGCAAGGATTTGGGGCTGGAGCCTGCTCAGTGGAGATTTAGAGATAAAAAGTCTCTTAACAAGCCCTACTGCAGGTATAGAGCTTCAGTATATACACTGATAAATACATATGTATATGTTTTGAAAGTCTGTAATCTAATCAAATCCAGCTGGTTTTCAAAGTGACAACAGAATAAAATGTTTTCTGCAATATTTATACCAAATTTCATCTTCCAACTAGTGCTCTCCAGAAAAAGAAATGGAAAGTTACTTTAACGCTGTCAAAACAATCAGTAATTCCCTACTTTTCTTCTTTCTGGTTTTCACTTGTTCCTGGTTTTCTAGGGTAACTGAACCTTCATGAGAAGAAATAGTGAAAAACCATAACCAGTTAAATTTGCAGAATTACTGGCAAGAGAAAGCAGGCTAAACTAAAAAGTGATAGACTTGCTCTGCACCCAGGTACTAGCTGGCATTTCTATTTCTCTCCAGTGAGCAGAGGGTGGCTTACAAATGTTAAGGCGTTAAACTTCAGCACCATCACAGCAGTAGCCCTGACAGGGACATTGCAGTGACAGGCAGGGAGGTACAGACTTCTGCTGCAGTAATTCATCAGGAGTGCTGGCATGGGAGCCTGCCACTCCTGGCTTCCATCCCCTCCCCACCAGCTTCCCTTCTGCCTCGATAGTGGTCTCAGCTCAGCTCACAATGTGCATTAAACTTAAACACCATTCAAATCATCCCAGTTCCTTCTGACTGATAGCAGCACTTGGTGCTTCAACAGCTCCCTGCGCCTGCTTCACAGGGAGGATATGATAAAGAGGAAGTATGGAAGCGTATTTTTTTAATTACAGGCATTTTTACTTGAGTAGAGGAGTAAACATGAAAAATGTAGAAGTGTGAACAGATCTACATAGTTAATTGGGGTCCCAATGGGGCTGACACTGGGTTGCTTGCAGTCACTGAGCTTAGTAGCTATTTGAGGATGAGGAGAAGGAGAAGGAAAGGCACCCAGGCATTGAATTATATGTTTTAATTGAGAGCATATTAAAACATCTCCACCATACTTGGTCATCTTACCAATCTGCATGTTCATTTAAAAATATAAATAAAAAATTAAAACTCTTTAATTATTTTCTTTCAAAATTAAAGTCATAAAGAATCCCTCTGAAAGATTTTTTAATCAGCTTCCAAGAAAGTCTTAGAAAAGCAAGCCCCCCTTTCACTTTTTAAATGGAATTTGTAATCTAATGAGGAAATTATTTATGAAGTATTTGCTCTGCACCTGAAAATACCTCCAGTGAAATTATGTTTGGCAATCTGAAGCACTTTGAAGTCGATGGAGTGGCAATAAAAATTAGGCCTTCATTAAAGAGCAATGCTTTTTCTCCTGTAAACTGGCACCACCTCAAGAGGTCAAACTCTGGGAAGGCCACAGATCTCTGCCCAAGCTGTGCCTCTGCACCACACATGGAAGCAATTTTGTCCATATTCTCTGCTGCTCTTTATGAATTTCTCCTTTTCCCCCCCTCTCCACCCCTTTTTCAGGCTTCCCTCAACAGCTTTCATGTTGCATTTAGGAAATTAACAGTAACTGTCAAATTACTCTGCAAATAGGAGAATATAAGTTTGGAAGGAGTGGAACTTGCCTTTTGCCCTAGGGCCAAGTCAGTGGAAAGGCAACAAAGGGATCCTTGAGAACTGTTTGGATAGACTGTTTTAGCAAGCCAGGTTCTTATTTTATCAAGTGCTCACAATTTTTCCAGTTGCAATTTTTCCCCTCTTCCTGTAAATTATTCTTTCCCCTTGTGTACCCCACTTGCTGCATGGACTGGGAAAAGAACTGGGAAAGATTACAGCCTGAAAAGACTGACAGGGTGGGTATTAACCCTTTGGGAGAGATGGAAGAGATACTGAAGTGGAGGATCCTTCTGGGATTATGTACAAAAGGTGCAGCTTGGTTTGAAAAAGACCCACCCCACTTATCACATGTGCATACAAAGACTATGTAGAGGAGGGAGTAGTTAATTAAATACTGAAATCTTTGGGGAAAAAAGTGAGAGAAGAAAGCTCAGAGGAATTGTAATCTATGGAGATGTAAGCTAATTACTTAATCACTTGCATTTGTAAATCTTATTATTGGAAAAGAAATTCCCGTAGTGATTAAATTACAGATATTTATCTGCTAATAGCCCTGATTAACTGGTGATGCTAATCTGTCATTCTGAAAGCCAATATTAGCGGCATCAATCTAACAGAACAATAAACAGTTTATATGAAAGAAAACTTTGTCCATGCAGAGTCCAGATGTGCGAAGGGAATGTGGGATGTGTGAGATTCTGGAACCAGTTTGCTGGACCAAAACAGGCGACATTCTCAAAATGAGTTGTTTTGGCCCATTAACCCATCGTCAGGCACAATGCGCTACTTAGTTATAAACAAATGCTGTCTATAACGCAAAAGCAATTTAGTTAGCAGAACTTCTAGGGTAAATAAATAAATAAATAAATTCCGGGTTTAATTTATTACCAGAAAGTTATTAGGACTAGGGCAGGTAGGCCAGAGAGAGTTGTTACTACATCTTGTTTGCAGGTCCTGAAAAGAAAAGGTAGCTGATAGACACCAAAGAGAGGTATAATTTATTTATTTTTAACAGATACCTGACTGATGCTATTGATTTTCACTTTGGCTAAATAAACTTTTTCTTTTTAATCAGTGTTTCTTACCACAAGGGAAAGTGATGAAGAGGAAAAGTGGAAAGACCAGTACCTTAATTTCCTCTCCATGTTGCAGGGCAGGTTTTACAGGGAAATGAAACTCCAGCAAATAAACCCAAGTCAGACCTTCAGAGGAAATTTGCTGTGAAGCAGACAATGGCAAAGTACCCAGCGAAGATCAAGTTTCCTATTTAAGCCATTCAAGAAGTACTGCAGGAAAAAAAGAAAAAAGTAGAAAGAAATGAAACAATTGCTGTAAGTGCTTGCCTTACAGAGCTCCTATCTCAAATATATCTGGAATCTACCAATGTAATCTTTATGATGACCAGATGTTACTATTTCTGGGAATGTCCTGAGTTTTCAAGGGCTGCTCCAGTTTCCTGGCTGATTATATTGAAACTAGTGTTTGCCTCAGTTACAATAAAATCTGCCAGCTGGCTCATCTCATCCTATCAGTGCCTCTCACTGCAATCTCCTTTATCCCAACAATTTAAGCAAACTTTCTTTGTGCAGAAACCACTACAATAATGTTTAAAACAAGACTCAAGACCTATCAATTAAATTGTTGTGGGTTGGGGGTTACTGGAAAAGGAAAAGAAAGAATGGAAGGTCAGAGAGGACTATGGCATGGATTCCTTGTGCTGGATGCAAAGATAAGGATGTACTGATAGCATTGACAAGAAAGGCTAAGAAAATGCATTCACTTCAGCATACTACACAAGAAGTCTCATTTTTTATACCCAAGGTTTTCTGTGGTTTGTTTTAATGGATTTTCCTTTTTTTTTTTCTGTTCTTCCTTCTGTTAAGGTGTAATTAAGCATCTACAACATGTCTGAGAAGCTACCACACATCCAACGTAGTTCTACAGTATGAACTCAGTGAATCCTTTCAAAAAACACCAGATTTGTGGTAAGTGTTGGGCCCAGTCTTTGAACATCTGCCCGTGAATTTGCCTGTATAGCAGTTCCCAGATCACATCTGATAGCTAAAAACGGTCTCTACAAGGAGTCTGTGCCTATGAAGTAAGTCTGAAGTATCTCAGACAGTGCTGGCTTTACGGTCTCAGTGTAAGCAATTTGTGCAGTGCGTGCACCCATATTTCTGTGTGAGAGGATTTTAGAGGATGCCCAGTTTTTAAAGGTTTGTTCTCAGTGGCAAGAACAAACAAACAAAAGGAAGAACAATATAAAAGATTCAAGAGCCTGAGCATTCAGGCTTTTTGAGAAGCAGAACACTGCCAGTTATCTGGTGTGCTTAACAATAGAGAATGCTTCCATGGATAAATACAGATTACTGTGTATTTGCTACCTCTGCACTTTTTAACTAAATGCAGCTATGTGGTTAGGAACATGGGACAAGAAAATACAGAACTGCCTGCTTCCATTGTTCCAGGGATACGCAAGGGTGATACCTAGAAACATGAGGTCTTATGTGAGCAGGTTTGGTTAAATAATGGTGCCTATTCAGCACTCTTGGGTGGCTCAAGGTGTTCTGTATGTCACCAGGGGTGTGAAACAAGCTCAGGGGTCAAATAACATGAAAACCTGCAGTGGCAGGTAAAGATATGACTGGGGGGACCCTCCTATTATCTGACAAACACTTGTTCTGGGGACACCACAGCAAGAATTCTCCTAGGGTAGACTATGTTTTCAGGTAATGTAGAAATACTCTTAATTTATGACTGTGCAGACTGCAAAGTGGAATAGAGGGGTGCTCTTATGTACCCTGTCAGGTTTCTCTTCCAGAAAGTTAGGAAGTGCATAAAACCCTGCAACTAAGGAGTGATATTGAGTCACCATTAAGAAAAGTTTAGGTTTCTGTTGGCTGGTTTTTTTGTGTGTGTGTAGCACTGGATAATTACTGCCCTAACAAACAGGGTGTCTTCTATGTAAAGATTCTTACCAGAAGAAAAAGGATCCCTGACCCAAGACTGGCTGACTGAAAACAATGACAAATAATTTAGCCTTGGCAGTGGAGTCTTGATTATAGAAAAACACTCAAATGAAAGGGACCTTCTATTTTTCTCTTCATATTTGAATGAAATACATATTTCATTGAGAAGGAACCACAGCAAGCAAACTCAAAAGAAAGCAGTGTAATGGAAGATCAGTGAAGTTCTAGAAGAAGAATGGGAGCTCAGTAAGACATTTCCTATTAGTTAAATAAATTATAGGTGAAGTTCAGGAAAAAAATATCTTCAGTGAAGATTTTAAAGTAATACTGGAATATTTTCCCCTTTCTGGAAAGCACCCTGACTTGTTGGGATCAAACAGGTGCTAAAGGGGACTGTAAGATTTCAGTCACTCTCTGGAAACAAACACATAACATTTCTGAAGCCTGAAGTGGTCCAAAAGAGAAATAAAATATTTTCTCAAAAATAAGCACATATATTAAATATTTAGAGTAGAAAGCTTTGTTTGTTGCTGGGCTTTTGGTGTCTAATATTAGGGATGAAAACTCAGCAGTCTGAATCTGAGTTCTGGTATGAAAGGACAGGGAGCTTTGGTACCTAATTTTCCACCCATTTACACTACTAATTTTAGGCATTTTGAGTCAAGAACTTTTAAAGTTCCCTTAAACGTGTTGCTGTTTCACACTCTGATTTTGTTCAGATAAAGGAAAAGAAAGGCATAATCTCTATTTTTTTCTGAAATATTTTAAACAAAAGGGCTCTTTTTATATGACATTGGTGGCAAATGGTTAAAATGTAAATAAATATTCTTTTTAACTTACTTAGGCCCTTCATTTTCCTTTCCAAGTGCCTGTTAGCATATTTTCTCCTCTATGGTCGTACTAATTATGGTACTGTTATAAGTAGTGTTATCCTTTCGGTAGTAAAAATGGCAATTATGACAAACAAAAAAGCTTTGTCCTGCTTTCAGTTTGTCTTGTCTCTTTTGACTGGGAGCTCTGCAAGGCACTTTCTTAGTCTCTGTTTACCAAGTAGGGATACAAAATGATTCTGCTGTCAATGGGAGCTGCGGGAATTCTGTAATTATTTCTAATGTTCCCGTTTTCCTGGTAAGGGAGCTGGAACAATGCTGGAGCCAAGCACACATCTTGAATGTCTTCTGAACATTAGGAAACTGAGACTGCTTCATCTTCCTGCAGTCCTCTTTAAACAAAGTTTTATTTTTTTAAAGAAGTACATTTTTCAGTTTTTGGGGTAGTAATGCTTCATCAGTAGAGATGATAGACAAGTATTGAAGAAAAGGATGAAAACCTTGTTTTCTAATTTATATGGTATGTGCAGGAGGAATTCCTATTAAAGTTGAAATATTTGGGCATAAAAGAGGCACATCAGTTTTTATCTGAGCCTAACGATAGTTTCCCACTTTTGTTTCCTTTCTGAAAGAAGTATGTCTTTCTACCATAGGACACAAATTCCAAGTGGCTTTACAAAACATTGTCAATATTTATAATGATGCCTAAATGCAAACCTGCAGTCAATCTGTTTGGACAACAGCTGTGATGTTATCCTTCTTTCTGAATAAGCAAGTCTAATAACATCCTGTCAAATAAATGCTTTTTCACAGGTTCTAGCAACTGTAACTGCCCAAACAGCAACCTGAGCAGCCTTGCACACACAAATGGTACATTATGAACTATAAAACTGTCATGAATTAATTTGTGAAAACAAAGTCTTTCCTGTGCAAAATATCAGAGGACAAAAATATATTTCTGTCCATGTAGCCCCCAAGTCTGTGATTATAAGATGAACTTGCAGAAGTTAAAATTTTGGTTTTGCAAGTAGGCCTATATGATTTCACTCAGTATACAGGTAATGTACCAAAACACTTTCAGGATTATAGTGTGTTCTTTGGAAAGATGAATCTTTCTAAATGTTCTGGATCTGGATGAAGAACACTAACGGGTGTTAAGAAGGAGCATGAGATGAGACTGGAGTCAGAACTATCGCTGTTGTCTGAACATTTATGCCCAAGATCTTATATATTATTTGCAAGAGTTGTAGAACTGCCTCAGAAACAGTATCCACAATTTTGTATCATTCTGTCACCCCATTATAAGACTGTCATTGGTGTTATCTACTGAATTTGCATACCTTGACTTGTTTAGGTGAATTTACCTCTGGACTTTTTCTATTAGAGGACTCTGGTGTGATGTGGGATAATGTGATGTGGGGTGATGTCATGCACAGTAAACTTTGGTTATTGACTGGAAATCTGGGATGTGGTTTTTCCAAATATTTTTAAGCTGTCCAGAGAACTCCTTGCATTGGCCAGTGTATCTCCCTTCCTCATGCCTTTAGCAGCAGCAGATGATGAAGCATGTAATGCATTGTGCTTTGCTTCTGCTGCTGCTCAATCGGCAATTATTCACATTCAGCTGTGTCAAAAGCTTTTTCTATAGATGGGGAAATAAGAATCTCATGCAGTCACAGATGCTTGATTTTCCATGTTGGTCATTTCTTCGATATGCTCTCTTCATTAATGCAGGTACAACTGCGGTACAGTGAGAAATAGAGAATGTAACACTCCCAGGAAAAATACAGAACCAAATATTATCAAAAAATTATCAATGTCACCCAAATACTACCAGGACATTATTAAAGCAACATAAATAGAAAATTTCAGTTGGGAGAGCTACAAATGATAAAAGGTATTCTATCACACAGAATCACAGAATGACAGAATACGCTGAGTTGAAAGGGATCCACAAGGATCATCAAGTGTCCAACTCCCCTCTGGTGAAGAATCTTTTTCTAATAGCCAACTAAACCTCCCTTGACAGAACTTCAGGCCATTCCCCCAGGTTTTGTCACTGGTCTCCCCAGAGAAGAGATCAGTGTCTAGCCTCTTCCTCATGAGGAAGTTGTAGCCTGCAGTGAGGTCTCCCCTCAGTCTCCTCTTCTCCAGGCTGAACAGACCAGGTGACCTCAGCCATTCCTCATACTCTTTCCCCTCAAGGCCCTTCACCATCTTTGTTGCCTGCCTTTGAACACTCTCTAATAGCTTAATATTTTTCTTATATTGTGGTGCCCAAAACTGCACACAATATTCAAGGTGAGGCTGCCCCAGTGCTGAGCAGAGCAGGACAATCCTCTCCCTAAACCAGCTGCTGATGCTTTGCCCGATGCCCCCCAGGACAACAGGCCCTCCTGGCTGCCAGGGCACTGCTGACTCATATTCAACTTGCCACTGACCATGACCCCCAGGTCCCTTTCCATGGCACTACTTTCCAGCATCTCATTCTCCAGTCTGTCCATACATCCAGGGTTGCCCCATCCCAGGTGCAGAATCCAGCACTTCACCTTATTGAACTTCATATGGTTGGTGACTGCCCAGCCCTCTAATTCCTCGAGGTCTCTCTGCAGGGTCTCCCTGCCTTCAGGCGAGTCAACAACTCCTCCCAGATTTGTGTCATCTGCCAACGTGCTTAGTATCCCTTCCAGTCCTGCGTCCCAGTCATTTATGAAGAGGTTGAAGAGCACAGGGACTATGATGGAGCCCTGTGGAACTCACTAGTGACAGGTCACCAGTCTGATGTCACCCATTCACTCTTACCCACCCATGAGCCAATTGCTCACCCACCACATGATGTGTTTATCCAGCTGTGTGCTGGGCATTTTGTCCAGAAGGATCCTGTGAGACATCATACTGAAAGCTTTACTGAAATGCAAAAAGGTTACATCACTGGCTTCCACTGGTCAACTAGATGGGCTACCTTGTCATAAAAGGAAATCAGGTTCGTTAAGGTCCTCCTTCTTTCCCTTCTTGAAAATCAGGACAACGTTCATCGTCTTCAGTCAGCTGGGACCTCTACAGATTCCCAAGACTTAACAGAACCTTGCATTAACATTCAAATCTCGTTTTGCTTCTCAAAGACTTGCAAAATTTCAGTGACTTCTAGCTTACTAGTCTAAGCAGTCACATGGACCCTATGTAGGTCAGAGACTTGGAATACATATATTTTTTAAAGAATGTTGCAGTCACTGTGGCTGCTGGGATTCTGGTATGAGAAAACCATTTTTTTTTTTTTTAATATATAATAAAATAATCATTCAGCTATTAGAGAATGGATAATTTAAGCTGAAAAACTGATTCAAACTTCACCAGAAAAGTAAGTGCTGAGAAGCATGAAGATAAAGCACCTCAGTTCAAACATCTTCGATGCCTGATTTGGAGGAGGTTCCAATGCTCTCATGTGGGTATTTTTTTATCATTTTACAGGGGCATGATGGGGCATCTACTTCCTTTATCTTGTGAGAAAGGCCTAGACCTATTCTGAAGGTACTACCCAAAATGTAAATATTCATTTAGAGGATGCTCTTTGCAGGCTCATATATTATTCAAGTTTAGTTTCTATACAAAAGTAATAACAGATATTGTGATAACTAATTTTTCGGTTAGGCAAACTTCCACACACAGAAATATTAAAACAAAAAAAAAAAGAAAAAAAAGGGTACATCCCACAGAGTAAGTGCAGTTACAACTGAATACCAATAATGTGTTAATTCTGTCCTTATCAAGAAATATTTTTATTCACCTAAAGTCTTGTTTCACCTATAAATAACTCTGTCCCAGTTAAGAATGTGAATTGCACAGTTTTAACCTTAGCAGTATATATTTTCTCAGCAATGTAAGAACTTATAAACAATCTCTCTTCAACTCATACAGCAGTTTCCCCTTCAGAATGGCTGGTCTGAAATGAACTGAGAGACTAAAGAAGGAAAAAAACATGTATTTTTTTTTATCTGAAAAAAACCCCACATATTTTCTTCATCTAAAAAAAAAAAGGAAAAAAAGTAGGAAAAAAAAGTATATCCTTGTGGATAAGTTGTTAAGTACAGAATATCTGCTTTCCCGTATTTACATACCAAAATTTTAATAAATTTCCCCAAATTTGTAATAGTGATGTTATGTCAAAATAGATTTTTTACACTGTTGCATTTTCTAACTGCTTTTCAGAAATGTAATTTTTATTTCTTTTGATTGCTCAAAAATGAAAACTAAAACTAAGTAATAGTATTATCTTAAAATTATTTACCTTATAAACCAAAATGCATTTTCCCATAACAATTTTTAAGACCAGCAGCAAAGTAAAAAAAATTCAGGTTTTTGTGATTTCTTGAAATCATGAAACATAAGGTCTAAACAGGCCCAAACAAAAACTCCTAAGGGCCTACAAAAATGCTATTAATAGAAAGTACGAAATAAACTCTTAAATAAAATACATCAAAGGAAATAAAAGACTAGTAAAGAAAATCAGCAGTATACATAAACAAAACAGAAAGACCTACAGCTTTTTTTCAGTTTTGCTCATTTTGTTCCTCTTGAGGAGGATAAATAAATGTCAATGTCTCCTTTCTTAGTTTGCTGTCAGTTTTTTCCAGGGAAAAGCAGCAAAACCAAAAGTAATTTTTCAAAAAAGCTTTGTGTCAGTTTGTGCAGGTATGTGGGCTCCAGCTGAGTTATATTGCCAGTGATACGTCTGCCGTCAAGAAATAGAGACAAAGTCTGTAAGTACATAAATGTATGTGTATAGTGTATTGGGAAAGCAAGGATGCTGCAGTTGCACAGCTGAAGAGAGCACAGTTTTCCCATGATATAATTCATTCTTGTTGTGAGTTTAGTTAGGTGGGAGGTCTATTTATGTGATGGTTAAGGTGTCTGTCAAAAGGGCGCTTGGCACTTCTCCTCCTCTGAGCTTTGAAGTTCACTTCCTACAGTAACATGTTCCAGTCATAACACCTCCTTCTTCACAGCTAAAAGTCAAGTCTGCTAGTCATCCCCCTGTGCTTCGAAATGTAGAAACCATAATTTAGCCCTAAGGAAATAAACCAATTTCAAGGAACCTGGTTTAGCTTCCTGCTGGAGTAGGCAAATGGAGATCTACTATGAAAGTAAGCCTGCAAGCTTAAGAAATATGTGTAGGTATTGAGCAATTACAGTCAACTGGAACTTGCTAAGCAGCAAACCCAATCCCTTCCTGAAAGGACCAGTTGCTGCACATAGCATCTGAGGATAACGAAACCATTATGATTGCTGCACTCTAGAGAGAGAGGTGTGTCTGAAATTTCCTGTTCTGGTTGTAGAGCAGTGTTTTCATGATAGTGAAATAAAGGACTAGTCTATAAACCGAAACAATATGGGTCCAAAAATGTTTTCAGTTCTGCCAACAGAAAAACAGAGGTATGCTGCAGAGCTTCATACACATAAATGATATGGATATATTAAAGGCTTAGTCTAACAGCAATAAAAGTCCGTCATGGAAGTTTAAAACACCTTGAGCGTCATCGTTTGATGTCTGAAAAGTCAATATTTGCTCTTAAACATGGGAAATATTGTAAATTCTTTCAGTTAATAACATCAGAAGTTAATTACCTTCATTATTTTGTGTTCTAATAATGCTGGTTTAGAAATGGTAGTCCAAGAATACAAAGTAAACAAACTTTGTATGACTTGTCCCTACTCAATCTTTTAATTTATTGGCTGCATTAGTATCACATGCAATCCCAATGCTATTCATATTTTTTAACATTTAAGAATTTTTCTTAGAAATTATGGATCACCTCTATCCCAATAAATAAGATGTACTGTGTGCAATCAAGACTGATAAGAAATATGAACACATGATCATGTCACACTGTATTATAAACTGGTTTTAAACAAATATTTTGAAAGTTATTACAGTCAGCTTTTTACAGACACTAATATAAATATTCAATATATACAGCTGATATTTACAAAGTGCCTAATGATATCAGCAAAACTGCTTTGCCAATGACATTTTCTTGTGAAAAAAATGTTTTAAACATGACCAACGAGTGGTCCATAAACATTTTTGAAAATGGTCTTAAATTAAATAGACTTTGTTACTTATTTCATTGTTACCTTTGGAGATGGAGATTTAGTAAACTAAAGAATGCAGCAAACAATTTAAGTGGTGCATTACAAAAGGGAATATAATACTCTGGATAGAAATTATTACATTTTTATGAGTCCCATTTCTTGGGATTTATTTTCATTTTAAATCTCAGAAAAAATAAATAATGAAGAGTCAGAATAAGGTGATGTGGGAACCCCAAGCTTTGAGACGTTCCACAAATACTGCAGAAAACTGGTAGACATTCTGTCAAATATCTCCAACACGGGATTTCTTTTTTCTTGTATACTGGATAAACAACAAGCGTTCTCTATTCCACTGGGATTTATGTAAATTACTTTAAGCTGAAATGATGCCATGTTGGGCAAGTATACAATCCTTCATGAACTTTCACACGTTAAATTAAGTCAGGGTCAGGCTGGGTTAAGATTACACACGAGGCCTCCAAAGAAAGCTCAGGATACAGCAGAAACTGGTCATGGTCACAAGGCAAAGAGATGCCTCCCACACTCCCTGGCCCTGACAGGAAGCAGTGCCCTGCATGTTTGGACCCGCCTGCCAGTAGACCTTCTGTCTCAACTTGAAGCAAAAGCCAGTGTCCTGCCCCTGTAATGGCTGTATCTTGTTGCATGCTTGGTAAGCTTAAAAATACTCATGAGTTTTTTTGGCCTAAAGACCATCTGGGGCCGTAGTTATGCTGGCCAAATTTATTATCTGCTTTGACTAATCTAGGCAATTAATTCAATATGTATATTTGTTTGTTTGCTTGTTTTCTCCCCATTTGTTTTTCCCTTAAAACATGAACAAATGTTTACAGTTTTTAGGATGTTTCTGATGAAAGGCTTTTGCAAACAGTTTCTTTTTTTGCAATTGCATTATGAACCAGATGACAATGAACTGTGTAATTTTCAAAAGAACTAATTGTAGAGCATATATGCAGTGGAGACTTTCAGCATCAGGTACTTGTGACAAAAAACTTCAACAGAAATACATTTTTCATTTAAAACAAACAAACAATCTAACCCCACAAAAAACCAAAACAAAACAAAGAAAAAACCCTCCCCAAACCCCCAAATGTTTCCAAACTGATTTTTTTAATCTGAAAAGCTATAAACTTAGGGGACTGTGTGGTTTATTCATCTTACTTGTCAGGTTCCCTAAATAGTTTCCTGGCAACCCGGGCCAATTTAATAAAATAGGTGAAGAAAACCCAACCAGTCAATCAAAAAGAAAAAAAAAAAAAAAAAGGAAAGAAAAAGAAACGACCCCTAAAAAGGGAGTAGTTGATGCAATGTTAATTCCATTCTATAATTTTTAGGTATATCAGTATCTTGTTAGAGGAGATAGATGGAGAGAAGTACCTCCACTGTCAGGTATGACTTTATAGACATGTAAGGACTGCTCAGTTGAATCTCACAGGTTTATCTCCAGATGAGGCAGGGGTTGTCTCTTAGCCAGAGAGCACACTGAAAGGAATGGAAACTATTGTTGTCATGAGATGGTTGATGGCTCAAAGATTATAAAATCACGGGATAGAAGGCTGCATTAATTCCAGTGGTCATGGAGTAACCTTTCTTTTCATATGTAAGGAAAATACATCAAAAGCTGGCTTTGTTTCAGAAAATGTTGATATGCAATAAAAGTAAATCAAAATTAAATTTATACATTGATATATTTTTCTATTTTTGTATTGTCTGTATTATTCATATGTTATTTCATAACCTGCTGTGCCTGTATAGATCAAAACAGGTGTCAAAATGCCAAACATTTTTTGGTCAGTGAGGAACCTGACTTTGGCTTTGTTTAAGTATCTGTTTTGCAGAGAAGAGTAGAACTGAGCAGGCAGTTGCTTGTTTATTGTTAATTTTATATTCTCTTACCTTATGTTATTTCATTCTATTCTTCCATCTGTGTTATAAGATCATTGTGAGACATATGTGTTCCTGAACTGTAATCTTCTTGCCAGATCCACACCCTCTGATAACAACCTCACATCAGTCTCCTTGCTCATCTTGCTATGTGAGCCTGCAAAGACCCTTACCTCTACATCCCACCAACATTGTGCCAGTGGGAAGTATCCTCCAGCACTGTATCTGGACAAAGCCTCAAGGCAGGACCTAACATATGCCCACTGCCTCATGAAACTGGTTCCCTTCTTGCAGCCATCATTTTGCCTTGCATGAAAATCATACTCCAAAGACCCCGTGAGCTGCAAGAAAACTCTCATGGATGTCCTGTTTTGCTAGATAGTATTTTCATGACAATGAAATGACAATGAAAGCAGCAACTGGGGCAGTGTTGGAACACCAGCCATACAGAGTCGTGAGGCAGCACCTCAAATTTAGCCTGTTGTCTCAGAAGCTGTAGAGGTCCCCAAAGTGGGGTGCCTGCCCCCACGCTGACTGCTTTCACCTTCAAAGTCACCTCATGGTGAATGATTTGGTAATGTAGCAGCAAAGTTACATGCCAGTAAAAAGGACACGATCAGCGATGCCTTGGCTTCACAAAAAAATCTTATGGTACTGTGGTATCTCACCCTGCAAAATCAGTTTTTGTACCAGGTGACCGAGGAAAGATCTACAATGTGGCTGAGGAGCTTATGATAATAATGTATTAGGCTAGCAGTAAATAAGAATAAATCTAGCCAGTGATGGCAGCCTGTGAAAACTTTCCCCACACGCAGATGATTCTATCAGCACACTGCCTCCTGAGTTCTGAAATGTTTTTAATGTAGATTGTTATTTTTTTTTAATTTTCATCTTTCTTCCATCTAAACTTTGCATGTCCCTCAGCTCCCATTAAGCACAAGACATCTGACCAGCAACCCTACACATGTGGTGGAAAAAAAAAAGGTAAAGAAATAAAGGGGTCAGGGAAAGGTTGGTGGAATAGGCAATTAGTGGAAATTTCATAAACAATAAGGGAAAAGTGTTAGAGAGCAGCCTATTTTTTCTACAAAAGTTTCCATTTCATCTCCAGGAATATTCTTTTCATGCATATTTAGTTTACCATACATCTTTCAGGATATTTTTCATTCTTCATTTATGATACTATAAATGTTTAGGTAATAATGCTGGTATTGAAAACAAGTCAAATGAGCACAATTCAAATTAGTGGGCAAGCTAGAGCAGAGTCTTTCATTTACAGTCCGCTTGATCAGGCCACATTAAAATCAGTAAGAGTTAAGCCTACCCTGTTTACAGCCCACAGGTTGTTATCTAGATTCAAACCTTTCTATTCAGAATTGTTAAGCCAGCACTGTACTGCATGCAGCTCAAAATTAATTGGAAGCTTGGGTTCTAATGGCTGTTTTAGGGGCGGGTGTTGGAAATCCTGCAATCCACACCATGCCCTAAAAATTTATTCATTTAATTTAAAACCTTTACATTAAATTATGGGTTATTTGAAAGTTAAACACTTAGTCACAGAATTCTGTATCAGATGCTGTGAATTTATTCACATCTAGATTTTAAATTACCTCCTTTCCATTTCAGATGCCAATTTTACTAGGCTACCTGAAACATCATTTACATAGAGTTATTACATCAGGAAAGAAAAAATCCTCTCGTGTTCAGTGCCTTGTTTCTCTAATCCCCACAGACAGTGAGGAAGAAAGGCTGGCTTTATACTGTCAATTTCTTTTACTGCACCCATTGGCACTTGTCAATATTCCTTACCAGACAAAATGCACAAATATTCTAGGACACGTAACAGCTTCAGAAGTTTGCTATCGCTTATATGTGGGTGTACTGTAAATGTCTACACATTAATTAATGAAAAAATAGGAATGTTTTGATGTTGCAAAGCCACAAATATATCTCTTCTAGCTGAGCTAATGAATTAGCTCCATTAAATGTTCATATTCTTATATCACTAAAAAAAAAAAACAAACCAAAAAATCTAGGCTGCAGAGTATCTTGTTGTACTATTTAGTGGGAAAAAGTCACTGTATAAGTGATGGAATCTTGTAAACATACACAGTTCCTTAGGGCTTTCTGGAAGATGGAGTAATATATGCTTCCAATGTACACTCTCTTGTTATTTTTAAACATGGATTCAAACTGAAACATACACATGATCTGGGGCCATTCAGCATTGGACCCTTACCTTTTCACATAGCTCAGCACTTTAATTTATACACATTCTGCAGGCTCTTGGTAATGGTATTCATTCTTATGCAGTTGTGCAAACGTATCCCTTTTCAGTCAAACAGGACTCAGACACACCTTCTTGCAGACGTTGTCTTGTCACACTGAGTTAGAGTGACCACTAACAAATAAGAAACAATTGAGAATCATGCCAGTATTTTCTTTTCTTACCTGACAAGTCCTCCTGAGAAGCCTTAGGTGTTAGACCTGTCTAAATGTAATTTGTGTAACTGAGCTCTGCCCAGCCAGCTCTCCCCACAGTGATAACTCAGCCATGCATACTGCTTTGCTTCTTGCCCTCGACTCTGAGATGTACTGGTTTTGTGTATCATTTCTCAAAATAAAGATAACAGTTCCATTCTATTCTGCGAGACCATTGAGATGACTCTTCCTACCACAGCCTACTCAAGCTTTTTATCGTGAAACTAGGTCTAGAAGATGTATGTTGTGAAACATCTGAAAAATGTAATCCATTAGATGTCTCAGTCATGTGCTAAACTGGACTGCATTAGGGCTCCCATCTAACTTGCACACAAGATCTTACACTTTTCCAGAGGGAAAAAAAAAGCAAACAAAAACCCACCAACCAAAACAAAACCAACCAACCAACCAAAGAAACAAAAAAAAACAAGGCAGGAATTGTTGAGATCAGAAAGAAAAGGATAATTACCTCCGTATGTATCCAAGATTCAGTTGAGACCTGGCAGGTGTGTGCATAGAGACTTGTGAGATCTAAAATATTTCTATGTCCCACAACTTCAATATAGTGTTAGAGATCGAGTACTTGAACTTACATTGAAACCCTGAATAGGGCAATACACTCCTTGAGGGTATGATGTCTTTGAACAAATCTGAAAATTGGATTTTTAGTTTGTAAGAATGGTGAAATAAAGGAAATGAGAAGGCTTTTATAAAAATAAAATAAACAAGGAGTTTCACAAATTGGACAAAGACGAAAGTTTTCTTAAAGGTTTTGGTTAACAGGAAGGTTTTAAACTGGGGAGCTCTGGTAATGAAACACCCTCACATATTCCTGAACTTCCATCCCATAATCCTCCTGGTGCTAGCATTCTTACCTGCTAGTGCTCCAGTCCAGTATGAGGCAAAAGGACAGAAAAGCTATAAAAGAAACTGTAGTCTTGTTGAATACATGATTTTTTGTAATTTAGGACTCCCTGTTTTAAATTTGCACACCATTAATATCAAAGTATTTCATACAATTTGGAATAGCCAGTACTGAGGTAAGTCACATGATAACACCTGGCATTTAGGTCATTTGCACAGAGGATGAGCATGAAATTCTTCACTGCCTTGACTTTAAATGTCTGCATCTGATTGTGGGTGTCTACACATGACCTAATAATCCTGAGCTCTCTCTACACTTATGAGAGAAAAACTGTTTACAGGGTGACAGTTTTAACTAAATGTAGATGTCTACTATGGGACAAGATGAATCACTTTCTAGAAATGTCTGTTTCTTTCCATTAACTATAAATAGATCCACATTGATTAATAAAGATGTAGACAACTGTGCTGTAGACTCTGACATGCAATCAGCTGAATCCAATCCAAACAGTTAAGAGATGCTTACGAATAAAATAAATACATTATACAAGTAATTGACAGTGAAAAGTACCATGCCATCACACAAATCCTTAACCTTTTTCACTGAAATATAAAGGAATCCTGTCCTCCTGGATTGTATTTTTGTGGTAGAATTTCAATGTTAGATGAGTTTATAAATTTGTGTATGTTTAAACCTGTTCTTCCTCTAAGACCTTTTAAACTGACAGGAGAAAGAACCAAAACTTCACAGAGTTAAAAAAAGCCCTAATGAGTGGCACCTTTTATACTTGTAGAATAATACTATCTGATTATTTTTAGTAGCAAATATATGGACTTTAAATGATGTCTTCTCTGCACAAGATTAGTGATATATTTGTGTAATTTTTATGCACTGAATGCAAGACAAGGTTTGTCCTCCACCTCTCCTGCTTCTGTCATTCATACCTCACAGAGCATGGAAATCTACCTGGCCTTACAAAGAAAAAAAAAGGCATTTAAATATTGAGCAAGAAAACTGAGGGAAACTACGTATGATATGTTTGCTAACTTTTTATGATTATTTTTAGCAATTACTCAGCTAAACTAGGGTAACTCATTTGCTCTTTTACAGCACATAAAACTGTCTCAAAATATATGTATGTTGTGTGGGGCTTGACTGCAATTGCTGTGTTATTTGTGACCACCCAGAATTTATTCCCATAAGCAGTTGGGGACTTGGATGCTCACTTCTCTAAACTACTGCATTGTCTGACTGTTCCAGTGCTGATCTCTGAACATTTACCTAGCTGGAGGAAATACAGGCTCCATGGGAAAGACCAGAAAAATTACCAGAAGGCCCGCGTGGATGAACTGGGAGCTCCTGGCCAAACTTAAACATAAAAAAGAAACATACAGAAGGGGGAAGCAGCTACAGGCAACATGAGAATACAGAGGCACTGCCCAAGCATGCAGAGATGTGGTTAGGAAGGCCAAAGACCATCTGAATGCTTTCTTCACCTCAAGCTCTACTAGTAAGACCAACCTTCAGAAAATCCAGGTATTGATGACCAGGAGAAAAGCCTAGGGCAGTGTAGACTTACACTTGGTGGAAGAGCATCAGGTTATAGAATACATAAGCAAATTGGACACATCTAAGTCCTTAGACCCTGGTGGGATGAACTCATAAGTGCAAAGGTATCTGGCAGATGTCATTGTGAGGAATGATCACGACAACTGGGAGAAGTGCCTGAGGACTGGAGAAAAACAAATCCTTACTCTTGTCTTCAAAAAGGTCAAGAAGAGGAGGCCATGGAAACAAAGGCTGACAAGCCTCACCATAATGTCTAGGAAGGTTATGGAACACTTACTCCTGGGAATTTTTTCCAGGCATGTAGATGACATGCAGATGATAGGGTGCAATCATTCAAAAGTGGGAAGTCATTCTTAATCAACCTGACAACCTTAATTGACAGGTCTGGTAGATGAGGGAAAAGCAGGCAATATTGCCTGTCTTGGTTTCATTAGGGCTTTTTTGATTCCATAAGATCCTTGTAGATAAGCTGTCGATGTATAGGCTTGGTGAGAGCACAATGTGATAGATTGAAAAATAATGGAATGGCCAAGCTCTGTGGTGATCAGTGGCACAAAGTCTAGTTGGAGACCAGTGACTAGAGGTGTACCCCAAGAAGCAATACTGAGTCTAGTCCTCTTCAATGCCTTCATTAAAAATCTGGATGGTGGAGGAGAGTGTACCCTGAGCAAGTTTTCTGATAATACAAAACTGAGAGGAATGGCTGATATGACAGGGTTGTGATGCCATTCAGAGAGACGCTGACTGGAAAAAGGGGTTCATGAGGTTCAACAAAGCAAAGTGAAAAGTCCTGCATCCGGGGACAACCATATGCACCAATGTATGCTGGGGGTGACTCATATGGAAGATTTCTTGGCAGAAAAGGCCATGGGGATCTGCTGAAAAAAAAGTTGAATATGAGCCAGCAGTGTGACTTGATTGGCATTTTAAGCTTTTCTGCAGGATAGATTGTTTTGAATGCATTCATAGAATTTTCAATAAGTTATTTTATTGGTAATATTATTGTTACCATTATTATAATTTTTAGTACATTTAGCATTATTATATTGTATTTATCTACTACATTTTCAGAGTCTTACTCTCTTTTGCATATTGTGTTTGAGAAAAATTTGGTCAGATGCACATCATCAAAGTTTAGATGTTATAGGTGCCTGATCTTCCCTTTTACTCAACAGTAATATGTGAGTTTCAGGTGTTTGTTAATTTCGTTTATTTTAGACATTTACTTTGGAATGAGCAGAATAATTGCAATTTCAAGAAGTGAGGAAAAATTAGGCAAAAGCAGAAGCTACCATCCACAAAACCCAGCCAAACCCAGCATAGACATACTGTAGTCAAAGACTTGACCAGAAACAAGCCAAGACAGAGCAAACTTGACCAAAAGGAGCACTAAACAAAATGAACAAAAATGAAACAGAAGGAAACAGAAACATTACAGTGATGCAGCATTTTTATTTCACTGAAGACAAAGAAGTCATTTCCACTCTTCTAATCCTTCTGTGATCTAACACTGTTTCAGAGTCTCTTTACGTTGGTCTGGCTGAGCTGGAGTTCATTTCCCATAGAAGCCTCTCACAGTGCTGTGCTTTGCATTGGTAGCTAGAAGGCTGTTGATAACACACCAGTGTTTTGGCTACTGCTGAGCACAGCACCAGCACTGTAACATTCCCTCCTTAATCAAGGTCAAGATCCTGGGAGGGGACACAGCCAGACCAGCTAACCCAAACTGACCAAAGGGATATTCCATACCATATGACCTCAGCTCAGATATAAAAGCTAAGGAAAGGAGCAGGAAGGCAGGCATTCATTGTCTCCAAGGGCTGCCTGCTGAGAAACCATCCTGTGCACTGAAGCCCTGCTTCTTGGGAGTGGCCAATCATCGCTGCTCATGGGAAGTAGAGAATAAACCCTGCTACCTTTCTCTTTGCTTCACTTTTGTGCACACAAATGTTCGCTCTGCTTTTGCTTTAAATAAACTGCCTTGTCCCAACCCACGGGTTGTTTTTCATCTTACTCTCTCCCCTGTCTGGCTGGGAAGGGGAGTGATAGAGTGGTTGGGTGGGCACCTGGCATCCAGCCATGGTCAACCCACCACACTGTTAATTTGATTTCTCTTCCTTTTTCTCTTGTTGGAGTCATACATCAAAACCCACACTATTTTTCTAACCTGCACAAGTATCAAGCTCGGTTGACCTCTTAGAAATAATAAGAATTCACTCTCAGAATACAATGAATTTTACATTTGTCTTTCCCTTCTCCACTTTTCTGTCTTAGCTTTAAAATATTAGTCAGATTTAATCCCATGCCAGTTTTACTGAAAGACCATCTGTACCTTCCTTTGGCCCTGGATCAGGCCTGGTATGCTTGTCCATCTTCAGAACATATTAGCAGCTACAGTGAATTCTGTTTTAACAGTTCATGAATTGACTAACCAAATGAATGCCAAAGGATTTTATTTTCTTTTAAGTTTGGGTTTTTTTCCCCTTCCAAAATTGGTTTCCATTTACTAAAATAATTTTGGGCCTCTACTGTAGACAATAAATCAAAACAAGCTTGTTGTGTTGTATCCAAGTTGCTTATCTTCCAAATAACAATAGAAAGTATCACATTAGGGAAATCTATTGCCTCATCTGTGGAATTTATCCTGAAATTAAAAAATGATTGGTTGCTGTCTGAATTAAATAACAAAACCTAAACTTGCAAATTTTTGTCATACAGGAGATATGCATTGAAGGAACTCATCTATAAAATTTAGAAAATAGCTCTAAGTAATCTCCTAAGTGGATTTGGTCTTTTTAATTTTGGATGGGAAGCCTGGTGTCTTTAGAATTCCCCTAGATCTACTCCTTACTATAGATTATGAGTTTTGATATGCATATTATTACACTGTTTAGGAAAGATAAAAGAACAAAAGGAACATGAGATTATTTGAAACTTTACATTGCTAGTGAGGGTTGTGAGCCAATGAATTTCACCTGCATGGATGAAGCTGGGCTTTAAAAATTTTTTTCCTCTATATTCTCTAGTTCTATTAGCAGAGTCCTGAGAGCAGCATTTAGGAATCTCCCGTTGTCACACAGCAAGACTCAGGACAGGTTATTTCAGCTTGGAGATGAACTTTGGAGAGAAAATGGGATGAATATAGAGGGTGCTTGGGGAGAAATTAAGTGGTAAAATTAATCACAGATCAGAGGATGATGGAAAACATAAGGGTCTGAGGTAATATTTACCTTCTGTCAAGTTCCTAGTTTTAAACCATAGAGGCACTTATGATTACAGGTCGAATATCAAAAATAGTGTTGAAATTTTGTGACAAGTTAATGGAAGAACTAGAAAGATGTTTTGGTAACTGAAGAAGAGAACCTTGAAAAATTTAAAACATATGCTTTTAAATAAGTTAACAGGTGTGAACTTACAGAGGAGTAATTAATGCTTTATATGCTAACTTGTCTTGCTGTAAATTATTTAAATGTCCACACTAACAAGTGTTTCTCTTTTTTTTACTTGTTTTCCATCAAGGAGCACTTTATGCAATTGCTCAGAATATATGAATCTTCTATGAGAAAAAACTATTGAGAGTTGCAGTGAGATGAAGATGAAAGACAAGTAAATGGCGCTGAAGCCTCTGTTTGTATCAAGACCTAGTGCTTCTGAAGCACATCACTTGCTTATCCTGCTGTAGTGCTTATCACAGGGAGGCCTGGGAGAGCACAAGCTGCTTTTCTTTATAAGGAAATCAAGTCAAAGATGCTAATAGATGTTAGCTAACTGGAACTAGACCAGTCTGAGATGGCTGTAGAACAGAAATTATCTAATCACAGTTACTCACTGGTAGATAGTCAAGGCTCAGTGAGACACACTCAGTTAGACAATAAATATTTTTTCGCTCTACAGGCCAGATAGATATGCTGTAAATGAGACTTTATACATACTTCTGTTGCATTTTGTTGTCATCATCCTTTCCCTTCTAGTTTCTTTGCAATTATACCATTGCAATCTGCTGTTTCATTTTCTTCACTGTGGTTTGTGCAGTAATTTTCTGAGAAATCCATGACTCTGTCATTTCCTTAATGACATCTGTCTTCCTTTCTCTGTAAACTAATCACCACCTGGCCATGTAGTGCACTTGCTCTGCTGTTTATTGCATCAAATACAGGTACAAGCAGCAATTATCTCTCTGGAACACGACTAGAACCTTCAAGGAGAACTGGAGTACTGCTGGAAATTTACAGTCTTTGACTATTATTTTAGGTACACTCTGTAGTTCTATGAGTAAAATTGCACACATCAGTTTTAACCACTTGTCTCACTGATCTACCTCAATAGCCTGACAAGTCTACTTGAAAAAACCAACCTGTGAGGCACATAATTTTTACAGGGTGTGCACACTCTCTCACCAAAAGGATTTCTTTTCAAAACTCGTATTTTTTTTTATTGGTCAAGTTCCAGTTTATGTTGTTTCATAGTCCTGTAGGCTGCTGAGATTTGAAAATCAGTCCAAACTGTGTACCAATAATGATTTATCACATCATTTTTTTCTTAAATCAGTGTTTCAGCAAGTCATTTTGATAACAATTTATTAACGACAAAATTGTTTGAAGCACTTAAATGTATTAGAAAATGTATTTTTAGAATATGAAGATTCTTAGACAGGGACCCTACAAAAAAATATGTGCACAGTGTGATCATGTTGACATTACACAAATCAATAGGGTTAAGGACTAATCCTATTTGGCATGAATATATAGGTGTAGTATTAGTTCTGTTAGCTGATTAGTTAAATAGAGTTGCTCTGATCAGGTGTCTAATGATAATATTTGGTTACAGTTCAAAATTTTTAGTCTCCAACTTTTTGCTGGATTTCATTTGGTTTAAAATGTTATTAAAAAATAACATTTGTCACAAATATGTCTCCTGATTAACTGCTGGTGAAATATCTGAGATGAAACTATCATGAAAAATCTGTCAGTGAATTTGTGAGGCTAGAAATGACCTCCAGATGATAGTATGTTCTTTCAAAAGCACTAATGCTCCTTATATTTCCCATTGACTTTCCTTTAAATAATAAGAGCAAGCCTGAGGATGTTGAAAATCCTTATATTTCTGGTTGAGTTTAAAAAAATAACAGAAAAATACTCACATATATATTTTCCTCATTTTTGACAATTATTTTACATTGCCATAATACAGATATCATCACTTAAATGTTATTAAGAGGGTTAAGTGAGCCATTAAACATCTTTTCTTTCCGTTGGGTTGCTGCTGAAAACATGATCACGCTAATAGCACTCACACTGTATTTACTTTAAGGAAAATATTATCAGACAATATTACTGATATGACTTAATAACAGAGAAAAGACATTACAAGTGCTGGATCAAATTTCTCATGAGAATAGTAATTTCATTATACCAAAAATAACTCTTTTTTCCCTTCTTCTTCAAAGCTTTGCACTTTAAAAACCAGAGCTGATAGAGCTCATCATTTATCCATCCAGGCTTCTGTAGTTATCTGTGCATGTCATCTGGCTTCTTAATATTCACATAGCTCATACACTTGCTTTGGAGTAAAATTCCTGTTTAACTACTCCAGGATGTTTAACTTCATGACTGAAACCTTATAGTAGTCTATGATCATACAGGAAAAAGGGGACACACTTGTGCTACTTGTATATTTATATTATATGTGTGGTTTTTTCATAAGTGATGGTGTTTTACCGTGCCTTATGACTTGATAATATATTGTAAAGATCAAAGTATATTTTGCAGCACATATGAAAGAAATACAGCAAATAAAATATACAGGGGCTTTTATTTAACTTTGTACTAAGTGCTTCTGCATTACCTTTCATATATACTGTCTTGGAACACCTTTCATGCAACTACCATTCTTTATTAGCTGTGTTTCCAGGGCAAGGTGTCTGGGCCACACTTCAACAAAACAATTCAGATTTTTTTTAACTAACTCCAAACTGTTAATGTATGGCTTCCTCAGTACCCTAAGTGTCAAGGCCCAATAGATATAAAGAAATCAACAACTATGCCAGGAAGCCATCCCAAATAAGAAGAGGCTTAGATGCAGAAACAAAGAATGGAAACTGTATGGTAACATACATGTCAAATATTTAAAAAATTTAACAACTTGACAGATTTCTACTCACTAGATATTAATAAGTAAAGAATTGTCTTGTTAACTGTGTTCTGTAAACTTCAAGCCAAAAAGGAATTTGAATATACAATAATTACAAATAAATTCACTAATCGGGAACAAATATGTTGCACTAAGACAGAAAAATTTGAAGTAGTGACATGGAAGATGTGGGAATGTTCATAAGGTACTTTGTTTCTGTGTTTGGAAGGAAAGTGTTTGGAATTACAGTGTTTGGAATGAAACCTGTGTCATAGGAAGCATCTGAGGCACCACTATACACTAAAATCAAATTCTGTTTGATCAGCACATCCAGAAAAACCATTCCTTTGAACGCTCAGGAACTAGATAAGGAACTCTCTTAAACAAAGAACAGCTCAAATCAGCAATTTGGAGAAGGGTTGAGGAACACCTCTTGATTTCTCACACCTTTTGAAACAATGAAGTGTTTAGTGGTGTGCAACATGGCAACATTTCTGTAAAGTGTAAATCAAGCTAAACAGACTCTTAAATATTTGTAAATTCTTTCCTAGGAAGATTTCATTATGGAGGCAATATGGTTTCCAACTTATGACCCAGACATAATTTTGCTGTTAAAACCAAGAAAAGCTGAAATTATAGCAAGAAATGGTAATATTGATGGCTCAGATCTGAAAGAAGGAGAAAATAGAACCAGGATTTGAATGACTACTTACTTAACGTTTTCAAAATCACAACATTACAAATGTTTACAAAGACTTGTTCTTTACCCTTGCTCCTGGTTTATAAATAACAGGATGTATATTTTACTTCTTAATCAGGATTCTTAGCTAATTTTGCCATAACAGTGGTAGTAATTTTGATGGTCTGCATGCATCCAAACACATCCGATTTTGGCAGATGCTTCGAAGCTCATCACACACTGTTTTGCACTTATCTATACCAGATCACAATGTTTAAGATACTTGTCACCTTAATCAGCTGTAAATACAGAATACCAGCTTTTACTGACCTACTTCAAAACATGTTTCCTAAGCATCATGACGGAAATATCTTATGAAAATACATTATTTTGGCAACATGGTGAGTCTGAAGACAACTGGGTCTAGTTCCAGATTCCAGCACTGACATTAGACGCTGTACAGAATAATAAATCTACAAAACTATTCAGCTGCTCAAAGATGCTTGTCTAAGGCAAGCTACTCTGTTGAGTAGCTTGATGTCCATTAGTGATAATGGGAGATTAGCCACCTAGATCACAGACAGACATGGGCACTGGTGACTTCAGGGTTCATATGTGGGAATAATCTTGAGCTGCTACAGTCTGGAGAGCATGCTGTTGCATGAGAAATAGGCACCCTGGGCACTTGAGTTGCATCAGGAGCATCAGAGAAATTCACACAGATTGGCAGGCATGAACTAAAACAGGGGGTCCTGCACCTTTCTGCAGATACAGGCACTCCATAGCACCTATTTAGCTGACTGAATACTACTATTTGTTGCTCAATGTATTGGTTTCCCTCACATGGTTGTCTTCAGTTTGTTGCAGCATTTATTTGGATCTCTGTTCTCTGTCAGACTGCCTCTTTCAAGGAGTGTTGCAGTTCAGAGTTGGGTTCATTGCATCTATCTTTAGCCACATCCTCAAAAACATCCTTGTAGCTATTCAGAGACTGACTGCCCTGAGCAACCTTATAGAAGTTGCTGGTGCTTTCAGCAGGAGTAGATGACCCACAGGGGCCCTTCCCAATATGTAGAACTCTGCTTCTTCTTACATCTGAAATGACAACCCTGGGCTGATCTAAAAGCCAGTAAAGAGGCACTTGGGGGCACATCTGGCAAATGTAGGCCCCAACATCAGGGTGAGGTGAATCATACCCTATATGTGCCTATTCCTTGCTACTGACCTTAAAGAGAGTGTAAAGTGACAGATTCGGATGTAGACACGTGCACAAAAGATCTCTACAGCTGGTCAGGTGAATCCCTTCCTCAATAGTTGTGGAATCTCCATGTTCTGAAATTTTTCTGCCTTTGTCAATATGAGAATAAAAGCCCATTCTGGTCACATAAAAGCTGTTTCTCTCAGAAATTAACTTTAACAATGTAACGGGGTAACAAAGTTTAGCAGAATAGCATCAGGAAGCCCATTTAATGGTCAGTGAGATGATAGATTCTTTTTCCTGAACTTTTATCCTCACTTGCTGTGTGAGCATAGGCAAAGCACTGTGTGTGCCTCAGTTTATTCAAATGTAAAATTGTTATAATTAATATTCAGAATAATTAATGATTAAGTGCCTTGAGAACATGTGATGAAACAAACTCTAGACGAGCAGAGTAGTTTTGTTTCAACCTCTTTAAAACTGTATCCCCTTGCCACATATTTTCAAAAAGTTTACAACTCCTAACTAGAGCTAAATGACTAATTCAAATGAATAATTTATCTGAAGAATTTTGCTTTGTTTTCTCTTTGCAAATTGTTCTCAAATAGACTGCAAAATTCTTGGGCTTATTAGTTATTGCCAAATTATGCACAGATCTCTTCAGTGACTAATTCTGTGTCTGAAGATCATTGAATTTTTTTCCTGAAAATGTTAGCCATTTGCTATTTGTACTGTGCTGGTAGTTCTTTCCTATTATTGAAAAGCACATGTAATTAATCAGTACAGTTGTACCTGTGTGTAATGCTATTTTATAAATAAATACATATATAAGAACAATTCTTGATTCACAGACTTTAAAGGTCAGAGAACACCAGGAGACCACCTACCCAGAACATCTGTAGAGTCAGTTTCCCCAGAATTGAGACTAATAATTTATGCTTGACTCAAAGTGGCAGTCTCCCTTTAAGAGGATCTGCAAAAGATTATCAAGAAAAGGAAGCATATTTTCAATACACTTAAATTCACTATATGGGGTTTGATTCTTTCTTCTCCTTCCACTATAAATCAAAAATGACTAGAAATTATTGGATGAAATTATGTTCTCTGTTCATTCTTCATTGGGTGACTTCAAGAGGCAGAAGACAATGCACTGCTATTGGTAAGTTCTTCTAATACTTAATTACCCTCCATGCTAGAAATGTTTGTTACTCATAATATGAATTTTTCAGGCTTCAATTACCCTTTAACAGTTCTTGTTACTAAATTGCACATCACATCAAGTTACCTCTTGATCTTTTCCATGAGCTAAATAGAGTGAGTTTACTGTAAGCCTGTTTTTAAGCTTTCAAATAATAGTTTCTTCTGAACACTCTTAAATTTGTTTACATGCTTTAATATTCTACTGTCAGTCTCAGCAGTGCCATTTATATAGCTAAAGTTCACGACATACTGATTAAGAACATACATTTCCTGCCCAAAGATCAGGAGAAATACTGGTGTGACTGATGTCAGACAAATGATGAATCACACACATTTAAAAAAGTTTCAGTTAAACACATCCATAGCACACTCACACAGAAATTCACTGTTGGTCAATGTAAATATTTAATTTGACTGAAAATTCAATTTTTTGATTTAGTATATATTTGTGCCTACTTGATCTATTTAAAATTCTTTGGTTAAAATTAACGTATTTTTAAAACAAATATTCTAATTTGAAAGAGAAACAAACACGTATTTCATTTGTGAAATCAGTAAGTACAGTGGTTCATTTTATGTGTCCTTGAATGAAATACAGGACCCAAATTTTCATGTGTTAGAGCTTTCATTTTTAGTGATATTGAGAATCATCTAAGTAAGTTTTATCTGGCCCTCTCTGTGACTTATGCCATTAACTGCATGAATTGTTATTGTTAGGACACATCATAAAGTGAGACATTTTTCCCAACTTAGGTTCGGAATTGAAATTAATTTTACACAAACAATTTTTATCTACAGGAAAGCAAGCAAGAAATAGGGTTATCCACATTTACCTGAACCAAAATTTCCGTTAAAATCAAAAATCACAGTCTAACTGAGAGAAATATATTCATCATGTATGTATCAGGAAAACAGGTTCCAGTAAAGCCCTGCTCTTTGGCCTCCTCCAGACCTCTGATATTCGATCGATATGCTCGTGCTGGAGTCAGTAGAGCTTGGATCAGGCTCTAAGCAAAGGAATTTGCTGGCATCACATGGCAGGTTATTTGAATGGACACTTTCCTTTACTTTGCGCCTGCACCATCTGTTCTGCCGTCTAATTAAAAATGCAAAATGAACATAATTAAATATTGGCATCACAAAAATAAGCTAGAAGTTTTTTCAATGCATATGCATGTTCTTTATTAAATGCAACAAGCATCTGTTTTGTTTTCTTATGTTTCAAGACACAGATAAAGGGAAATTGCTTTTTCCTGACAGAAAGGATATTTTTTATTAGTAAATTGGAATTAAATAGAAGAGGTAACATGTTACAACCATTGGTAAACAGCAGTTTCTGTAAACAAAGATTCAGGTCCAAGTTCTTTTCTGAGGAAGCACAAAAGGAACAGCAAAAAATGGGAGGGAAAGCCATTACTAAACGTTGTTCTGATTGACTACTGAAGGTGAGCTCTTGGTTGAGGTCCTACGGGAACTGTGAAATTCAAGTATAAGCAACTTTTGAGTAGGCGCCAAGACTTGTGTCACTTTCTCTGAAGACCTGCTGGCCTAAGCTACCATCTACCTTCCATGATTGTGTACACATTGTGCTTAGTCCTTGTAAAATGTTACTAATTAAGTATCTCAGTACTTCACATCATCTGGGTGGTGTGTAAGGAAGTATAGCCATCCCTAATTTTCAGATAAAGAGGCGCAACTCAAGACCATTATGATCTGTAAATACCACACATGGAAAACAACTCAGGTAGTCAAGAAGGTCAATGGCATCCTGGCTTGTATGGGAAATAGTGTGGCCAAAAGGACCAGAGAAGTGACCATTCCCCTGTACTCAGCACTGGAGAGGCTGCACCTGGAATCCTGGGTTCAGTTCTGGGCCCGTCACTACAAGAAAGACACTGAGTCCTGGAGCATGTCCAGAGAAGGGCAACAGAGCTGATGAAGTGTCTGTAGCACAAATCAGGAGCAGGTGAGAAAACTGGGGATGTTTAGACTGGAGAAAAGGAGGCTTGGGAGAGACCTTACTGCTCTACAACTACTTGAAAGGAGATCATAATGAGGTGGGTGTCAGTCTCTTCTCACAGTTAACGAAGTGGCAGGATGAGAGGAAATGGCCCTAAGTTGCACCAGGGGAGGTTTGGATTAAATACCAGAAAAAAACAATCATGGAAAAAGTTGTAAAGCATTGGAACAGAGTGCCCTGGGAAGTGGTGAAGTCACCATCCCTGAAGGTATTAAAAAAAGGTGTGGTTAGGGCACTTGAAGACATGGTTTAATGGTGAACATAGTGGTGCTTCTCAGTTGGTGGTCAGACTTGATAACCTTAAAGCTCTGTTTCAATCTTGACGATTCAGTGATTCTGTGAGATATATCTATATCAGTAAATAAAAAAAGGGGTAGGGATTCACCTCTGTCTCTGAGGTCACATGGCATACAGTGGCTTCTCTCCAGGCTGCCTTGGATCATCCTCTTCTAGAGCTGCATTAGTATTAGATGATACTTGGTCTTCACAGTTCCACGTCATAACCCATGATATTTATTTTTTGTGTGTTTAGTTAGTTCAGAGTGCATGAAATAATGAGGCAACATGTTGCAGCCAGCCAGAATGATGCTCTTATAGCTTGAAACTGAGGGCATGTGTACAATGTCTTGGATGAAGCCAGAATGCACGTAGCTGGCAGTCAATATAAGTTCCTCTGAAATAGTATTGGAGTGTTTTAATTAGAAAAAGGCAAACTAGCTGCTAGCCTGTCCAACCTGTTTCCCAGAATGAGCCATCCTGGAAAGTGTGCCTAGGTTTCGTGTCAGAGAGGTGAGGGAGCTGGCCCAGAAGTCCAGGAAGCAGGTGGTGAGTCCAAGGAGCTGTGTGTGTTGCACACAGCTGAGTAACAGCATGCACTGAGACTAGACCCATAGAAGTCAGTCGCTGTAGCACTTGCCCTGCAATAATAGTCAGGTCTTTGGTCACTTAAGTAATTCAGAATCCTAGATTAGGCTCATGGATTTTCTATAGAGGCTCCAGGAAGACAAAGGCATCTCTGACTGGGATCTGCAAAATGCAGCCAGTCAAGAGCTCCTTGGGCTACTCAGTAGAATAGCTACAGAGAGAAGTTTGTTTTGAAATAAATTGCACTCTGACAGTTCATTTCTGAAATCCAAGTTTCACTGTATATTCACAGACATGACTCCTTTCCCTTAGTATTATGCTAAAACTAGTGCTTTATCACATATTTCATAGTAAGAATTTACTGGATCATAGACTAGAAGTGTTGCAGTTCCCAGGATGTGGGACAACACGGATAGAAGCTGCTTGATATAAAAATGGAATCTATGAGAATGAGTTGACTCGAGCATCTTATCTTGTGAGTCAAGGCTTATGGTCACCCTGAAGTAGAGAAGCACTGCTATGAGAAGCAATGCTCTAACAACAAAGCAGTTGGGTAATGCTACCACAGCCCATGTTTGTTGCAGTGCTCCGTGTCAGCAATACCCACTGAACATGGATTGGCATGAAAAACCCAGGAAAAGAACCTGGTATTTATGTCTTAGCGAGACTCTAATGTAAGTTAGAGAAGATTATCTGTGTGAAACATATTCTTTGAGAGGCAGTGGAGTGCACCATGTTGCAATTCTGATTTGGTATTGGCTTCGCTTCATTGTTGTTCCACATACACCAGCAATATCTTGCTGAATTTGAACTAGATGACTTCATGATGAGTGTGGGAATGGAATACACTGTGTTTTAGGCTAGGTGCTACATGTTTCAGGATTGGTGTGTGAACTGCCTCCAGCAAATATGGGCTGAGTCCTGTGTTTTCAGTGAGCTCACAGATGTTGTCCTCTTCAGAGGATGGTAACAAGCAGCTCAGCACTGTAAAGACTTCATCAGTTTGTAATTTGTCCAAAATAAGGTTATCAGGCTCTCTCGTGTTGTTGTATGCCCTAACTTCAACTCTAAAAACTGGGTGTGTAGTCCAATTTTGTCATTTGGGCTCCCTCTAGAGCCAATTGAGAAAGACAGATACTCTATAACATCATTTCTTTAGCCACAGGATATGTATCAAAGATGAATATATTGACTCACCCAATGAGTATAGAGAGAATCCTGCTGATTTAGCTCAATCTAGATGCTTAAAATTAAGAAAGAGGAAAACCATCCCTATTGGTTTTTCTAGTGAAAACTGAGGACTGTTTCAATTTAATTTGATAGTTTAAGATTTCATCTAAAATGCAACTCAGTATCTGTGGCTATTGGTGTATTTAGTGCTAAACCAAGCATTATTAGATCTTGTTGTGAATTTTCTTCTGCTATTAAATCAGTAGTAGACTGAGTGTAAACCAGTCCCCACGAACAAATAAATGGGATTCTTCTCTTCCTTGATCATCTGTTGAAAATTGGTAGTGATTATTTTACTACTGCAACTCTTTTGCAGGCTGATCAGCTTGTTAATATAAATGTCTAATTTAAGAATTCTATTTAAAAAAAAAATAAAAAGGCAAGCAGTCCCTAACTCCAGATTCAATATTTGACTATAAATAGAAGTTATAGCAGTGGACAGGTATAAATTGCTCATATCTCCTTGACAAGTTTTTTCAAGGAAATCTCTTCCACATCTGCTGACCAGAGCCTATGAAGGCCTACAGAAAGACTAAGCAATATAACTTTGGAAGGTTCATATGGCAGATGTGTATCTGTTAGGAGAGAGGAAGTGTAATACAGATATGTAGTATGTTACTAGAAGGAGGTCTGAGATGCAAAATTCATATTCAAGGCACTACACACTATAATGATATTCAAAGTCACTGTCCCTATTTCAGGCACTCCAAAAATTTTTCACTATATGCTCTTCAGCGTTGTTTTTTAAACAGTTTATCTTGGGGAGGATAACAGCTTGGTACTATACCTCACACAGTGTGAGAAGGAAAGAGTTTGTTTTTCCTAGAGCCCTGTTGAAGTGTTAATTTAAAGAAGTAATAATGTAAATCTTATTTCAAACATTCTTTCCCCCTGGCAGACTTCTATATTAAGACTTTTGGGTAATTGACCAATGTTACTGTAGCTCAGCAGGCATTATTTTCTTTTGGTAAAAGGATACCATAGTAAATTTCAATGAGAACGAGCAAAAAAAATGAACAGACTTAAATAAGACTTGAATATGAAAGGAAAATATAAACCAGATGGAAAAGATGGAGACACGTTTTCATATCTTTCTTTTCTTTTAAGATCAGTTTAAAAGTTTCACTTCATTGCATTGGCTTTCTGCCGCTGAGTAACATGAGGCAACATATTTGTTCAGCAGCAGCAGCAGCTGGGAGCTATTCTTTGGCTGCAGATTGCTGGCCAGCCACACCATGGATGGATTCAGTGTCCAGCACAGCTCAGTCGGAACATTTTCATTGCCTACTGTGGGTGCTGGAGCGGAGGCTGCAGCAGGTGCTGGAGGGGAAGGTCTGATCTCCCCGACATTGATGGCAAAGCCTCTGGTGACAACAAGCTCTCCTTGGGTCCTGAAGGCAAATTTGGTAACTCCACTGCCAGTCTTTTTAGGCGAGAAGCCTTCTCGTTTCTTCTGTACTGTCATATGCCGCTCTGACCATTAGTAGATTTGGAAGCTGCAGAATAAGTAACTGTGGGACTGGTTGCAATGGTGCTGGACACTTCATCTCCCTTGCACTCACTAACAATAGAGAGGAATTTTTGTCTCCCTTCCTGTTCCTCCTAATTAAGCCATAGCGGCCATGGTGGCTCCGCGGCTCTTTCTTCTAGTTATTGTTTCTTGCTATGGTTTTACTGACACATGAAAAAAGCTCAGGGGCAGGAGGCACATGGTGTTTTCTACTGAAGCTTGAGCTTTAAAGCTGGGACTCAGACTGCTTCACTCCACTGCTGACAATTTAGCAAATGGTCCATGTTATGCTGCTTTGATCTTGTGAAAGTTTTCAAAAATTTCATCCTTGAAGAAAGCTACAGGCCCAACAGATCCCCCAGTTCATTAGCAATCCTTTAGCGGTTCCCAACAATTAGAGCTGTCAGCCAGTCGAACTCCGTTCGGAGGCCGCGCATTCAAAATCCCTGACTAATGACTTGGTAAAAAGACTTGACAGTGTGTTGCAATTTGTTATAATTGAATCTAAGCTGCATCAGCTGTTTGAGGGGCTGAAATGTTTTCAAACATTACACTGATTTAAATTAATGCCACAAAAATATTCAGAAATCGTGTCTGTCAGATTCAGTGCTAATAATCATGTTCTCTTCAGATATGAAGAAGACATTTCATCACCATTTGAAAGCATTGTTAGGCAGACAGTTTAAATTCCCCCTCCCCCCTTAAATGAAAAATAACTTGATAATCTTTATATTCATGAGAGGAAAATGCTTGGTAACTGGAATGGGACAGGGTAGGAGGCAGAGGCCTCATGAACTATGAGGCCCTGGGGAATAAAATTTGAAAAACCCATTATAAATAATAATTTTCACTGACTATGCTTCAATATAGAAAAAAAATCCAAAAAATTAAAAACAATTCTGCAGCAACTTTTGGAGATAGTTCAAAAAGAATCATCTTTTCTAACTACTTCTCTGCCTTTATTTTAACTGTGGACACATTTACTGTACAGTGGGACATTTGGCAAGCAGACTTCCAGCACAAGCTCTCTGGTTAAAACTTGCATCTGTTTTCAGAATACCTTTCACTCGAAAGCAGTGGGATGACATGATATGTCAAGGCAGCTTTACTTTATGAATAAATTGTTTGCTCTGTTTTTTTAATCCTATGTTAGTACTGGAAAGCTTTCCATTTAAATTAAGAGGGGCTCAAACTGTAAGCACTAAACCTGAATTTTCCTACTTTAAATGCTCAAGGGTTTAAAAAGGGAATTTGAAGTCCTTATTCCATTTGTATAAGGGCTATTTAGAAGCCAGATACAGACAGAATTTGGGGCTTTTCCCATCCAGAAAGTCAAGACAGTTTGAATTCTCTTATTTTTCCCCCTTGAAGTATAGAACACTTTGAGTGTACAAAATGATGAGTTAAGATTTAATCAGTACAGAAGTTTCAGTACCATAAAGGTCACTGAAGGAACACATTTATCTTTAATATACTTATGCAGATCAGGCTGAGCTGAGTCACTATAGGTTTTAGTTATCACCACATTACTTTGTCTAATAGACCAAAAAAAAACCGCTACTGACAAAGCCTAGCATAGAAGGAACTAATGCATACCAGTTTTACTCATCTGGGGTTCCAAAAGTCACAACATTCACCTGACCAGCAGCGGGTGTCTGCTGTATACATACCCAACCCCTGAAACTGATGGGGGCAGTTGACAGTCTCAGCATTCCCAGTACTAGGGTCTGAACTCCAGGAAGCTGAGATAATCTCAGTTTCTAATAAAAAATTTGATGTGCTTAGAAAACTGCCTAATTACAAAGCCAGGTGTCATGGTTTGTTTTTGTGCCTTTAAAACTAAGTTGGAAAATTTGTTTCTTTTCCCCCTCTCTCGTGGGGGG
>JAWWES010000001.1:82052256-82069154 GCA_035583135.1 Lophotriccus pileatus | reverse complement strand
GAGACGCAGGTGGTGGCGGTAGATGACCCATGATTTGGATCCATATAGAAGAGTAGACAGCACTATGGCTCTGTAAAACACTCTTAACTAGTATGCATATTAATTATCTTTAATCAGAAAGATTTTTGCCAGTTTAAAGAGAATTGAGATAAATTGAGTTACTGCCTGGAATTAATATGACTAAGGTGAAAACAGATCTCTTCAATTTACAGGTATCAGGAATAACTCAATATGAGTTCTGACTGGTTCTTAGCATGTAATGTGATGGATCCATTAATTGGAAGAAGTAAATAAGTAATTAATTACAAGTATAAACAAGCCAGATAAATTCAAAAGGTTTTTCTTCTGACAATGTCTGTTTGAAAACATTTGCTCCTAGAGCCATTTATTAGGTGTTTACACTGTTACATATACACCCAATCCATGTGAGCTAATAGCCTTGTAATGAACAGTGCAGTACTTGATGCTATGCTTTGCTCATCTTGCATCCACCCTGAGTTGAAGGCTTTTAATTTCCTCACTTTCAGACTATATTCTCACGTTTATGAGGTCTCACCTTTCTAAACCTGGGTTGCACACAAACAAATTTCAATAATATTGAATGTTATTTTGATATATAATATCAAGAATTTTGCTTTTGCATTTTTTCTAGCATGAGACAAAAGACACTAAGTCAAAGAAAAATCTCTGCTTGGATATAGTAGCTCTTTCAGGACACACTCATTTAAATTGTTAAGATTTTTTTTCTTATACATGTCTTCTTGTGATATTTGACTGGGCTCTTTCAGGCTATTTATCATCATCCATTCTTATTATTTCAGTAGATTCTGCCACCTCTTCGATCTCGTCCGGTATTTTGCACAGATCCGGAGGCCGGTAGGATAAGACCACCAGTGTATTTGTACAACTTAGTGAGACTCAGCATACCTACAATAAGCGCCAAAATGGCATTTGATCTTGTCACTACCACCCTCAGCAAAGCAGCCACAACAGAGTCAGAGAAGCTTTTTCTCGTTATTACACTCCAGAGGATCTCTGCCTGCCAATAAGAAAAAAGGTGACTGCAAGTTCACGTGTCTACAGTGGCTTTAGTTTTGACTATTTAGCAAGCTCCAAAAGCCTTAGCTACTTTAAAGTCCCTCTCTTTCATTACAGCTCAGGTCACTTAAGTGCTGTAGAACATAAATTCCCTGACCAAATATATACGGTTTTCCTTTGGAATATTCTTTCATATTACAGCAACTGAACTGAGGTTTACAGTACTCAGTGGTGTATGGTGCTTTGTCATTACAAAAAAAAAAAAAAAAAAAAAGGAGGGAAGAATCAATATAAACACATATATGGGTTGAACCAAATCCAATTTATTTCCAAATTATTACTAACATAAAATTGAGGCTTATATTGAAAGGGAATAAAGTCATTCATTGCTGTCATAGAAAATTAAGATAATAGAAATCACACTGAAAATCACAGAATCACAGAGAGTTTTGGGTCGGAAGGGACCTTAAAGATCATCTAGTTTCAAGTCTTCCATCCCCCCAGCCCCACCAGGGGCAGGAATGCTACTCATTTGTTTTCTGAATGTATTTCCCAAAATAATGTTCCATTATGAAAAATATAAAATGCATGACAAAGGCAATGATTTCCCATTGTTTCCAGAGGTTTTGCAACCTTCGATCTGTGTCTCCTGACACTCTGAAATCCTCTTCAATCTTTCTTTACTCTTTCTTAGCATGCTCAGCTGACAACTTTTGAAGTCTCTTAGTACTTTGCAGATATTAGTCAGACCATATTATAGAAAGACTTTTTAGTAAATGAGTAACTGCGTTTGGGAGGCTTTCTATCATATGGGGAATCTTTGAGAGCCCTTCAAAATGAATAAAAAACCCCAGTTCTTTCAAAAAATTATATTCTTCTACAAAGATCAAGGATACTCAAGCAGTGTGGATTGGGTTGGCAAGCAGGTGCAGACTGATGTGGACAGGGAAGATCTTTTAACAAAAAAACAGTGCAAGGGGTGCCACACCAACTGAATGTGAAAGAAATGCTAAGAGGCCGGCATGATAAGGAGGAAAAACACACAGACTTTTCCTGTGAAATTAGCATAAAAAAGTACCTTTCTGAAGTGCTATACACTAATGTCTGTGGCATGGAGAACAAAGAGGAGAAATTAGATGTCTATGGACAGTTATGGGCTGTGAACTCACTAGGATCAGGGAGATGTAATGGGATAACTCACACAGCTGAGTGCTGCAGTGGATGTATACAAGAAAGACATGGACATACTGGAGCGAATCCAATGTAGGTTCCTGAAAAAGACTAAGGGACTGGAGTATCTGTCATATAAGAAGTTTGGAAGACATCTGAACCTGTTCAGCCTGGAGAAATGAAGGCTTGGGGGGATTTTAACCTGTGTATAATTACCCGATTGGGAAGGGAAGGGTATTAAAGAAGATGCAGCCAGATTGTTCTCCAAGTGCTCACTGAGAGGACAAGAGGCAATGGTCACAAACTTTTCCAAAAAATGGAAACACAGGAAATTACATATAAACATAAGAAAGAAATCTTTTACATCTTAAAACACATTCAAACGTAAGAAAAAGCCAGGGTGGTCAAAGAGAGGAACAGAATGCCCAGAGAGGTTTTTGAGTCTCTTGCCATTATACTTACTCAACTTCAGATGGACACCATCCTGGGCAACCTGCTCAAGCTGACCCCTGACCCTTTCCTGAGCAGGTGCTGTACTACTCAATCTCCAGAGGTGTCTTTTAGCCTCAACCATTGCATGAATATCAAGATAGGTGTGATCAGTGTGTACTTTAGATAAAACAAGAAACAAAAGTTGCCCATCAAAAAGGTAGAGAAAGTAACTGCTGCTTCAAGAGAAAAAGAGCCATTGGGAAAAAACATGAGATTCAGAGTTAGAAAGGAATTGTTCAGTGTATGTGTGATATATCTCACTGTGTCTGGAAAGAGATAACTGTCAATTCAGTGGGTCATCAGGAAACATTACAAAGTGTGAATTTAATATATGAATTCTATAGGGATATACAGGGCTTAAAATGGAAAAAAAAGTTACGTACTTCCGAAAGACAGGCACGTAGATAATTGTGATGCAGAAGAATAGCTCCAGATAGTTCTGCTCATTTTTGCTTTCTTTCTTACAAAACAGTCTTCACATCCACTACTTTCTGCCAATCCAAAACTTACTATTTTGTTTTCTCTCTCTGTCTTCTACCTCATTTAATTTTTAACCAGTCATCTTGTTCTTCAAAGCTATCAACAGGTCAGGGATTCACTCTATTAGCTCCTCAATGATCCATCAAGGTAACTGTGGTCTTTTAGCAGAGCAGTTGTTAATAAACAGAGGTGGTTATGGAAACTGTTTTTGGCTGGTGGGGTGCTGTTCCCACTGAAGAGCAGATTAACTATCTGTGTGGCACCTTGGAAGGAAATCCTTATCAGTTAATCAACCATTCCTATTAGAGTGGAAAGCAATGAATAAGGAGAAGGGGAGTTATTGGAATTCCTTTTCCATATGCATACCACTTCTGTTGAGTGTGCACCAGAAATTGAATGCCTTAGCCACAGGGGTTTAATAGGTTTCACCTGTACCCACAATCTGAATTACAAAGATGAAAAGGGAGCAAAACATACAACCTCTTTTCTGTTATTGCAAATTTTGTACCTGGCAAAGCCCATATTTCCACATTGCCTTGCAGCAGCCATCTGCACCTACTCTCTACTTTCAAAGTTATTGTCACAATGAGAATGGAAACTGCTTCTGTGTAGCCTTGCCTGCATTTTTCGTGAGTGATATGACTTTGAATAAACTTCACAAAACCAGTCTTGTTGCACAGACTCAAGTGCTGATGGGCAATTATCTGTAAGTGTAAATTCCTATCACAGTCCCTGACAAGGTTTCTCCCTATACAAGACAGCCATTTCCTGAGTTAGCATTGAGGAATGCTTAGGGACACAGGGGTGTCCCTGAGCTAAACACTGCTTCTAATGAGATCACCCTATTCTAGAGGAAGATCATTCAGCCATATGTACAGGAAAAAACCTACCCTATATTTAGAATGTATATTATATCTGTGTATAACTCTGAGAGTCCAGAGAGTCCTTTCCCTTTCCTTACACTGCTCTTATCCTTTCTGTGGGATGAATAAGAGAACAAAGTGTGCCTACATAGCAGGGAGGTAAATGGAAGAGTCTCACGAATTTTTGTAATAAGAATTTACTTACGTAGCTTTCAGATATTAGAATGGTTTACTTTTTGAGAAGCATACCCACACATATAAATCTTTTGTGTCCTCTTCATAGCAGGCTATAGAAATACAAATCATCCAAGTAGAAGAGCAAACATTTGTTTCACACTAGTATGTATGTTTGTGACCATAGGTAAAGTAATACAGGTTATTTGTATGAAAACCACAGTTAATTCATGGTGTATCATCAAAGATTTGCTATAATCGTTCTTGGGCCCATTTCTCATTCCAGTGCAACTAGGACTGTGGTGGTGATTGCTTCAGCAGTAGACTTAAATATTTCCAGAAATGGTGTCCTTTTCTCCCCAACAACTGTAATCTCTCATCCTCTGCCCTTGGATCTTTATATTTGTGCCATGACTACAGATGTCTTTCAAGCAAGACTATCAAGATAATGAAGTTGCATTCTAGTAAGCACAGCCAGTGCTGAATGATGTTTGTCCTATAGAGTGTCACCTCCTCTCAGCCAACCTCTGTGATTCAAAAGGCACAGCTGTTGTGTAGAGGGGGAAAAACCTTCTGTTGGCTGGATGTTCAGACGTTCATCAAAAAATATCAGCTACTGAAATGTAATAATCAGATGTTATAGGTACACCTCAGAATGGGTTTTTCCTCTTCCATCAGCTGTGCTATCTCACTGTGGCAGCATGAAGAATGGATGAGTCTTTTTGATATATGAAGTCTTAACCTTTTATTCAGAAAGTATATCCTGATCAGTGTTAAAATGTGATAGGTCACAAAATGAAGAATCTCACTGTTTAAATTGCAGCCTTCAAGGCACAATGAGTCCGTTAATCTCCCTGTGTAGTTACTCTATGGCAGCTATCATGATGGCATTTCTTCTTATCGCGGTAATTTGATCTCCAAGCAGAAACTCTTGAAAGGTTAATTCCCCCTGACTTAGGTTCCCTTTCATACTCATAGAATATTCCAGAGTAAGAGGTTGCCAGCTGCCCTGATTCACTCACTTTTTAATAAGTGCTTTACATTTGTATCACATCACCTTAATTAATTTGGAAATTTTCATGGAGCTAGAAAAGCTAGACATTGATTCTCTTTGTAACCAATCAGGCTAGAAACTCAAAAGAAAACCATACGGTTGATTACAATGTTCCAGAACCAAATATCAAGAATGTGGAATTTTTCTGGAATGTCATTATGGCACCCTGCCCAAATAACCCTTCTAACGTTCAAGCATAAGCTTTTTCTCATGCTTGAGGACTTCTGAAACCTGAAAGTGCCAAAGTTGTGCTTAAATGAAGGTATGTTGTCATACAGAGATATCCTGGGATGCTTTTTTAATAATGATACAAAATTTGGAACTGTTTCTTCAACATGTTAAATATTGCTCTGAGTGCTGGTGCTAGAAATCACAAAACTTTATTAGTTATATTCTTGTCATACAGCCAAGCATGTCTCAAAATATGAAGCTTTTTTCCAAAAGTCAAAGGCCTCCAATATTGATCTGGAAAAAAGATTGCATTTCATGACTTGTCCCTGAAAGAAGATGCTTTCTTGGCTCTGTTGGGCTACTTGTCTTGTTGACCTGTAAATGGGATGGATTTGTGGTAACAGAAAGGTAAACTTTCTCATCATAGGAAGAACAAGATGCTGAAATCAACAACGGCAGGTTGCTAAAGATATAACCAAAATTATTTGGACAATTGTTGGGGGTGTCTCAGTCGATGTTCCCATTCTCACTTGCGGTTACAGAAATTAAGTTCAATAGCTGTTGGCTAGTGTAGGGAACAAAAGAAATGTTTTTTCACAGGTGGATATATTTCACTTCACTTGATATTAGCTCAATAGAAATAAGGCAACAAATAAAACAGCATCAGGTAGTATCTCTCACTGGAAAATGACAGGCATCATCAGAGAGCAAATACTTATGGTAAATTGTTCAGATAGGTGGATTGAATCACCTGCTGGAAGTGCTTATCTCCTTCTATGGCATATAGGGCAGAAGCTGAATCACTGGTCTGAATCACTGAGTCATCTAAACATAGATGTTTAACTTTCAAATGGCTTAAAATCAACATTTTTGTCAAGTCAATTCCATTTAAGTTCCAAACTTTTCAGTGGATAAGATTTCCACTTACATTTTTCTGGCAATGTGTGCATGTACCTCAGCATAAAGTGTGTACATCTGTTGCAGTTTCATTATGTATTACCTTGTGACATACTTTGCGTATTATAGTTAATCCCCTGTCTCATGTAAATCAGGAGAAAGCTAATAGAATAATATAAATGTGGGCATGCAGAATTATGCATTTTTGATATATGCCTTTCACATAAAAGTACTAGTATTTCCAGACACACATAAAAAAGGTTTGTTTCCTTTATGCTCAGGTAGCTCATATCTACATGAAGTTTTCAAAACATTCTGCATATTTGACCATTATGCTTAATTTTAGAAAATGAATATTTGTGGCTGCATGTGAGTTACTTAAGTCAAATGGTAATGGCATTTAAAAGAGAATGTTGTGCAGCTACAGGGACATTCTTGGAATTAGGAAGCCTATAAAACGTTAGGATGTTCATATAATATTAAAAAAGAATCTCCCTTACATTCAATGCATAAATAATTAATAATTGACTAACAAATATGTTTAGTAACAATTCTGTTCCAAAGAGAAACAGTGAATGCAGAAATGAAAACCCCATTGACTACAGACCCCACAATCATGGGATCAGTTATATCACAACGAGCATCTGTTCATGAAATTCCCTTATAAGTTTAGGTTGTTGACTCCCTACACATTTACTGGGCACACTGTTCAGAATTCATTCCCGGGATGTTTATATAACTTCTTCAGATTTTAAGCCTCATTATTTTATGGTCAGTCTATACTTATCTTTCATTATGCCAACACTATCTTTCAAGGTGGAGAGGTAGTATTCCCTGTGTTGTTAAATGATCACTGAAAGTCAAGGAGCGCGATTGATCTCAGCAAAATAGTCTGGAAATTAGGTCTTCAGTCACTCAAAGCTTCACCTATACTGCTAACATAATGAAGCAGTCAACTCCAGAAGATATGAAACCTCATTCTAAGACACACATATGTTAAGATCCTTAGACAGCTCTCCTCAGTTCTTCACTCAGTATTAGTTGTCTTTACTGAAGCGGCTTGTCAGATACATGCATATGATGACCACAATGTCTTTTTTTCACAACAGTATCTATTTTACCAGCTGAAGTTCATCCTGTGTTTGCCTAATGGACATGATCTGGCTCTTCTATCTTAACAGTCTTTTGCAAAATTTCTTGTTGGTAGTCTCCACCTTCCTTGATCTCAACACAAGTCTACTTCCTTGTGTTTCTAGCTCCCTCAGTCTCCTGGTCAACTGGTTCTTCGTATACATTCTTCCAATGTTCTTCTATGATGAGAATAACTGCCACCTTTATGTCATCAGCAGTTTAATGGAAGAACCTACTGATTCCTGTGCTGAAGTTATTATTGAAAATCCTAAATACGAGATAATATCAATTCAAAGATCAGACCTTTGGTATTCTTATTAGGATTAATTGAAATCCATAGCTGTTTCTCTCAGCTTGTTGTAATATTTCCTTTATTTCTTTCAGCATTTCTGTAATTATTCTGTATCTATCCCATCTTCCTCTCATAACTTATATCTTCCTATCATACCAGATACTTTATAAAAGTGCTAATAAAAAACTTTAAATTCAGCAATGGCAGTGTTTTCTGTTAGTCTTGTACAGACTAGACTACTTTTGCAAAACTCACAGTTTAACTCAAGAATCACAAAGCAATAGACAAAGATAACTAATGATAATAAAAAAACCATACAGCTTTATTTAGTCTGCAGCCAAAACCTGAAGTCTGTCTTTGAGGCATAAATGAACTAGCCACTTTTATGCAAAGTTTCCAGCTTGCCTGTGACACAAGTCAACATCCAGAATTGAAAACCAACAGTCTCATTTTTCTCTTCACTCTGTTCCTTCTGTTTTAGAGTTACATAGTTTTTCGTACTTTGTAAGAAGCATTTCCAATAAAAATCTAGAATTCCATCTCCTTGTATTTTCTTTCTATAAAAATATTTATAAGAAGAAATAATTGTCCCCATCTCTCAGACAAATACTCAACTATTGGCATAATTTTGTTTGATTACAGGTAACTTATTTGCTAGTGCTAATATAAATGCTATATTTTTAAATTTTTTTCAACTACTTTGCAATATTTTAGATGTATATATGTGGCTACTCTTATTATCAAAGCATAAAAAATTTATGAGGAATTTCTTTGTTAACATTTTCCCTAACAACATAATGACAGTTGATAAAATCCTACATTTTTTCAATAATGACAATTAATGATGACTTTTCCATTATTTTCTAGAGAGTGACACCAGTCTAATTACATTTACATTTGTCAGCAATCTGTTAGTTTTTGAATACTGACAAGAAATTTACCACCTTCCTATTTTCCATATCAGATGTTATCTAACACACTGATACAATATGAGGGAACTTTCTCCATGTATATGTAGTATTTGTTGTATAATCAAAGCGCAGTAGTGGAAATTAGGAGCTGGGGTCAGCTAAAACTGAGCTATGGTCCCTCTACAAAATAACACAATGCAGACATCTAAATCTGAGTGAGTCACCTTAACAGTCCCTTCATAGGTGATGCAGAGAAACAGATACCTCTACAGCATCATTCCTTTCCTTATAAATAAATGTATAAAATGGATTAAATGAGTCACACCTTAAAAAATTCTCATTTCCTTCCCTGAATATGAAGGAGAACTGCAATAACTCACTCATATACAGAAATGTATAGCAAGGTGGAATAAATTGTAGCCTTAATATGTTTGCCCCCGTCTGTGACATGAGCAACAGCATAAACACAATGACTGAATATTTCTGAGTCTTTATTCATTAATATTTATAAAGTACTTTAAGATCTTGGGATCAAAGCTGTAAAGCGAGGCAATCAGCACTACATGGCCAATCCACTCAAGTGTCAAAGTCCCATTTTATAGAGCATTGTATATCTAGGTAGCCCTTCCTTAAAAATATTGTGAATTGATTGAGAGGATAGTTGAACAACAAAGGCTAGTTGTTCCTGTTCTAGCACACAAGAATAGTACAGGAGCTTTCAGAGTGACAACTTGCTTCTCCTAATCTGGTCATAATACCAGAAGCATTATCCTCCACACATTCTACATATGCTGTAAGTTGTAAGACTTGCCTGAAGCCACTCTGCATTGTCCTGCAAAGCTTGCTAGCTTAAGAAGGGGAATAGTACAGTCCTTTCCATCTTCATGCACACCAGTCCTCTGGTCTGCTTCACTGCCATGTATTGTGAATCCTGTGTACTGCTATCAATTCACCGACAAAGGCTAGCTCTTTCTAGTTGGGGGAAGCTGCCTAGTGATATTCTCTGGACCTGAACAATCATTTCTTAAAAAAGAAACAACCAACCCACAATCATCGCCCCCACAGACCACCCTAAACAGCTCTATTATTCGTCATGCATAAACTAGAACTATTTTTTTAATATATTTGGAAAGCTAAAGGGGGTTAATGGTCATCAATTTTCCCTTTCCATATTTGGGAGGGCTCCAACCACTACATAATGACTATGCAAAATGCTGTTTCCTTATTTTTCTGAACAAAATGTGCACTTGGCACGTGTATTTTTCTGATCACACTGCTGCAAAGGTAAAAAAGGTTCTATAAATCCATACATACAGCCAACACGAACAAGTGTTCTTTTAGGTTTTCTTCTTTTTCAATCTGAGCTAGTTTTACACACACACATACATACACACACGTCTCCTAGTACATTTTGTATAATTTAAGTTATTTTTGTGTTATGTGCTCTTTCTGGTGTTCCCATGGATTCGTTAGGATGAATAATTTCTGTCAATAATGAACACAGGAACCCAGTACATGAATACTTGACGAGATGAATATATGCATAGGTTATACATAGCAATTTGTGGTGAACGCATGAAACAAATGCATAAGAAACTGCTTTAACTAGCACGAAACACAGATGAAATAGATGGCATATAAATGTAATTATATTACTTTCAGGCAAATAAGACCATGTAGATAGGAGGGTGATGGGCATGTAGATTCTGTAATGAACATCACGACAGTGGAGATGCCCCTTGCAAAGAAAATGCATCATTTTATGTCTTTAAAAAAGGCACAGTCATACAAATAGCCAATAAAGAAACACTGTTAATAGGTGGAAAAATAAATATATTCTGTGGGTTAAGAAGCTAGAATGGGTATAAAAATGAAGTAATGAGAAATATATGAAATTACTAAGGACCTATCACACCAAGTAGAATTTACATTATCACCTTCAATGGATTTTGAATATGCCCCTAACAGATTACCTGACATGCAGCATCAGCATGGCAATGGTATTATTTATTTTTATTTCTGATCACAGTAAGTATAGATATTGAAATCACCATATTTTGAAGCTTTCTAAACCTTTTAAAATCCCTTTATAATCACATGAATTTTTTTTAGGGACCTTAAAACCAGGAGTTTATAATGTTTAGAAAATTTTGATACTAGGTAATAACACTGCATGATAAAGTTCACCATGCTGGAATACTTCCTGGGACCTCATCTCTAGAAATGCATGTGTGGAGGACTTAGTCCTCCAGCCTATTAGTTTTATTTCCTTCTCTCTTTTAGTGCTATAAAGCATCTCAAACAATGTACAACTCTTTATACGCTCCAACATATATCTTTCACCCACCAGCATCTTACTCATAACTCTTTTTTCAGGCACAAGCCTAAGCCTGCTTTTCACAATCAGTTTTTCCTTGGTACCAGTTAAGCCTTACACATCTTTAAGAGTTTCCACAAGAGTGCCATAACAAGCCTATAGCAAGAATAAAAGGTAAACAACGTTTACTCTTTTTGTGATTTGCCCCTGATTTTCCCAGTGGTGCTCCCTGCTCCCTGCTCTCCTGGATGCCAAGGCACAGACCAGCCAGCTTTAATTTGGACCTTGCTTTGGGACTCATCACCAGCAACCTTACTCCTCTCCCAGATGAATGTCACTCCCATCAAGCATGTGATGTCTCACAAGGTTGGCAATAATGGGTCTGTGCTCTCCTGTGAACCCTTTCCTTGCCAAAAAGGTTATGCTCCATGTCATACAGCAAAAAAGTGAATGCTCTGAGTAGTCAAGAGTTAAAATATATCTTGGCTGTTTCAATAAAATGCAATTTAATAGGGCAAGGAACACATTTCATATCTAATGTTGACATTGAAGGATCTTGTATTGCTTTTTTACCAATAGAAATGACAGTGATTCATCAGCTTTTATTCCATTTTATATTGCTCTGGTGCTCTATCAGCCAGAGAAATGCTCTAATTTTTGGCAAAGTTTATCCACTGAGTTATTTTCCTTGCTGCCTTTCAAAAAAAAAAAAAGTACTTTTTGTAGAAGACACATCTTTTTGTTATATTCCCGGTCTTCCCACCTTATAGCTTCCCTGAACCCCTGGAATTCACAGCTCAGTATTCCTATAGCTTCTTTTTCAAATAAAACATATGCAGACATGTGAATTCTTCCAGACTTTTTGACAATTTTCCATATTTTTGCATCTTCTGTTTTATTTTTAGAGTTTCAGCATGCATCCCTAACTTTATATGCTGTGCACTTTGAATTGCCCTAGACTCAGAGGATTTTCTGAGATCAAACAGCATCAATATTAATTACTAATAGAGTTTCCCTTTTAATATAAACTTTGGTTTAGAATACTGAGGCAGCATGTGAGCAATTAATGCATTGAATTTACTTTTGCACATGAACCATACATATACTTTAAACATGGAAACAAGAAGTGCTTAGATTCAAGTTCTGTAGTGAAAGAGGTTCAACATCAGCGGTGAAATTGATTTGTAGATTTGAGGTTTGGACTGAAATTACATGGAGTATAAATTTCATAGACACAGTTGTCATGAAGCCTTTACTCCATGAGTAAAGAGGAGTCTTAGTCACTTCTTCATCTTGCATTCAGCTAGAACATCAAAAAAGGATATCCAGAGAGAGGAAAAATTAAAAAAAGTTTAATATAATTCAAAGCTAAAGCAAAACAGGTTTCTTTGTCTTGGACCATAGTCAGGGCAAGTTTCATTTTGCAAATCTGACTCCACTCATGTCTGCTTGCATTTGGAAGAGTTTGGGATATGGAGGTTTAGACTGGTTTACATTCATCCAAGTTGAAGAATGAAGGAGACCATATTGATATGGAAACACACATCAGAATCCACCTTTTGCAAATTGGGTTGCATATCCACATCTGACTGGCAACAGAGACAAGTAGAGGAGTATTCAGAACAGCAGGAAATGTGGGAAAGGTATCAACAGTCAAAGACTGTCCTCCCACCTGACATGGTCTGAGTGGCAGGCCCTTGCAATAAGAAAGAACAACTTCTCAAGCACAGTGGTAAAAATAGCAAAGCCACAGCTGCCAATTAAAAATGGCTTGGAAGTTATGTAAAAAGCAGTAAAATGGAATCTTAGTTTTCTAAGGAGCATTCATTTTCTAAGAAAATGCAGCAGTATTTCTGTGAGCCATACGTCAAGTGTAGCGGCTAAGTGACAAGATCTAAACTATCTGGATATACTATTTTCTAGCGCCAAAGCCTTTTCTTTTGCTCTTTTTTTTATGTCCATTTCTACTCCTCACTAACTTCTCCACCCCCAAACCAGTACCAGCTCTAAGAAGATACTCAAAATGAAATTTCTCTGCTCTGTGATTCTTCTAGCAGTCAGGCTGTAAACCCACTTCTAAAGTAGCATATAATTTCCTGAATATACTTTGTTCTGGAAAAATGTGGAAAGATAGAAAGAAAAAGACCAAAGTACACCCTTCCTGAGCCAGAAGATGTGTTATTAGAGATGCCAAAGGAGTCAATTTAAAGGTGTAGTGAAAGAATTGAAGCTTAGAAGTACTTAAGTATCAAGATGGAAAACAGCACATGTGTAAGAAGCTCTCAAAAGGCACTCAGTATGAGACAGAAAAAAAAAAGTCTCCCTTTTTATGTTTGAGACATCATAGAAGAAGTCATAAGCCTAGTATGGATTCTTTATGTTTTGCCAAAGGTTTGGCTGGAAATGATTCCACTGCCATAAAATCTGTTTATGACAGTATTAAGGTAAGTATATCATTCTGAAAGTGCTGTCTATTCTACCCCAGATAAAGGCAGCAGGGATATCTGAAGCTCACCTCAAAAATGGGGTAGGGAAGAGATCTTATCAAGAGCACTGGGACAATCTCAACACTGTATCATGCAAGGACCATGGTCTGGTGCTGACAAGAGGGAGTGGGTGGTCAGTTTTCTTTCAGAAACCAGCCTCAAGAGCTCTCGAGGAAAATGTGAAACAAATTTACTTACAGTGTCTGAGCTGCATGTATTTGGGTGCCATGGGAGAAGCAATAATTGTGGGGCAGTGTGTCTGCTGTTGCACCGTAGTGTTTGCAGCTGTCAGTGTTAGCAGTAAATGAGTATCCAGTGGGCTTTGCCCATTTTCCCTTTAGTGTTCATGTGTTTTACGGGCTTGAAAGTCAAGGAGGAAATAGAAGTGCTTGTAGGAGGAAGTGATTTTAATACATCATAGTAATTTTTTACTTGTTACTTTCGTGTTAACATAATTTGTAGCCCTTTCATGTTCTCCTTTCATTCTCTCTCCCCTGATTTTTGCTGTGCAAACACTGATATTTCCTGATGGAAGGAGATTTTAAACAGCCCACAAAAATCAACTGCTTTCATTCTTTCACATTTTCTCAGGCAGTTAAGCTCAAGAGACTGGTGCAAGGGCATGGATCAAGTAACTTATTGACACATACTCAGGCAAGCACCAGGGAAGGGAGGACATGAGCCAGCTGCCCTGACATGAAAGGGCAACATGATTTTACACCACAGGGTCATCACCCCACTTGAACCATGGGACAGCATTTTGAAACCAGCCTGGGCAAAACAGTTATTCTGTGCCAAACGACTGCCCTACCTCACATTCTTAGGCTAGCTTAGAAGTAATAAACCCAGAAATACCACACAAACCTCTTTAAGGAACAGTCATCTTTTTACTAAAGAGCAAAGCTACTCCTGATGACCAGCTTTTCAGTGTCTGTGCACCTTGATTGTACTCATCTACATCACACATACGTGTGTGTGTGTGTGTGTGTGTGTGTATATGACACCGCACTTCATGAAAGCAAATAGTACTGTAGAGTACAAGTGGAACAAATCTAGGGAAGACTGAGGGAGTGAGGGAAGTCTGTGGGTACCTTTAGGAAGAAAGGAAGGAAGGAAAAGAAACTGGCAACCTAGAGTGACTCACACTTCATCTATGAAGATGTTAAAGCAGTGACCTCAGATGCCCTGGTCCAGCAGATCAGCATTTTGCCACGGTGTGCAGTACACAGAAGTAAAGAAGATCACAGAAGTAGTTTGGATGTGGTTGAGGGGAAAATGGAAGAAAGCTAAGCAAACAGTCACAGAGCCTAGCAAATGCCAGTAAAGGCATAAGGGCTGGAACAGCAACTAGGAATAGCTATAAAAATAGGAGGGAAAAGCTCTGGTTTCTCAAGAAGGTAGCTCAGAAGTTGCAAAATTCACAAGTTGACCTCAGGGTGAAAGGCCTGAGCTCACTGTCCTGAGCTCACTGAGGTATTTCTGGCCACTAAGCATATTTCTCCTAGAGTAAGGTCTTTCTTTGTTTCCTTTCCAATAACACCACCTTTTTGTCAGTCGATGGAAGAAATCTAAGCAATTTTGAGCTAGTGGCTGGGTGTATTTGCAGTTTAATTTCTTTTTGGCATGACCTGTTGCTATAACAGGGATAGTTACAATCAACAGGCATATAACCACTTCTTTCAGCTATTTCAATATAAATGGGATTTGAGGCAAGGTACACAGATGAAGACAGATGGGAATATTCCTTGGTGCACTCTGGAATTACAGATTTTCCTCTCTCCGGTACCTACATTATATGAGAATGTAAGAGAAAAGATACCCAACAGAATGCAGCTGGTGATACCCAAGATTATTCCCTGTTGCACCTTTCACTGTCATTTGAGACAGTGATTTAGAAAACCAGCCAGTGATGACTCCGTGGTCTCTTTTTGGTAGTTGAAGCTCAACTACCAAATGCCAGTTACAGCTGGCATTTACAGCTTAGGTTTCAGTGTCATGCAAGCATGGTTTAGATTACTGTTCCTGAGATGCATCATCCTGCATTTATTGGTACAGTAGCTCATCTGTCCCTATTTTTCCAACTCATTCAGTTTTGTGAGGTTTTCCTGGACTTTCTTACAATCAGTTGTCTACCGAAGACAGACTTGCAGATTTTACTGGGCATCAGCTTTCCCACACCCTTGCTGAGCACAGTGACACAGTGATTGGTGGGCAGAACTGGAGGAGGCAGATTCACAGGGCTATTGCTCCCAGACCCCTCCAGGACCCTTCAGTACATGGGAGTTACCCTGGCCTGTGCCTCCTCTCTACCCTTTGTTGGCTCACTAATCCCCTCACTAATCTGCTTCCTGCCATGAGTGCCTTCTGGAAGCTCTTTGTCATACTTTTCACTTTCTTTTCAGCTCTTCTCCTTTTCTATTTACTTTCAACTTTCTTTGTGTATGGGCTTTCCTGTTCACCTTTTCTGAGGCAAATTTCCCCTTTAGCTTTTTTTTTTTTTTTTTTTTTAATGCTTTCCCCTGTGATAGCCTGCATAACTTTCCAGTTAGGACTCAAAGGGATTTTCTGGATTGCTTTGTTTTCTTTCTGAATCGTGGCACACTTTTTATCTGGCTTCTAGCACTTAACTTTTCAACAGCCTTCAGGCTGCTCCTAGGCTTCTTTTGTTTTGGATAGCTGCTTTTATGAGGTTTCTGGTTTTTTATTTGTTTATTTTTGACCAGTTACCTCAGTTTTATACAGTTTCTTTTCTTGAAATTCATTACTATAGATGTTATCCTGCCCTGTGCATCAGTCCAGATTATATTGAAAAGAACCTCATTTCTTGCTATTTGTGAGGCTTTTTGCTACAGACATTTATTCGCTCCAGAAAATTTATCTCCTAGCTGGTTTTTCAGTACTAATGTGTAAAAGCATTTATAATTTTTATTTTCTTGATTAGTATTGTTCAAGCAAGTCAAATGATTGTCTATTTTGCCTTCATTTTTTATTGCAGTAATGGGTTTTTTTCCCTCTTAACCTTTTCAGAGGTTCTTCCATATCCATGCATTTTCTCTTGATTTTAATTAAGCAAACATCATAGATTAAGTGTTAAATTATGATGACACTTTGCGAAGTCTTCTCCCTTTGTGTGTAAAAAGCCAGGGACCACACCTTCACAAGAAGTTATCTGAATGTCTAATAATTGATTTTCACTGTCAGCACTTGGTGCTTTCTCACTCCCCAGTCACTGAAGCAAGGGCAGAGTAAGATGACATTGACATCAGGTGCAGTGAGGGGTCTCATCCACAAAACTAGAACCCTTCCTTGGGACTAGAACCCTTCATCCACAAAACTAGAACCCTTCCTAGTCCCAGGCATCCCAGCAGACTCACGCTTGCCCCCAACACAAGGTCAACATCATAGGAATGCAAACCAAAATC
>JAWWES010000001.1:82017607-82051285 GCA_035583135.1 Lophotriccus pileatus | reverse complement strand
TTGTCTATTCCCAATATACTCGACATAAAGTCCTAATTCAGTAATTGTTGAAAATAGATAGAAGCAGGCCAGAATTTTTTTATTCATCACTTAACATAATTCTGCAATATTTTATACATGGATGTCCTTGTTCTCTGTAACCACATGATGAGTGAAAAATTAAAGCATGAGGTTTTCCAAACAGCATTAACGACAATTCCTGCAAATTCACATGCCTTTGCCAGATGCAATGTCTGTGACTGTTTCTGAAACGTGCATGCAACAGAAAAGCATAATCTATATGTAAGATAAATCCCACAGTTTTACAGAAAAAAAAATATCCCCACTGTAAACATTAGGAAATGACAAATACTCTTAGGACATATTTATGTATCCAAAACAATATCAATTATTAAAGAGAAAGGGGAAAAAAACAAAATACAACTAAAAATAATGCAGAGTGTTTAATAGATTTGTTTAATAGTCATAAACAAATAACCCATGAATACTTTAAAACAGTTAGTGTTGCAGGAAGCAGACACCCAGAAGATTTTATTAAATATTCAGACATTTATGAAGTGTGCTCTAGAGGTTAGAGCAGAGGCCTGACAGTCAATAGAACTGCCTTATTTCCTTGCTCTGCTGCACATCTTTCCTGGAGTAAGCAAACCACCGTTCACACAGCTGTACTTGAGGTGTAGTGGGGACAGGTTTGTGCTGGATGAGCTTTGTGTACGAGCTGTGTTGAGGAGCAGGTGCCACTCTCAGGCTGAGGAGGGATTAACTACTGGTGTCACCACTGCAGTCTGTGTGATAACAAAAAGTCACATTAGAATTTGTTTCTTGGACACCTCTGTGTCATCCTGACTCCATCTCCATTCCTGTGAGCTCTCTCAGTTCTTCCACAAGAGGCAAGTTAAGTTGTGTTATACTTCTGCAAGCTGCTGAAGTCAGGGCACAGGCTTTGGGCACTTTTGTCCCTCTAAGGCAGTGACCAGGGATATAACCATCCCAGAATTTATCCCAGAGACTCTCTATTAAAAGTCTAGCAAAGTGTAAACTGAAGGAATTTACTAGGAGGATTTTTTATGAAAAAGTTTTTTTATGAGAAAGAAGGAATGAGAAATTGTAGGGCAAAATAAAACAAAACAAAAAAATAAAACCAACCAACCAACCAAACAAACAAAAAAGCAAACCAAAACCAATGAGCTGAGGTAAACTGTGATTTGTATAGGAGACCAGTAGCATTAAGTCCTCATAATGCAAACTTTTAGTCATTTCCATAATCTCTTCCTTCCAACATTTCCCTCCTTGCTTCCCTCCAAATGAGCCCACTTACATGACAGGTCAAAAAAACCCAGACTTGGGTTTATGAGCTGCAGCTGTTGAATGAATGAGATCCCAGCAACAAGGAGATCAAAATATGTCAGCAAAGGGGAGAGGAAACCCACTGGTACAAGTTTCTCAGAATACCTGATTGGTGCACACTATAAATGGAAACAGATTTGAGTAAGCTGCATGAGGCAGTTTCCACCTTCTCTGCTGCTTGCTGTGTTGAGAAAATCATGAACAAGCAGCCCACATTATGCTTCTGGAAGCTTTACAAGTGGGGAACAGAAGTAATGTCATGATTCTCTTGTATTATGTGAAGAAAATACCCACTGATGAGTTTCTTGCACCTTCCTTTCCAATCTCAATATGTATTTCAGGAACCTCAAAGCTGACAAAGGAAGAATTTTTATGCTACTTTTATAACTGAATTATTGCGTCACAGTAATAATGAAGTCTATCTTGAAAGACCAGAGAGGAACACTAGCATGTTTAAATCTTATGTTGAAGCCCAGATGATGTTCACAAAATTCTTAGACATGTGAACATCCTTAGCATTCAAGTTGATGTCTACAAAATTCCAGTCAATAAAAACTTCCACAGTTGCATTTGCCTGAAAAAGCCTGTATCTGCTCCAGCCCATCTATATTGAGAACATAGTCCTGCTTGGAGCCTAGTTAGTACTTCAGGTTGTCAGAAGTCACTTGTCGTGCCACTGATTGTCTCCATCTGGGGGTGTGACGGTGTAAGATCACATCTAATTGACCAAAGCAGAAAAGCATCTCGCTTTTTACTGGTCCAAATGAGTGGGATGAGGATCTCTAAGTATCCATACATCACGTAAGGACCCTTACACTTCATGAGAATATCTGAGTCCCCAGTTTCCAGCTCTCCCTGGGTGCATAATCACTAAAGAGTGAGGGGACTACATTCATGAAGTTATGAACATTAGAGAAAAAGGACAGGTGGACTATCGCTTCTTGCTCGGTACTTTGGTTTCTCTCAACAATGTATAGTTCTCCCAAGATGTTACATAGGGGAGCAGCTGCCAGGGGAGGTTTAGGTTGGATATTAGGAAGAAATTCTTTACAGAGAGGGTAATCAGGCATTGGAATGGGCTGCCCAGGGAAGTGGTGGATTCTCCATCCCTGGAGGTTTTTAAGATGAGACTGGATGTGGGACTTAGTGCCATAGTCTAGTAACTGCAGTGGTAGTGGATCAAGGGTTGGGCTTGGTGGTCTCAGAGGTCCTTTCCAATCTGTCTGATTCTATGATTCTACGGTTAGCATCATCTATGACTGGCACAAATTCCACAAGGTAAAGCAGGCCCTGACAATATTTGGGGTTGCACCTACCCTTGTCTGGACATTGGTGCACTGTGAGACATGCTTGTGGTCAGACAGAGGGCTGCTGACAAAAGTGAAACTCTTGCCCAATTATTGCATATTCAAGTAAAACACTGTCCTCTCCTTTTAGTTCTTTTGACTGCCAGTTGGTCTTCATAGGTAGCAAAAAAGATGTAAACATTGTGGAAAATGTCCTCAGAGCTTTCTGTGAGTGACAGATCCCAGCTTAATTTTCCTTCTTGCAGGTAAATAAGATTGAGATGATTGATCCTAACAGATTGTAAATCTTGGTAAAAATACCCAACCTTTGATCTGTTAGGAGTTATTGGAGGACCCCTAGTAAGGCACTGAATGCACAAGTGGGCATTCCCAGAACAGGAATAACTGTAAACTGTGTCAGATAGTGATTCCAACTACAGCTAAATTTCTAATTACAATAGATTGATTTATTTTCTTGGGCATCTGTAGTGGGTTGACCCTGGCTGGATGCCAGGTACCCACTAAAGCCAGTCTCTCACTCCTCTCTGCAACTGGACAGAAGAGAGAAAAATAACCAACTAAGGATTCATGAGTTAAGAGCTGGGAGAGGTCACTTACTGATTACCTTCACAGGCAAAACAAAGTGGGGATATTGCTTAAATTTATTACTAACAGGATAAGAGGCAAAGAGTGAGAAATAAATTAATCTTAAAAACACCTTCACCCCACCCCTCCTTCCTTCCATGTTCTCCCTCCTCCCTCACAGTGGTGCAGGGAGACGGAGAATGGGGGGTTACAGTCGGTTGTTGTTTCTACTACAGTTCAGGGAGAGGAGTCCTTCCCCTGCTCCTGCAGGGTTTCTCCCACGGGAGACGGTCGTTCTCCAGAGTAAGTCCATCCCACAAACAACAGTTCTTCCCAGACTGCTGTCCTGTGGGTCACTCCTCCGTGGGGTGCAGTCCTTCACGAATGAGCTGTACTGACGTGGGTCCCACACAGGAGCCACAAGTCCTACCTGGTAAAAACCTGCTCCATCAGGGGCTTCCCTCTTCATGGGCTGCAGGTCCCTGGCAGGACCCTGCTCCATCCTGGGCCTTCCACGGGGTCACAGCCTCCTTCCTGCATCCATCTGCTCCAGCGTGGGCTCCTCCATGGGCTGCAGGAGGGTCTCTGCACCCCGATGTTCCTCCCTGGGCTGCAGGGGCACAGCTGCCCCACCATGGGCTGCACCACGGGCTGCAGGGCCTCAGCTCCAGTGCCTGGAGCACCTTCTGACCCTCCTCCTGCACTGACCTTGGTGTCCACCTTATTCACATTTCTTACTCTGCTCTTCCCTCTCTGGAATTCTTTCTGCTCAATTGCTTTCTGTTCTTAAATACATTATTCCAGAGGCCCTACTGTCACTCTTGGTTGGCTCAGCCTTGGCCAGTTCCAGGAAGCCTGTCCTGGAGCCGGCTGGCATTGACTCCACCAGACACGGGAAGCTTCTATAGCAGCTTCTAACAGAAGCCACCCCTGTAGCCCCCCTCACTACCAAAACGCAGACACAGAAACCCACTACAGCCTCTCTAAGGCATGGCATCCCAACTCTATGAGCTCTTCAAAAAGACGCAAAATAGTGTCCTTGAAGAGTTAATCGTTCAAATGTGAGTCCAGCACCAAGAGGTGAGTCTAAGAGATGAGTTGTGGGGTGAGGGGGGTGGCCCTGCAAGGTAGCTATGACACAACAGTAAAAACCCTGGTCAGCAGCAGTCACAGCATGTTTAGTGCTCCTCCACTGATTCCACTTGTCACATGGTACGTCTGTGAAATGCAATTGCTTGTGTATCTAGACAGGGATTCGTGAACATAAGACTATGTGGCTGCTCCATAGCCTGCGCCCATTAAGCCTCTTGTGAGTTGCACAATAAACCACAATTAATGGTAAAAAAAGAAGTCAGTTCCACAGTTCATCCTCTGCCCCTCTGGCCCTGCCTTTTTCTCTGCAAGTCTTTCCCCAGAGAGAAGGTTTTATCAAGTTTCTTTTCTTCCTTTAGAAAACATCTTAAGGGAGTGTGCAAGGCATGCATTTTTACTTTCAGAAAAAGGTAAAAGAGAAGACAAATATCCTTGTTTTCTTGTAATCCAGATTTTAAGTAGATTTAATGGCCCTGTTAGTGCTGGGCAAAATTAAGACCTTATGAAACATGTTACAAAGTACCTTTGTAGATCTCATTTTCAATAAGAAAAGGGTTTAGGTCATGTGGAACAATCTGCAACTTATTAGCACTTTGCCTTCAACAGGTCACCTTTCATGGTATAATACTCTGTTTTCATTAAGCGCTGAATCCAAAAAGGCTATATTTTTAGAACTCAACAAAAATATATTACTGATATTGTAAGCACAAAGATAAAGAAACGCAAAATATTTAACTACAAAACTCGTTTCTTACACAAAACTGTCAGATTCAATGCTTTTCTCTAGATGCAGTGATCATTATAGGAATAGCTTGTATTTTTTATACATGAAATGTTAGGTGTAATATTTGTTGTCCAGCCAGGAAAGAAAAGATAAAAAAAAAAAAAAGAAGGCGGCAATAAACAAAAATAAATAGAAATTGCAGACTTTGACATGTTCAATCTGGTCTACATCTCAAAATCATGCACACCTAAGAAGAAAGAATATGAGGTTATATAAAACTTAGTCTACTTAGATTTTAATAGATAAAAATATGCTAGATACCATTTTGTGAATCCATTTTGTTTCAGGTTTGCTCCAGGAATATTTTTAAGATTAATAAAAATCTCCCCTCCTCTTTTTCAACAGCAGATATTTTAAGACATAAAAACCTGAGATGATGCTGGCATCTCTTAAAAACTATTCCACCATATGGATTTGTTATTATTTTTCACTGACCATTTTCTTTTGAGTACTTGTAGTAGTCCAGCCTCTTCGAAGGCACACTTTATAAGGAGAAAAAAGATTCTTTTTCATAGAAGAGAAGGAGAAGAAGGAAGGGTAAGTAATTTTCACCTACCTTCATCTTTGGAAAGGTTAGATAACACTTCTAACCCTTCTACCTTAGAATGTTAACTTGTTCCTTTAGGAGTAATACATTATTTGCTTTGACCAAACAATATTCCCGATTGATGCATCATACACAAGAGGTTGCATTTACAAGGGATGCATTGATAGACCATTACTCTCTGTGGACTAAAAGAAATAACAGTAGATGGTGAGATCAATAATATCTGTCAGAAGAGAGGAAAGTTGAAATCCTCTACAGCTCATCCTTGTAAGTGCAGCCTGGAAGCAGAAATCAGTACTACCTTCAGTCCTTTGTGCCATACACAGTGGCAAGGAATTTCAAGCACCAGCATTTTTTTTCTAATTTCAGTGATGTTCAGGGAGTTTTTTGGTTTGGTTTGGTTTGGTTTGTTTGTTTGAGCTTTGGGCGCAGGGTTTGGTTTTGTTTTGTTGTTTGTTTTGTTCTGTTGCTTTGGGTTTCTTTTAAATTATGAAATAAGATCTTGGAAATAGATGCACTGTCTCTTCCCTGTCAGTGCACTAATCATGACATGAAAGACGCCCCCGCACACACTTTGCTTCCTAAAAGAACAAATGTGGGGAGATATCCTCAGTTCTCTGCATTGCAGGGGTGGAGCATAGGCCCCAAAGGATAATCTTCCTAAACCACAGTGAGGGAAATTTCAGACACAGACTTCATAAATGCCTAGTTATCAGAGTAGGCTGAAGAAGTTGACTACATGCTGGTCCTCCTTCAGACCACTGGCAGTTTTGTTCTGAGACCTATCCCCCCCATCATTCAAGAGCCACTCTTGTTCCTGCTCCTATGTGAGTATGTCTTTTTCCATGGGGGTGTGAAGTACACCTTACTTCAGATTTAGCTAAACCAGTTCTTCCCTCCCTCTACGGGAAACACGTCTCTTTCTGCATCCTGGCAGTATGTTTGCCACTCTCATGCCAGTGCCTCTCTCGTGCTATTGATTCAGTGATTAAACAGACTGTGAATAAAACATACAAAATCTCATATGAACTACTGTCGAAAGTAGGTGATCTAAGGGTCACTCAGGAATCACTTTTAGAGCTCAGACTGCACTTTATATTGTACCTCCCTCTGTTGCTTGCCTTATTTTGCTAACCATTTACACATGCACTATCAAATGAGTTATGAAAGTTCAGATTAAATAGAGCTATCAAATTTCCATTTCTTACTAAGCAAGTGTTCTTAGAAGAGGGAAATAACAGGTTGATTTGGAGTGATACATCATTTTTAATTTTATACTATTTTTTTAATTTATCTCTCTCTCTTATCTGTTCTGTTCAAAATGCATTAACATTAGCACTTCATTAAGGATCAGCAGTTCATTGATTAAAGTTTTGATTCCTTGGTTTTTGTTTTTGTTCTGTTGGGGGGGTGGGGGTTATTTGTTGCTTCTTTGTTATAGCAGAATAGGAATTGAAGGTAATTTCAAATGTTAAATCCTCTATCTAAAACAAAATTTCCAACAACAGAGGTACATATTAATATAGTAAAATAGGTAAGGTTTACACATAAATAGCATACAGAATGTGCGAATTTGAGCACTATATTAACATCTGAGTGACAAAGAGGTAGATTATTCATATGAGAGATTTCTTTGTGGAAAAGCGGAATTTTAATAGTTTCCATTCTCAGCAGATTGGAGATGATTTCGCATCATACTGTGGATTTAACTGGTGTATACATCCTTGCAAGTGATAATCATACACGTTTGGGAAATTACTCCCATAAATGTTATTCCATTCTAGAATCTTATGTTTTAAGTATCATATTCAGCACATATTGGAAAGAAGGTTGCACTTAATATATGGAAACATCATTTGTATTTAATCATGCAGTTGGGAGTAGTTATAGTAACTAAGTAGATGCAGGCAGTTTAAAATGCACAGATTGTTACTGCAACCTAGCTTGCCACGGGCACTTTTTCCCTTTGATAGCTCAAGTGCCGAATAAATAAAGTACAATCAATGCTCAGAACTGGTCGAAAAAGCTGTTCCATGTAGGTTGTGCTGTCAGTCCTGTTAAATAAGGCCGTACAGCTTAGCTATGATAGTGTGAAAACAAAGGGCATATGGGCAGCTTTCTTGCTGCCTTTTGCACATTGTCTCTGGCATCCGGAGGGCAGAGCAGCAATTTCATCAGGCTTAGCTGGGCTCCCCTTTGTGCCTGGGTGTTTTTCACAGCAGATGGAAGCTGGGCTAGGACATTTGCCTTGTCTCCAAACATCTGTGTGGTGCCAGCTGCATGCACAAGGTCAAAGGTGTGATGGGGTGGCTCTTGTACTGGGTCTCACCTGGCAATTTCTTTTCAGCACCTTTCTGTTCAAGTAGTGTTTAATCCAGTGTTTGACAAATATTGGAAAATAAACAAGTGCTTTTCCAGTAATCATTCAGGGACTCAGTTTAAAGAACAAAGTAAACTAGATACTGACCCAATTTTCTTAAATATATCAGTCTACCGACACAGATACAACAGTGGTCAAAATACAAATGTGTAGACCTTTATTACTTATTCAGTTTCCATAAAAATTGTCAGATTAATGATGTTGGATTATAAAATCCTAGTAACCTTTCTCAGTAGAAATTATAAAAATAGGTGCAGTTGTATGTATATATTGTGTATGTGTTCTGACACAAGAAAGCCCTGCAAAGGAGGAAGAAAATGATTCTGTGTTTGTATGAATATAATGTAATTTGTTGCAAGGCACTTAAATACTGCCAAAATGGCCATCAGAGGAAAGCTGAAGCTAGGCAAATCTATTTATATCCGTACAGTAGCATGCCTAGTTTTTAAAGATTCACTTATGCAAGCTTCCTATAAAACACTGAAAAGCATCTATGGCCTTATACTATGTCAGAATTGTTGATACAAAATTTGCTGCCTCCTACATTAATGTTACACATGATGTTTGTTTTTCCTTCCCTCCTTTTCCAAGGTATAAATGAACTGCTTATGTGGAGTTCAATAACATAACTGTACAAAATTAGTGACAAAGAGAAATGTCAGAGTTGATATTCCTGACACAGCCTTTTTAACTCTTGTTATGTCTTAGGTTTGCATATCAGAGATGGAATAATGCAGCAGTCCAAGATCCCAGGAGGTGCTCACTACCATTGTCTTTTAGGTTTTTAGCCTGTGGCCTTGACTGAAAGCACAGCTTCAATTGGGACTACTCATTCCTTATTATTAAAAAATGGGCATTATGGCATGCTTTTGTGAGGAGAAAAAAAATTAAAAAAAAATGTGAGGAGTTTAAAATATTTGCTCTCAGTTCGTATGTAAAAACTCCTTAGATGGAGTTTGGCAATTGATGTTGAAGAAGAGTTAGACAGCCTTTGAAACACTTACCTAGTTCTCTAACATTATGGACGATCTAGTTCACTGCAGTTTAGATTCATAGACAGCATTTTGCTTTTCTGTGATCAAAACGCCTGTGCAGTTTCAAGGGCTTATCATCAGATTGAATCCACACAGAAACTAACCCAGGAACAGCCAAGAAAAGCATACATTTGAAGGGCTTTGATGCTCCATCACATAGCCATTCAGTGGCTATAATGGAAGAGGAGTACATGACAGACTTTGGTCGTGCCTGTCATTCATAAATCTCAGTAACATGTACCAAGTGTTCCAGATTTTACAGGGAAATTGTAGCAGTACCTCATTTGGCTGTAGAATGAACTCTCACTGCTTTAATCATGTACATTACTTTTCTTTACTCATATAACTGAGAATATATATGTTAAAATTAGATTATTTTATTTTTGAGATCTCTTTAATATATTCACATAATTTAGCAGATGTTGTAACCTACAAGACCACAAGGAACAGACATATTGATGTGTTTTATACTTCTGGTTAAAGAAGAAATATGTGCAAGCACTTAAAGTCAAGAAGTAAGTAGAAAAATGAGAAATTTAATATTATATGCAGGATAATTTTTTTTCTTGTTCAGTCAGAGTAAAGTTCTTTTTAAAACAGTTTGGCAAAGGATTAGGACTGCAATATAGATCTGGTTGAGACAATAAGTAGACTACCCAGAAGCTAGGATATTTTTGCCACTAACTTCAGCAGACTTGGTATTTTGGCTTATGGTCTAATTTTGCAGTCTTTCATCCAGCAAATTCATGAGTATCAAACATATACAGAAATGTTTCTGCACAGGCCATCAGCAAGGCTGTCAACACACAGTAAATAAAATAAAGAGAACATTTTTTTATGGGGAAGGTAGTCACTTAAATGTGTGGCCATTGCCAAACACCACTCTGTTTAATGACTTTCTCACCATCTTCAGATGTGTTTCTGGTAACAAAGCTCTCTTTTTTTGCATCACATTTTCCTTTCTTAATCCAAAAGCTCATGTTACTTCTGTATTGTTCTATCTATTTGTCTCTCTGAGATGAACATTACCAACTTCATTGCCTATTCCTTTATTCTCATTTCTGCAGTTGGCTTAAATGTTATTACATAGCTTCATTCTGGTGAACACATGCTTTCATATTTTTATTTTTAATCCTTAAGAAGAATTTTTTATCTTTATTAAGAATATATATTTTGACCCGACATATTTCCTTACTATATTTCTCCCATTAATTCAGTCTACTATTCTTTTCAAAACAATTAGCAAATATGCATTTGTTTTTATCCTTTGATAAAAAATGAACAGTTAAATTATTTTAGCAGAGGTAAAATCCCATTATGTAAAGGTCTTTTTCATTGGTTAATTAAATAATCCTCTCTGAAAAGCAAAACAAAACCTCCATACGCTCATTAGCTATATGAATTACTAGGAATGTACAAGTCATGACCACACGTTCCCTGAGAACGTAGATATTCATCTTTATTAAGGAAGTTTCATAGCTTTCACTTGGTATCAGAAATCCTTTTGCATCCAAATATGTGTATTACCTGCCTCTGGAAAGCACCTGAGTTGAAAGGGTCCTCAAAGCCTTCATAAAGCAGGAGTCAGGAGCGAGTGTATCCTTCCCCCGTACTCTTCCATCACTGCAAGTCTTATCACTCCCTGGGTTGCCAGTCCTCCTCCTCAGCACTTCACTTCAAGACTATTCAAGGATTGCCTCTCTCATCCAATGTGGTATTTTTAACTGGGCTGCTAATCTCATCCTTGGAAGATGTCTGCTACATCTGCTCTCTGAAGGCAGCACATAAAAAACTTGAATAATAATTAAAAAAGAGGAGTATATTTATTTGCACAGTAGCACAAGCAGAAGTGGTCATTGGAGTATAGATTTCACTGTGCTCTCTTCTTGCAATGATGAGTGAGTGTGATCCGTGGCATGGTGGCAAGGGATGTCAACAAGGCCAGTGAAAAGCGCCTCAGTAATCTATCATTAAAACCTATACTTCGGCATACTTTCCGGACAATAATTTCCCTTGAAATGTTTTCTTTTCTCTCTTGACAAGGAGTCTCCACCAGCCAGGCCCAGGACAGCTGCCTCCCTGCTGCCCGTGGCTGTGCCCTGGGCGGGGGGCTGAGCTGAGTATGAGTGCTCGTGGGGCAGAGCAGGGAAAATGCCTGTGTGAAATACCAGACCCCCATGAGCTCTCATGAACTACCCCCCAAATAAATATTTGATGCTCATGGGTTATCCCTGTTCATCAACACAGATCTGAGACTGAACCTTGATTTTCCATTCATATTGGAAAGAAAGTTTCAGTCTGGTTGATGTATTTATCTAACCCACATCCATCCGAGTAATCTTTTAGGTTCTGTCAATGCAGTGGGTAACTAGGCTTGCTAAGTCTCCACTTTTACTGAGATATGAGCAGTGCTAATTGACTGCTCTTTGCCAGACTGAGCAATATGTTTTCCAGATTCCCTAAAAAGAGAGTGACTTGTTGGCTCAAAACTTCTTGTCTTCCTTCATCACTTCTAGTATTTACTATCATCTAATTCTCCAGTAATACCTTAGGTCTAAATATAGGTCTGTGACTCAGTAATTGGCAGTGTTTCTGTAACATTGCCACTGAAATGGTATGGCGGCTGGATTTCTTAATCACTTCTATATAACCCATACTATAGAGAAGTCAGGTGAGAAATTCTTCCTCCTGCAGACTAAGCTCCAGGTTCCAGCCTCTATTGAAGTCTGTCAAGAGTTTTCCCCTTGACTGAAATGATTTCTGGCTCCAGATTCAAGATGGATTTTCAAGTGGGTTTTTATAAGATCTTTGGGATTTACTGCCAGAAATCTGTCCTTAAATGTGTTTTCAATCAAATTGTATTGAGTAATCTGTCTATCTATTCTTCAGTAGATAGTATTTTAATTCTTCTTTGTAAAATTTCTCCATTCCACGTCAGCTACAACTGTGCTAACTACATGTAACAGAGATATCAATATCCCCTACGATACAGTTCTTGCATGCCTCACACAGCAGATATTTCTAAATAGCTTGTGGGTTTGGGAGAGCAAAACATTCATACAAATGCTACCATTTTAACCTTCTTTGATCTTCAGCACCACATGGGTGTTCATAAGATCCTATTGTTGATCTACAGGAAAATCATTGTTACTAGACTTAAAATGAGAAAATCAAAGTACTTTAATACAATAAAGTCGCTCTTGAGTGGAGTAGCATCTCTCTCTCACAGGGAAACTTAAAAGAGTTGAGACAGTTTCAGTGAGAGTCCGTGTATGTCATATCATGTATGAAAGCAAAATGAGGAGGAAGGAGGTGTTCCCACCTGAAGGGACTTTACAGTATAAAGCAGCAGTGAAATTAGAAAAGTTGGGAATAAAAAGATGGGAAATGTCAATTTGCTAGAGGTTGTACAGGTTGTGATAGATCATATCCTCAGGAAACCTCTTAAGCTTATGAATCAGTGTAAGCATGTGTAATCATTTAGGTAAATCACTTCTCTTCCCTCTCACAAGGACAAAAAAGTATATTTTCAGTATTTCTTCTGTAAAATATTGTCAGGCAAATCACTAAAGGAAGGTTTAAAAAAACCCCACAAAACTCGGCACCAAATGGAGAGTGTTGAGACAACATGGGAGTCAACAGAGTCAACCAAACACAAAAAACTGTGGTAAATTGTACAGGGATCATTTATCTATGCTTCATTTCTTTGTTCCAGAGCTTCCCACGTCTCCCATGTCTTCCAGAAATATCACTAATCTGTGCTTTACTGAATCTATAGAGCAATGAAATGACCACCAAAAAAAGTAAACAGGTGAGTGAATACCAAGCAATACCAAGCACAACAGGCTGGTAGTCACATATAGGAAAATACCTAGCTTGAAATACACTTAAACCAAAGGAGACTTCTAGTAGATAGTTTGCCAATAGTTCTGTCACCTCAGCAGGGTCACCAGTGATGCCTGTGTGTTGCCCCTTACAAGCTGTCATTCCCCCTCAGGCTGTGTTTTGGTGCTGCTGCTGTCTCCAGAAGAAGGAAAGGAGAACAAGTGGTCCAGAGTAGGCACTGCTGGTGACCTTTCCCCTAAAAGGGAATAGGAAAGGTGTGCAACTAAAAATAATGAAAGGGAAAGCTTTTCTAGAATTAATTTAATTAGGCTCTGTAATTCTCTGCTATAGTGGTTATTTGTAATTATTTCAAAAGAGTGACTAGATGTGCATACCTTTAAAAAGAATATTTGGTTATCATAATTTGTAACATTCTGGGATGAGAACTTTGAGGACCCTGGTATTGGCCTTTGGCAGAGACAGAGAGAACTCCAGGATCGACTAATTCATATGATTCCCAACACACCTAGACACCCCATACAGTGGCTGTCATCATTTCAGAGTTCTCTAGAACTCAGGGAATAGCCAAATAAATAAATGGCTCATGACTGTCATTGCCAGAAGGATATTAAACAGGTGGGATTTGTTTCCCTCAGAACACCAGTTACCCTTTCAAAACAAAAATGTTAAAGCTTTAGGTGGGACTGATTTACCTTTGATGCTTTGTGTGGTACTGTGGAAAGTTGCTCGAGAAGGTTATTAAGGAGACACACAAAGTAGATCAGCTGAAAGATGTCAATAATGTGGCATACATTTAGAATACTTTTCCCATCAGTGGCAGACAAGAACAAGAAGTTTTTTTGTTTCTCAGTTTTGCTGAAACTTGCATAACTGTAAAGGGAAATTTACTGCAGGCCTACCTGCCGCCTTCTCAAAGGAAGGAGAAGCTCTCACTGTCTCTATGAAGCTGGCTGTATCCTCTTGCCAGAGGAAAATACTACAGTGGTTGGATGTGTACAGTAGATACAATTGGTGACTAGTGCTGCCTAATCATACTTTTTTAAAAAACAAGACTGTTGCTCAGTTCTCAGTTCCTTTGGAAATCATACAGAAGATTATCTGGATTTTAAATCAATATCAATAAGTCTGGGGCAATTTGCTTGGAACATTTAATTACTTTTCCCCTCCCACTAGATTTTCAGGCCAGCTGGTTACCTCAGGGCTTCAAATACCTTGGGATCCATCTTTCTCTCAGAATTGTTCTCAATTAGCTTTGCATGCCTGCTCTAAGATCTTGGAGTTGGCAGTCCTAGGTGGCAAAATCTGCTATTAATTTATGGGCAGAAGCATTCTTGGTTCTGAAGTATATGGTTCATACAGTATATGCTTTTTCTCCTTATATGCTTTCTACTGTATATGCTTTTTCTCTGTATTGTATTTGTTTACAGTACACGAGTGTTTCTTTTAAGATATTATGGCAAGAAACTTAAAAAGGTATACTACAATTTTTTTACCTGGTGGGGAGAAAAAATCCAAACAACTGAAAAGCCACCAAACCTCCCTGAACCAGTTGGTTAAGATTACAGTATCTAAAGCTAGTATTAGAATTCATCTAAATATCTATTGTGCAAGTACTGTATTTAAAAGACATTGGGTCTATTGTGATTGAAATTAAACAATTGGCAGAACCTCATTCGATCATGCAGTCTTAGTTTCTTCTAATGGTATTCATCTTCTTGTAATCTGGGGTAATAAAGAGTAGAAAGTCATCAGAAGGACTTCAGCAACCTGTCCATTTTCCCTGTCTATCACAAATGGCAGCTTCTTGGGATGAACTCTGCCACAACTTAGAATAGTTCCCAGCAGGATATGTGTGGGAAGCCCCACACCATCATTAAAGCTCTCTTTGTACCATTTACAGCACTAGGAAAACCGCAGGGATATCCTTTGTTTGCAAGGAAAGGGACTAGATACTATGTACTCAAATAGTACCTAGATCTGGAAGAAAAGCACAAGTGAAGGAATGATGTGGATCTGAAAAATTCTGAAGCAAAAGTTAATTTGTAGCAGTTGTTCACTGTCTTCTCCAACGTGTGAACTAAGGGGCATCAATATGCTGCTGAGAAGGTCAAAAGGAAAATATGGCTAATTTCTAAATGTGTGCTTTCTTACTACAGATAGTGTGGAAACTAGCAAGAAAACATATATGGATTCCAAATAGCTGCAGAAGAAAAAAAGTAGCACAAGACTTTGCAGTACAAAAATACCAGTTCTGTTTCGGTAAGATCTCAAACTTCAGTCAGCTGTTTTCTGAAGTCTGTAATTGGGAAGGAGCATCATTACACATGTTCAGATTTTCTTTATCTTCCTCAGTAGCTGATATCATTCACTGACAGAGACAGGACATATAACTAGATGGTCTGTCCTATTTCAGACATTCTTATGTGAAATACAGTAACTGACTGTGAACTGAAATATGCATGCTGAAATGTGGTCTCTTTTCCTTTTAATCTCAAGGGTTTGAATGAGTCTCATCACTATAGACAAGGGGGATAAACTCCTGCAGGAGCTCCAGGATGCTCAGTTAGGTTTCTGTGAGACTACAGGAGTGCCTAGTGAATGATTCCACCGGGATTTCCGCACATGCTTTGTAGCTTGAGAGTTGGGGGTGGCTGGGAAAGAAGGAGAAAAGTCAGAGTTTCAGGCTGGAAAGAAGCAGCCAAGCACCTACACTGCTGCACAGATAAGCATGTGTTAAATACAGTAATCTGCAAATCAAAAAGTTTAGATCAGATGTGAGTAAACACTTCAGTCTGTGCTGTCTATACTTCATAATTACCTTGACCACCCATCATTTACCTGCAGATCTCACATGGGTGAAGCAGCCTGGAAAGAAGAGTATTATTACTTGATATGTCTGTGAAGCCAAGCATTCAATCCAGGCACAGGAACAGGATCTTACAGTACAGCTACTTAAAAGTTTGGTCTAAATAAGTTTTAATTTGGAGCCCTAGATGCTTTGTAGTTAAATTATATCTGTCTAATTTTTCTAAAAACTCTACTTCTTGATCCTTGCTTCTTTGAGAGAACACTTCATATAGTCTTTAAACATTTCTGTAACTGTTATATGAGTGTGTTTTGAATTTCTATCAGTCTTTCCAAACTCTGGGCTGCAGAATGAGTAATTATCCCACTTAGAGCTTCATTCCAACTGGAAAGCAACCTCCCTGCAGTTTACAAAGTGGGATGGGAATATGCTTTGGTATTACAGTACTGAATGGAAAGCTTGTCTTCTATTGTTTGCTGGTTCTGATCTCTAGGTCACAAAACTGATCCCAGTTCATTTTACAATAATAGATCAAAGATACAATACAGATATATAATGCAAATAGATTTATTCTTTGTGAAATTTGGAGGGTGTTATGAACTTGATACTAACACCTTCCTTATTGCTATGTCAAAGTCAGCCCTCTAGACCAGCTGGGAGTGTTCATTGACCTTCAGTAGTTTATAAACACCATCTCAAAAACTACCCATAAAGCAAATGCCAAAAGCATAATGCACCATCATCTTGATATGCATAAGAGTGGAAAAGTTGCAGCGCAGACTAATTTAGATGCCTAAATGACTCCTTTAGACTTCTAATTTGCAGATTTATTCTAGGACCCTTGCGAGTACATCCACCTGAAAGAAGAGCCTAAGCTTAATGGAAAATGGTGAGTGCTTCTGAAGATTTCTGGAGGGTAATTCTGCTAAGGTGAATACATTAGCTGAACTAGGGTCTCTCTCTTAAACCTTTGTGAGCACTTCTGTTGCTCCACTGTCTAGACAGGGAGTCTTAAGAGAACTTTTTCTAACAAAAATTCAAAATAAACGTGCTGATTGGGTGTCTCATACCACTTGGCCCATATATAGCAATATGGGTGCCTCAAACCACCTGACTCCTATACCAATATGTGCATAACATCTGAAGACAGATGTATTTACCACATTTCATCAGAATTGTGACAGTGTATCAACAAGGAGATAAGACAGTGATACTGCCTGGGCTTGGAAAGGAACAACCACCAAGTCTATTGGTACCTGCATGGCAGGACCTTAACAGTAAACACAATTTGCAACCAGGTTCATTGGAACCTGAGGAAGAGCAAAGGGAACATTTCTGCCTATGGAAGCGCTGGGGGAAAGGCACTCCATCCTTGTACGTTAGCAGGGAAACAAGAGAAGTTTCACAATATGTTTTTCAATGTTTATTAAAGCAGAACCAGTGAAGGAAACAAGGACTGAACTCTGAGGCTCTGAGTTCCACTTCTCTTGTAATTATTGGTAGCTATTGACAGAAAGTCAAAAAGCAAGCTCAACACCTTGGTGGTACCTGTAGAGTTTGTGGATTTCTTAGGAAATAAATTGTTGGGTAAAGCCTGGTGTGAAATATGGACAATTCACATGCAGTCAAGTTTACTTTTACTCAACCAATAATATTTCTAAAAAAAAGCAGTTCCATTCCTATGAAATTTATACATTTTAACTGTCCTTTCTGAGGGTTATGCTGAATGTTGCAAGAAAGCTAAGCTGTCTCTTCCAACAGGAATAGCTGTCTCTTTCTGTTAGGAAAAAATTAACTGTCTTTTCCAACAGGAGGGGAAAACATGTTTCTGGCTAACGGGGCATGCAGGGAATATGGAAGTTGACACGAAATTCTTGTTTTGAGGTTAACAACACTTTTTCCCACAAATTCAGTCCTCACCAGCTCTAGCCCTCTTTCAGCATACCAATCAATTCTTAATTGCACATTGGGATATAATGTGCACTTTTGACACCAGGGTCTAATTTAATGAAAAGGTTTGCCATCTTTATGGGTAGAGAATGCTCTTTGCATAGACGCTGGATTTTTTCTATTGGTTTACTAACATCAGTTTGCTATTTGTACCTAGGGGATTTAGGAAAACACAGTTCCTGACACAGTTACCACGAAGGCCTAATGTTCATAAATGCCAGGTTGTCAGCCTCATCAGGTCTAAGCAACCGAAATAGAAGGTGCTTTTTAATGCTACCCCAGAGTCAATTAAAATACAGTAATGCTGACATCTGCAGAATACAGAATGATCAAAGTAAAGAATGCCCATACAGCTTCTGACATAAAAACAGTGTGTTTGGCGGCAGAGTGACACAGTGTAACAGGTCAGGTAATTATGAGAAAATCTATGATGTATCTGTTGCAATTGCTTAGCTTCTTTCCATTATCAGAGCCATCAAACAGAACAGTGCTCTCACTTCTCCTGATGGATCGTAAAGCTAGTGACACCCTCGCTCTCCTGATACAGATGGCAACTCAGGAGCAGCTGAATTAATTTGACAGTAAATAGGTGATAGCAATTGCTGTCTTCTCTCTTTTTATTATTTTTATTATTTTTTTAATTGCACCAGGACAGCTTTTAGCACTTCTGGGAATAACTAAGAAAGTCTATGCAATGATCAGCAGTGTACCCTCCTCTCCTGTAAGTCCCTTCCAATGCTTTTGCTGCTCTTTTATTTACATGATAATTACTCAGTGGCAACAAAATTTTATTCTCCCCCATGTTTCCACCCCAAGTCTCAGTCTGAACTATGTGCATTAATTAATTTTTTGCCTTGATATGTTTATTAAATTAATGAAGGAATCTGACAGATAGGTTTGCATGCTTAGGGTACAGTTATGTTAAAGTCATGGGTGTATTTTAAATGGCTCCACATTTTCTGCCTCAGTAACATTATAATTGGCTTAATGGATTTTCAGTTGTGTGCATTGGCTTTCTCCCCTCTCTGAAGCAGACTAATTACAGCTTTTTACATTAAATTCTAATAGATATCCATTTATCTTTTCTAAATTATCACAATAATTACAGTAATAAATTAGGCATGTAACTGTCATTAATCTAAACAATTTTAAGTGGGTATCATAGTAGCACGACACAGACTATGTTTCCTAAATGTGTATTCAAATATGTTGCTGACTGTATAACCATTGTGTGGGAGGGTCTCATTTCTCAACAAGCTGGAAAAGCCAGAAGGCAGAATGGAAGGAGAGAGGAAAGGAATGGGATTTGGGGGGCATGGAAAAGAGAGGAAAGAATGGAGTAAAGGTTAAAACAGACCACATTTGAGGGACCACTGCATACAATTAACAATCTCTGAAGAATTGTCTCGGACAGTAACATCCTGGCAGACTTCAGACTCCATCACTAATCCATGACTCTTTTTTTCCCTCTTATATAAAAATGCGTTGCAAATGTTTCTTTAGTCAAGAACACCTACTTGAAATTACAGCTGGCTGAAACATGAAATTTTACCTTTTGTAGGAAATTTTGGCAGAGACATCTTGGGTTTTTTTTCTCACGTAGTACAATTTCCAGTTAATCAGAATTCATCACAAAATAGGAATTCAGAAAAATTTCATGGACGAAACTCATGTTATCACTGTGTTTAAATTAAGACTATTCCTTACTTTTATCTTTCCCTCCAGAGAGAGCTAGAGAGAAAAGTACTGAGTTGTCTCAAGTCAGCTTCATAACTGCTCTTCAGCACAGGGATGAGAGGCACTGACCTGTTCATGCCTCTGTCACCGGTAGCTGCCAGGCTTGCAGGATTTGAGTTTGGGACAAATCCTTTTACATCGCTCTGTTTCCTTCCATCCTCCCTAGCCATTTGGACTACCCAAACATCTGTGCCTGAAAACCAGGCAGACGGACCCTTCATGCAGCTGCATAGTCAGAACCAAGTCTGCCTCAATCGCAGTTCAAGCAGGAATGTGGCAAACTAAGACCAACAAACAAATCACTCCTCAGTTGTGATGTGTGTTGGATTCTAGACCCTTACAGGTGTGCTGTTCCCTCCTCCCCTAGAGGTTACAACTAGTTTGGTTACGTCTACATTAATGCCCAGCCATGCTGATCTGCTACGAAACAGGGCCACTGTGCAGCAAGCTGGGGTGTAGAAGGTCTTCTGGGGAGACAGCCAGTCTGACTGTTTTAAAACGTGAAAGTTGTGTTCAGAGTGGCAGCAGCTCTGGCATAACTACAGATCCATGAATATGGGTGGGAGCATAAGCGTTTGCTGCCCTGGTAAATCTGAGGACACAAACATATGCCCACCTGTGGGAACATTTGGACACATTTCATGTGGACACTGTTACCAAAAGGGACCTCCAGGCTCTTCTTCAAATGCAAAGCACTGCTGGTTCGAGGAAGTGCCATTTTCTTATGGCACATACTCTACCTGAATAGTTTCCAATTAGCTCCACTGAAAATACATTTTAGCAATATAAAATACAGGGGTACTTTTATTCTGCCAAGGGGAGAAAGATTTAGATCTGTGTTGTAGTCAGCACTGCTTTATTATCCCAATATATAAAAACAGAGGAAAAAAATTATGTAACGTGGAAGAAAATTTGTATGTACTGAATAATTATATGCTTTCAATTACCAAAATATTAAGCTATAGAAATCCTTATATGGTATATATATGTGAAGCTTTTGGCTGTCTCTGTCACAAGAGGGCAATGGAACTTGTGTAAATATTAAAAGGATTAGAAAAGTCAACTTTGTAAAAAACTCCAAACTTTAAAACTCCTGTATTTCAGTTAAATAAAGTGGCCCTAGAACACTGATACCATAAATACGTATGTTAAAGAATGTCCACAGCTTTCCTAAGCACCAAAAAAGAACACCTAACTTGCAATTTGAACTGAGTTTCAGTATATAAGACCACTTACTACATTTCTGTTATACCTCTGCTAGATGAGGAGTCACAAACATTTTTTCCTAGTGACTAAATCATTTTGCAAATTCAGGCTGTTCTGTGAATGTAGAGAGGTTTAAATTGGTAACACTTAAAATAATAGCACATTGATTTGTGCAGCTCTGCAGTGGAATTCCTCTGGAAGGATGTATGACCTCTACATTAATATGAAATGAGCTCCTTGTGATACCTTAATGAATATGCAGCATCCCCTTAGTGACATGAGTAACATTTGAAACCTTTATGCATTTTCAACGGGCATTCACCTCAGCTAATCCTCAGAGCAGGTTCATTCATAGTCATATTTCCTGTTATCTGCTTACAAAGTTAAGATGTTCTTACGTTTTGAAATTTGTCACTCCAGAAGAAGAAGGAAAAGAAGGAAGCAATGGCTCTAATGGGCAATGTGCCAAGACAAATGGTCCCTGCTGTGCATGTTAGATTGCATGCAAGTGTTCTTTCTGTAGATACTACTTCCTGTACAGAATATTGCAGCCTTATGGCAACCTTTGTCCTTTGTCTTGATGATTGTATGAAATATTAATCTCTGAAATAGTAATGCTAAAGCATTCTGCAATGTATCTGGTGGCTACAGCTGTGGACAGGGTTTCAGATGTTGGATCCCATTCCTGTCTGCACCATAGTCTCAATGGGTACGTTTTCCTCTGTTTCAGCTCCCTCACTTATCAAAGAGGAAATATTATTGTTAAATAAGTCCTAGGGGTTTTCTGCACCTTACCTGGAAAAGCTGGTAAAGCCCACTGAGACCTCATAAGGGGTGGATGGTAAAGTTTTCTGATTATATTAAACATAATATGGAAAAACAGAGCAATGTGTTATTTTATTGACTGACCATACTTATCCTTGAACAACCTGATGTAAGAAGTACTTTCCAATCTCAGATTTTTGAAAAGTTATTGCAATTATTGCTTAGGCTAATTTAGTGTGTTTCTGTTTGAAGGTACATTAAAGTTACCCACCTCCAAGGTATGACCACCCTCCACTGGGCATGTGCTCTATAATTTTGCTGACTGTATCTTTAAAAGAGAAGTAGCAGAATTTTACACCAATCAACAACAAAGGTATTTATGACTAAAGGCACTCAAGCTCCACCTAAACATAAACAAGTACTATAAAATATGTCAAGAATGGGGAGAAAATTAGGGAAGACTCCACTGTAACTGCTGGAATTAGTCGATGGGCTGAATCTGTCTTCTCCCCCCAGGGATGCCTCTTGGGTAAAAGCCATACTCTATGTGTGCTGAATATTTTATTTGGGATTAGAACTTATCTGCGTATTGTTTGAAATATGTTTTTGAAGTCAGATACCATCACTGGCAGTCCTTGAACCTTAACCTATCACAATTTTATTAATAAAGTGTTATTCCGTAACTGTTAATGTGAGTCTCCTTCACAGGCACTATCAGTTGCGGGTATTGGGTAACATACTCAATTAAAGTGGGAAGACCCACTGAGGGATCTTGTTATGCTGTTGTTTTGTGTCCCTTAGTAAGTCAGTTGAACTGTCCTCTGATCCAGCAGGACTGATCAGTGAAGGGTCCCCAAAAAAGGACACTGACAGACTGGTCGGGCACAACAGCCTTGGCTTTTCTGGGGTGCTGACAGACAAATCAAACACTAAGGCTTGAGGAAATCTCCCCTTTTCACATGACAGCACTGACAAAAATTAAAGAATGGCTACAATGAAGAATGGGACCTTTATTTAGGTCCTTTGATAATAAAAATTCAGAGTGGGTGTTTTTAGAGATGATGAGAAAAAAGCCAACAGGTCTTTTATTCTACACATCACTCATGGATGGTATGAAAATCTGTTGTAGGCTGCTATCCTCTTTGTTTCTATATGCCTAGAACACATCAAAATAGGCATTTTCCATACCTACATATCCTACATCAAGGAGCCAATTCCCTTTTGTAACTCATTTTACACTCTAAATAATATGATGAGTACATCAGTTGAAGAAAATAAAGGCATTTGCTTCCTTTGGTGGTGGGGTTTTTTTTCCCACCTGATGTTCTCTGCCTACTCATATCTACAGTTACTTCCTTTATCTCTCTTTAAAAAAAAAAAAAAAAAAAAAAAGAAAAACAAAACCTTATTTATTACTAAGGTGTTTTGTGGTTTTTATTGCTCTCTACAAAGGTTACTAAAGCCTGCTATGGAAAGCAGAACAAAAAAATGGAGGAAGGGAAAACTGGGATAAGATCTCTTAGGGTTTTTTTTCTCTTTTTTTCAACAGTCCAAAGCTTGCAACAACCATCCCTGCTTATATGGCTGTATTTCTACATTGTTTATAGCCAATGGACACAGGGATGAAAGGCATAAGTAAAGGGAGAGGAAAGAATTGCATAATTAACTTTTTAAATTAATTCATGACCCAGTTAAAAGGACAAGGAGGGGGTTATTAATTAATTAAGGTGGGAAACCCTGTGGGCATGTGAGATTTAGAGAGTTTTAACTTACCAGCCAGGTTAAAAGGCTTTCTAAGGGTGTACTCAGCACTCAGTGAATCTGGAATGCAGTTAATACAAAAAGAAAAGGTGAAAATATATTGTAAAAGGTTTTTTCAAGGGGAAAAAAATGTCTAAAAAGACTGAAAATTAATTAGATAAAATCCTGACAAAAGTTTCATCAGAATTTGAAAAAGAGCCTAGTCCAATTCTCAGGTTTTTTAAGCTTGCTTAGCTTTATTGAGCACATTGGATGTTTGATGCTATGGAGATCTGGACCTGAAATATATTTTTTACATCTTCTCAGGTCCTAAAGATTTCAGCAGGACTGATGGATTAATAGCAATAGCAAAAGTAGCAATATTAACTGATATTACTCTAAGTGAAATTTTTGACTCTCTGAAGACCTTATAGACCATTTTTCAGATGAGGCACTTCTCAATCAAAACACGTTTTAAATTGGCCATCGTGGGTTCCCTCTTTTCTTAGGCATCTGTGACTGCAAATGCCCATTTACTGTAATATTTGTCTTTGTCACCTTAAAGGCTCACACCACCCCTGCCGTTTCCAGCACTTTTCCAGGTACCTCAGGGTAAAACTTAGAATCTAGGTGAGGTTAAGAAGTCCTTACGTCTTGTTTTTTTTCTTCCCATTATCTTTCTTTTATATCTTAGTGTATCTGGGATTTGCAGTTTTAAAGTCAGGGATAAGCCTTCCACGAACTTGTGCCACAACCAACAACAAATATGCTAATTCAAGGTTTATTTTATGAATTTATTTAAAAGAGTGTTCTTTCTTACTGACAGTATTTAAAGTGGACTGCATGGTTTACTGCTTGTTTATTTAGCTGGTCTTATATTTCAATTAACTGGTGATAGATATCAAGACTAATCACTTTCATCTGACTTTAAATGCCACCTTCTTTTGTTAGCTGATATTGGCTGTGTGTCTGTCTCTGTCTCATCAGTGTTTGGCAAAATTTCAATCACCATTCAGATGTTGTCAGAAAAACTAATTAAGCAGCAAATCTTTGCTTTTTCCCTGTTGCCACGTTGGAATACCAAAGATTCTAAAAAATTCCAAAAGTAATAACCAAACAATGTCAGGCAAAATGATGTGAAACTGTTACTACATACAATTTGGAAACTAGGGAGAAAAGAAAATTAAGATCAGTAAAGAAAGGCCACTGCTAATGGTATTTGGGTATTTTTAAATACAAAAAAAATGTCCTACTAGCTCTGCTGTATTACTGTTCCCTAGGTAAGTAGCACTTTTCATTGCTTTATGATTCTCTTTTTCTTTATCATATTGCAGCATTTTGGTGTGGGAATTTTAAAATTAAATCTCCTTATTGTGCAGGCAGGATGTCCAGTTTTATTCTATCAAATGCCACAGAAACAAAGGGAACAATCCATTTTTCCTGATAGAAGCCAACAGTTCGTAAGAGGTTTGAGATGAGTGTAAGGATACAATTTGCCTAGAGAGTGCCTGAGGATCAAGACAACCTGACTTTCCACGGAATGAGTCTGTCAGCTGGCATCTTGCAGTAATTGCTTCCCATGGCAGGACCTTACCAGCCGAGGGAGGACTGCTCTCGTCAACCCAAGAATCAATTTCTACAGTAGCTGAATGATAATTGTTTGCTAAGGCTCGGGGAACTTGTTGCCAAGCCTGAAACAGGGGCTGAAGCTATGATTGGCACTCATTAACCCGGGATTTGGATTTGATCATTTACCTTACTAGAAGAATGTGTGGGGGGAAAGGAGGGAAAGGACTGCAAAATGTTCTTTTGTTTGGAAGAAACAAATGAGATCAACTGCAGAATGGGTGTCTGAATGTCAGGCCTGAAACCATACCTGTCTTTGCTCAAAGGGACCAAATAGCATGCACTATGAGGTGATTTGAAGGTTTTCCTTCAAGTAGAAACATCTCTTTGGATTTTTTTTCCTGATAGATACCTCTGCTTGAGTGTTTTGTTCATTATGGTAAGTCCTGATGATTGATGTCCTGAAGTTAGATTGTTGACAAACACTGTAAAGAGTGGCAGAAGACTTGCTAGAGGTCCAGAAGACTAACTTCTGACTTCCATAGTTAATCTTCTGTTTTTGCAAGGGGTAGTTGCTTCTGCCTATCCTCTGTTGCAGACAATTAGGCCCAGCTGCAGTTGAGCCCTGAAATGTTATTTGGGCAGCTGTATGTGGTACATTCTGATCCTCACTGAAGCATCCATAAAATACCAGGTAATACAATTGCCAAGGTCCCTGTGACACAGAATTTTAGCAGGTAGACAAGATGCCCTGAGAGTGATTTAGAGTATCAACCTCTGATACTGCCTTTACAGTTGTCTTTCTTAGTGCCTGTTGATTATTTATGTGACCCCTCGAAGTTTATTAACTGATATACAAAAATTTTTATCTCTGTATCACAATCAGTTCGTTCACTTAAGTATGCTGGTGCTGGTCACAGGCCAGTGACCAAGTGGACAGTATGGCATTTTGAAGACTGCTTCAGAGTTATGTTCTATCAGGAAACCCATATATCATATTTGGTAACTATCAACGTTTTGGGAAGCTCCATATCAAGCTCGATCCTTTTGCTCTCTATGTGCATGTGTATCACCAGGGAAAAAAAAAAAAAAAAAAAAAAAAAAAAAAGCAGTCTCCATTTCACAACTCTGGTGTAACCAAGGCTGCCCCTTTTAGATCTTTGCATGTTAGGGTCTCTGGTATGGGAAAATTGTGGCTCGAAGCCTGAAGGTGGCCCAAGGATGGATTTCAGTAGTGGCTTTGAGTTTTAGCTCATGGGGATCTCGACAGAAGGTCTTGTAGTTTGTGTTTCATCATCTTCATGTGTGTATAAAGCAATCAAAATTAAACAATATTGTGCAAAATATGAACAGTACAGTTTGTTCGTTATCAGGATAATACTCATAAGATAAGGGTATTCAGCTGTTAAATGTCAGAAAAAATAAAAAAACAACCACAAAAGAGTTATTGTAACTTTCTCCTCCGAAATTTTATTAGTGCTCATCCCAAATTGCTTTTTGCAGAGTGTCCCTTGACTCTCAGGAAAAAAAGATGTTATGGATCCTGCAGAGAGAGGAAGGATGTCCTCTCTTGCATAACCTCACAGTGTTTGAAATGCAGGAGATCTGCAACTCTGCTGTGCAGGCCTGATTTGCATCTCTTTCCATGCTTTGTTTGTGTGCATGTTAAAACTCACTTGCCCATCCACATTTTTAATAGGAAGACTCTAAATTATCTGTACTCAGCTGTGGTCTTATTCCACACCTACATGTGGATGTCTTTTACTTTTTGCCTGCCATAGACAGTTTGGAGTACTTTTTTACAACTTTCTATTTCCAGGAAGCTCTGAACTTTATCAGGCTGTTGTTTCCAGGTGAATCTGAATGCCAGCCTGGGTATTCAATTTATATTATGTGCTGCAGATAGATACATCACCTGCAGTCCCTTAGCAGATCAGTTGTGTCCTCAGTGGCAGCAGTACCAAGATATCTGGGTGTGAATTAGGCAGTTAGAGAAACTAATCGCCAGACATGTTAGTTTGGAGGCAAAAATCTTGCAGTGAACTAACCTGTGGAAGCCTCTACATCTTAAAAATAACTCCCCACTAATATGTCCTTCTGATTTGGGCTGGTCCATGTAAAATGCTGGATGACTTATGTGGAACAGCATAGGTTCAATGGTTAATAAATCAGAATTCCTCAGATAATGCAGACTGATTCTTTAGCTCATGTGACAATTATATCTCATTTTGATCACAGGGGAATACGTTTGCTCTTTTCTATGAGTGTGGACATTATATGCTATCCCTTCAGTGCAGGTCTACCAGCAAATCAATCCGAACAGATGTCAAGTTACAGAATCCCAGCCTGGCAATGGGTTTGCATTGAGATTCAACTAGGGGAAAGCAGCTTTGTAAAAATGCCAACTTTTCTAAGATTCAGAGCCAAGAAAGTTACATTAAATGAATCTTGCACTTTCAAAAAGCCACCATCCCTTATTAAACCAGTCCCAAAAGAGCCTATGTCCTTTAACTAGAAGAATGGATTATCTAAAGTACATGATTTTCAACCTCAGTGTAGAGACTTATATGCAATATGTGCCCAACTAATATAAACAGAAATTTTATGTCTGACACACTTTCTTATGTATTTTCCAACTGGTTATGAACTGCCTCTTCTTAAAGAGTAGATATGGTACTTCACACAGGATCTGGATTATGAATGACTGTTGTTCTTTTTACTACAATGAACACTACACAGCTGAGTTCTTCTGATCATGCATCCAATGGTTTGTATAAAAAAACTAGGATGACATGCCTCTTTGATGTGTCAGACAGATTTAATCTGCAGGCCTGATATTTTCACAGAATAAGGCCCCTAAATAAGGATCTTAAAAGGAGCTGTGTGTCTCCAGTTGTTCTGGAGGGGTATTGCCTAGCCAGGGTTGCAAGAGGCTAAAAGGAGTGACATCAGTTTGAAGTCCAGATAATTTGCCTTAAATTTTGCATTTAAGAAACATGAGAGAGAAGAAACCATGCTCCCCAAAGTTATATCAGTGCTGTCATGCAAATATTTTGGAACAGTGCCCCATTTTGATGTCTGATTTGGAAAAGCCACTGTTACCTGTACTCTTAGTTTTGTTGGGATTACCACTATGTTCCCACCAGGAAATTACTCAGAAGCAGCTGTATTTTGGGGGGCTATATTATGCAAAAAAAATACAGAAGACCACTTCTGTGTTTCTTATGCTTCTGCCTCTAATCTGCTAGTGGCACTGGTTTTCTCTGATGTACATTTTTCAGTCAATAAATATTTTCATTCCATACCTTTATTTTCCACATTCCTGTAGAATTACGGGAATCCATGCTTTCAAATAACTTACACAGAGTTTGAATTATGTATCTCACTAGGATGAGGATAAATCCCTGCAAACTACCTTAACATTATGAGGTTTAAAGTGAACACATTAGTATCAAAGTATTGCACAGCCAAGGGTCTTTGAAGTTTACACTGATGAAATATGATGAAATTAACAAAATGAAACCTTATATCCAAAGATGTTTTCTTTATTCTTGACTAGAACATCTTACATCAAGGTCTGTATTTGAATACCCTAACAGCATATCAAAATAACAGCATTAGGAAAAAGCCCCATCAGGCTATATATTTTGTGGTTAATGGATTTTGCTGTGTTTCATTCCGGAAAAGCAGTTCAAGAAATTATTCCTAGTTTATGTTATCCTTGGGAGGATTCCTAGTCGTAAACTTATACTAATTTTGTTCCAGTGTTTAAATTGCTTTCTGGACATAAGACTGCATCTATATAATTGGAAATATTTGAAGTTACTGTGTATCTCTATCTCTTCAACCTTCTGCTGCACCCATACCCCATGACATCCTATCTGTGCTTGTGCTTGACATTACTCTCTCCTGAAATGAGATGTGCTAGAAAGCGTATCATCATCTTAATTCCTAAGGGCTGCCTAAAAAGAGGATATAAAGTCAGCTCAGATGTGGTTGACAGCTAAAGAGGTATTTTCCATCACTTCGGGTGTTATTGGTGTCGTTTCGAGAAGAATCTCTTAAGTCCATGGTGAAGCACAGACTAATCAAATTGGCTGTAAATCAGGACTGTTTCACTAAGAGGTGATTCCATGGTGCAGCTCCAGTAAGCAATTAATGATGATGTCAGCCTGAAGGTGGAACACTGCTAACATTTATGACTTTTTCCTGAATGACTAGCCCAGTCAAATTGACATCAAAAATAATAGTGTTTCCTAAGGAAAAGAGTAAGGACTTAGAATAACATTGATTTAGAATATAGATTAATAGGCCATGAGGTTTTTAGGTTCTGTGAGAACCTATGACTTTTTCCAAATTTTGTGTGGGCACAAAATTTAGTTAGTTTCCCCTCCACGTAGTGGATTCTGAGTCAGCAGGACTTAAACTGTCCCCTCCAGCCAAAAAACACATAGTTACATGAATGTAGTGCTGAATCTGACCTTATGAGCCCAGCTGGCTTGTGAACTCCTTGGAGGATATTTTTATTTTAATACTGGTATTTGTTTCCTTTCATCATATATATCATTTCATGAGCAGTCTTCCACTTACACCGATGCTCATTATACCATTATAAAGTGTAGTGTAATTAGCTTGGCTTGTTGTTAATGCAGTGTTACATCTTTTGGGTTGAAGATGGCTTGTCTCCTTTTGGCTTAGGGTACAAGGATTTATTTGAATGCATCTCTGTCCACAGACAACTTCATAGGCATGGGTTGTGCCTAAGGAGAAATAGGCCAATGGAATTACCAATTTCAGTTGATTTCTATTTTGATTGCCCTTTTCTTCAATTTCTGCCCATGTGATTGTGAACCACTAGATAGCAATCCAACCCATACCAGAATTTATGATGGTGTTATAAGCATGCAGTGCCTGTTTATTCCTCAGTGGTGAATAGTTCTCTGTTTAATAAAAAGTCCAAAGCCACTGTTTGCAAGCCAGTTACTACGAGTAAAACTCATTTCTCTTTATTATGTGGGATAAGTTTCTTACCCCTTTCATAACTCAGCAACTAAAGATCTGGAACTGGGCCATGTGGGCATTAATAACATCCCTGTTGCAGAGGTGGTGGTAGTGAGATTGGATCAACACAGATGGGGAGTTACCCTGTCTGTAGTGCCAGCCCTCCTGAGCTCACTGCAGTGCCAGCAAGGCCACGGCACCAGTACAGCCAAGAGAGCACAGTGGCTCCTCTGCACCAGCACTCTGGTAGCACATCACTCCCAAAGGACTCGGAGCCTTGAATCTGTCCTCTGTGTGCTCCCTATGGCCTGCGAAAAGGAAAATAAAGGCCTCACTTGACTTTTTTGTTAGAAATCCGAGTTAGCCAAACTCTTTGAATATACACTATGTGAGAAGAATTTAAATGTTTAGGAAAGGTTGTATTCCAGCACACATCACTGGAAGGCTGCCAGAGGCAGCCTGGAGCCAGTGAGGAGAAAAGTGTTTATTGCGGTCAGTGTGGTAATATTGAGGGCAGCAGGGACAGACCAGAAGGAGACTGAAATCAGAACAGCTGAATGCAGAAAGTACATAGAAATTGTAATGTAATAATGAGCCTCTGAGAAGGCAGGCGTGAGAAGGAGATGCCTGATGTGTGGAAAAGCTCAGGTAGCCTATATCTGAAGCCTGGCGGAGGCAGAACGGCAGCTGTGGCAGGGGCTGCAACAGTGCAGCAACAGTGATTTGTTGCCGACCTTCTCAGTAGCAACAAAGGTGGGAGCAAAGGGCCCTATCCATACACCTCTGGAGCTGCTTAAAAACTCTGACCTCAGCATCTTCCCAGCTCTGACTGAACCTGCCTGTGACAGCAGACAGAAATGCTATTCCATATTTTCTCTGCAAAAGGAGTTTACAGCTATTTTTCTACATCCTTGTAGTTGCCTTAATTCCCTTCTTCTCTTTTTCTCTGTTTTTTTTCCCCCCTCTTATTTTCCCCTTTGTAATGGATAGAAAAAAGGTTAGATTAGAAAACTTCAATTAAGCCTTTAAAAAGACCATCTGCTGAATGCTGACTGGGGTTTCATGTAAACAAAATGCCTGTGCTGGTTACAAACAAATGATCTTATCTATTGTATTGTGTTACAAATTAAAATTAGATTAAGCCACCTACATGGTACCGCCGCTGAATCTTAAATTTCTTATGGAAACTGAATGTTTGCTGCAAGTATTCATTCGGCCTGATGAGAGCCTCATTATTTTTGTACCAGCAGTACACACTGGGTATAGCATAATCAAAGCCTGGGGGTACGTATTAATTATCCTTTTGAATAGTGATGAAATTTTAAAAAGATCTCCTTTAGGCTCACATCATCAGCAGATGAAACAAAGCTTTGCACAGCTTGCAAGCAGTGGCTCACATGTGTTTTTACATCTGTTCAGGATATTTCAATTTGAAGCGCAACAAGCCAAGTCTGGGATTAAAGACCCGGAGAAAGAGGGAGAAAAAATCTGCAACAATAACCAGACCCCTCCCCTTCCTGTCTGCAGCAGAGAGGGAGAGCGCCTTCTCGGTAATAAAACCTGGCTCCATTTTGATTTTCCTTTTAATGGTAGTGGTAATGCTGTTTAGAAGAGGGGTGCACTGCCTGTGGGTGCTAGGGCTGATTTTACCTGATTGCCTGTTTTTGTCAGTTCGCGGGTTCTAGTTTAAGCTGTCAGTGCAAAGGGTTCTTTTCAGTTTACTGATGCTTCCTTCTCTAGTGTGGATTACAGTCTGGTTAAAGTGAAGAAATGTTTATTCTCCCCTGGATTCCTGCAAATCTGTTCTTATGAGCTTATGAAAAAGTAAGGAAATGGGGATGTTCCTTCTCAAGAGGGTTATGTCATCTTCTTTGAATAGTGTTGGGCACACACCATAATTGCTTTGCTGGAATGTAAAAGGACCAGTTCGAAATACTTTTTAAAGCAATGTCAAAACTGCAAGCCACAAATTGCACAGGTTAAGTCCTACTGCTGTGATGAGTAAGACCAAGAGCGGTTTGTCATAATAAAGATATATTAACTTCCAGTGGGAAAGGATTGCTGTGGTTCAGTGCTCAATCAATGGACCCAATTCTCAGGCAGCCATAAAGCTAGAACCCCTCTGAAGTCTGCATGATATCTGACTTGATAGATGCTTAACATAAATCCGACCGTGTTTACCAGTTTGTACACATATTGCTATTTAGTGGGTCTTCGTTTCTTTTTTTTTTCTACTGTGTCTCTTGAGAGAGAGGAAATAACCATTCAGCCAAATTAAAATAAGAGAGGTGCAGGTAGGACAGGAATAGAATTAGTGCTGCTGACCGGACATGAACTTAGATCAGGTGATTTTTAAAAGTTTATTCATTTTTACTTAGCAGAGCTGGCCAGATTATGCATTCACATATGCTATTTTCTAAAGACACATCATGACTGTAGCCTAAAATGACATCCAAAGCTTAATTTTATCAATGAACTTGAGTGAAAGTGATATAAATATCTATCAGATAATCTGTGGTTTACAAGTTAGATACTTCAGTTTTTATGAGAGATGAGAAATATTTTAGATAATTGTTTTAAAAGTATGGAGAAACATCACCAAAGGTAATATAATCTATTTAAAATTTTTACTTCCTTGGCCATTTATGGTGTTTTTGAAGCAGAATAAAATCTTATCAAAGGAAATGATTTGTAATTCGTTTAGTGGTTTGAAGCCAGAAGAGTCATAGAAACATAGAATTATGGAATCTCCCTCTGTGGGCCATTTTGAGATAATATGAGCACCTCCCTGTTGGTGTATGTGGCAGAAAAAAGCAGGACTCTGGGCCTGCCAGAACCTCTGTTCCTAATGGGTCATTTGTGTAGGTGCCGGGGCATAACAACCCAAACAGCGACAGAGCACGGTTTTGTTCACAAATCACTAGTGAGGGATGTCAGCCCTTGTCCACTGATGGGATAAAACTGACTTGGACAAAGCCAGCTCTGTCTAAGTAAGAACTGGTGGAGAAGGCCCTACACTGTGCTTTTCAGGTAAAAAATTAATGCTGTCATTATTAAAAATTAATTATGCTAATGAGCTGAAGACTACACTCCAAGTTGTGTGGGTTTTGCAAACTAACAGCTGTTGTGGTTCTTTCTTTGTGCTCAAGCCTACATGGCCTGTCATTTACTATTCCTGACAGAGTCTGGAGGACATAGATCATAACAACATAAATATGGATATACATTTAAAAACAGGATTAAAAATAGTTAATGCTTATGGACAGTAGCCAATTTGCCAACATGAATAAAAGCAGCTCTACATTTAAAAATGCTGCTTGACGTATAATGGACAAGCCTGTAAAATTCAAATAATGAAACTTTTTCAGAGTTAGAAATGAGTGATGTTAAAATCTGTTTTCCTATTAAATAAAAAGTGACCAAAAGGGTTTTGTTTGTATTTGTTTGTTTGTTTGTTTGTTTGTTTTTAATTATTTAAAAAAAAAAAAAAAAAGCTTGCAGGCTGAGGCTTTGTATGCCTAGTTTCACCCTAAAGCAAAATTTAACAGCTGAGTTATAAACCCCTAAAAATAAGGGTTTGTAATGAAAGTGCTGATACAACTTTATCTATGACAGTAAAGGTGGCACCTAGTTATAATTAAAAGTACATAGTGTACTTTGGTTTTGACTAACATAAATAGCTGCCAGGATGGTTTTCAATACAGTTTTCCGTGTTATTTTGACTTCAACAAGATGGTAGCAATTCCTTATTCTTGCATGGTGAGACAAATTATCCAAAATTATGGGGTCTTTGGATTTCTATACAAATAGCAGTGAAACACACTCACAAGTTGATGGTAAGTGGCTCTAAGAACTCCAGCTGTTGTAAGGGACAAAGATCTCATTCTGATGCAGCCTTATGAGACCAAATTACTTGGGCTTTTTCTCCGCTTCATTATGTGTATGATCAGTGTGTTTTCGCTGAAACATCAAGGTAATGCCCATCAAATAGACCAACCCCTCAGCA
>JAWWES010000001.1:82003846-82017507 GCA_035583135.1 Lophotriccus pileatus | reverse complement strand
CTTCATTATGTGTATGATCAGTGTGTTTTCGCTGAAACATCAAGGTAATGCCCATCAAATAGACCAACCCCTCAGCACTGGGTACCTTTAAATTGCTAGATATCTCCATGACTTCTTGCTTTTGCAGTGATTCTTGTTTTTAATGATACTTCACTGAATAGGTGATACGTAAAAAAACTTTTCTGATGAAGTTTCTTCTTTCTGAATTTTTCCAACCCTTCTCTTACATTTCTAGGAAGAAAACTCTAGTCATATTTATACATTTAATGACATACCTAACTTTTGTCTGGTAAATCATCTTATCAAGATGGTTGGGGCTCCCACTTCTTTTTCCTGTTTCTCTCTTCTCCCCATTTCACTCTTCTTCCTGTGTATGTTTCTCTCTCTTTACCTCCCTTTGCCCTTCTTCTTCTCTGTAGCTCCTTTTTCCATCTGCCTCTCTCCCCCCATACTTTGCATCTGTGTCTGGCTTTTTCTAGTGGGGCATCATTCTGAAATTTTTACAGATCCAACTCACTGAGATCAGCGACTATTTTGAGTATTAGGTGCCAGACTACCAAATTCTAACTCTCCTTTCCTAAAGCATTTGAGCTTAAAACTAATAGTTGAAAAAAATTTCAAAAGCCAAGCACCTCATTTGCAAACTCTCCCACACACGAGTAACTTTGTGTGAGTTGTGTCTGTTATGGCTTGAGTACGAGAGACTGGGATTGAGGCACAGCTTTGCAAAATACGTGTGATTTGACTGGTTTGTTTTGCAGACAGAGTCAAGGTTTCTCTTGCTCTCATGTAACAATACCTTTTATAACTTGCACAATGTGCTGCCATCTTCAAAGGTGAATTCTGTCTAAAAAGAGGATTCTTCCCCTAGAATGTACTCTCAGCATAGGGAAACCCCCTACACCTCTGCTGATGCAAACAGGAACAACTCCTTTGGTTTCTTTTCCAGGGGATTTAACTGATTTTACTGTTGCTTCAGCAATTTAAGCAGGAGGAATGTTTCAGAGACAAATATGGGATATGCACTGTTAACCATCAGGTGACAAAAGATAGAAAGCAGACAATACGAAATAAAATAAAATAGCTCATAAGAGAAACCTGAAACAACATCCTTCTTCTAAATAAAATATTCTGTAGCAAGGACAAAGAAGAGTTGCATTTTTGAAAATCAGTAAAAAACAGAAACAAACTCTCAGAATTTTAGTCAGATGAAGCTGAAGAACCCAGGATTTAAACAATCTTAATTCTGTTTTATATATGTTTAGTTTAGAAATCTGGGGAGGTTTTACAAAACTGTAGGATATTAAAGAAATAATGAAATTAGGATGTTAGAGAATTAATTAATTTTAATTAATTTATATTGCTTATTTTTCACTTTGAAGCCAGTAGGGGGAAAAAATTAAATGAAGATTAAACGAGATGCTCTTTTATGGCTTATGGTGCAATGAAAAGACAGAAATTATTTATCTTTTTTGTGTTTCTTCCTTAATTCTTTCTTTTGCTCATACAGGTCCACTGCATGATGCTGAAAACTGTGCAGCAGCCCAGGACAGACTCTCCAGGTGGTTTCAGCTCTCTATTTTCGGCCTCCTGCCTAGCACAACTCACCCGAGGCACAGCAACATCCCAGCATAACACAAACCTTGTCATGTCTCATTGCTTAAATAACACAATAAGGAAATTAAAATCCTTGCTGGTTATGATTTTCATTGTTACGGCTTATGAAGCCTTGAAGAATTTCAGGAAATTGATTACCCGGGGGGAGTTTGGTACCTATGGTTGAAAAAAACCCAAACCAAAACAACGAAAATAACAAAAAAAACCAACACCCAGACCAAGACCAACAAAGAACCTCTAACTAAAAGTCTTTTGATATTGATGCAGCACACATACCCTCTCCCGTCGGGCAGAGGCGGGATCGGGCGGCGGTGCGGTCGCTGCGGAGGCAGCGGGATCGGCGTGGGCCGCACGCCCTCTGCCGGCCATCCACCGCTCCGCCTCCGCACCGCAGAGCCACGGAACGTTCCCTGACGGAAAAGCACGTTGCAGAACATCGAGTCACAAACACCGTGCCGTGGCCATGGATGCCACACACTAGGCCAGGCTGCTGAAAGCACGAACCAGCCTGGCCTTGAACACATCCAGGGACAGGGCGTCCCCAGCTTCTCTGGGTAACCTATTGCAGTGTCTCATCACTAAATAATTAACATTACCCACTTCACATATACCTAATTTGCTCCAAAATATAGTGGGAGAGGAGAATAGACAAGACTTTAATAAATGTAGGAGCCAGGAAGGAAATCAGTGGTGTGGCTTGCAGCTGCACTGCTTTAGCAAGGGAGGTGGAGGAAAACACATCATGCTCCTCTTTCCCCATTGTTGCTCCTGGCATCGCCCCAGCATTGTTTCCTGGCATGCACCTGTCCCAGTATAGCCCTGCTGCTGGGTGCAAGAGCTTCTGCCCCCCACTTATGCAGTACACACCACTTGTGTGAGTGAGCTCTGGGGGTCTGCGGTGTGTTGGGACACAAGTTCAATAACATCCTTGTGTTTCATGCTATGAGAGTGTGGGGAAACCCAAACCGAGGATGTGGTGGGTTTCCAGCCATGGTGAAAGGGAGGAAAATGGCAATGGGCCCTGGAAGGGCAGAGGTTCTGGCACAAAAACATGCTTACCCTGGGGGAGACTGGTCTTGGGTTGCCTTTCATCTCCTGTGAACACAGGGACACAAGGTCTGCTGCCAAATGGGACAGGGAGCATGAAGCAGCAAAAAAACAGGGAATGAAAAATTGGTAAAAAGTGCATATTTTCAGTGGGGAAGCACTCCCTGGGTTCAGGTGGGGCCGGAGGTTCTTTGATGCCAAGTGCCGCTGTGAGGAAGAGGCCAGCTCGACCATGGCCTCCCTCCCTGCATGGCAGTGCCCCTTCCGCTATGGACACCCAGCCACAGCTGCCAGATCTCACCGGCTGTGTGAGAGCTCTGATTTTAGTCACGTAGGCAAGACAATTCTGTGTTTGTGCAGAAACTCTCATCCAAAGTCAGCAGCCGGTGCAGTGCACCCTGCCAGCACAAAACTGGGTGGGATGAGGCTGGTCCAGCCTTACCCCAGGATCCGATCACTTACAAAGGCTCCAATTAGATCCATCATGTTATATGAATGGTTATTTTGTGACTTAATTCCCCCTGCTTTTTTTCAGTGGTAATTAAATGATTGAGGGAAAAAAAGAGACATATTAATTGATTGATCTGATTCCAGGACAAACTATTACACCCATTTCTCTTCTGCTCAATATAGTGTTTAAACAACTCTGAAATAGAGCTGAGTGAATCCTGCCAACATATTTCTGTAAGCACTGCTTTGATTTTCAAATGAATTGTCTTCATCTGCTTTTATCCCTCTATTGCCTTGGCTTTATGTGAACATTTGTACAGCCTAGTTTGCTCATGAAAAGAAAAAAAAAATAAAGCCAGTGTGTTTCAATACAAAGGAAAATTAATTTTGTTTCTGTGAGCTCAGGAGTTATGTAGTGACAGGAAAAAAGTAGCGTCATGTAACAGACCAATAATCAGTAATGACATTGTTCAGATATGCCACAGCGCAAATGAATAATACTACGTCATGGATCAAACAAAATTTATGAAAATTACTTAACAGAACTGCCAAAATCACAACATATGGAAAATCTGCTTTTAGAAAAAGAGAGGAAATATACCAAATACTGCAATTATTACCAGTTATTCCCTCTTTTATTGAAAAGACTAGGAATCTTTTCCCTTTAAATTGAATTCAGTTAATGTACATTTATAAGTATAGAGCATATTAGTCAAATCTGTGTTTAGGGAATATGAATAATGTGTATTAATCATGAAAGTCCCTTGGTAATAACAAATATAATTACAGATTTTTTAAAGTATTTTGAAAGGAAGGAAGGAAGCAAGAAAAATCACATAGGAGTACACTTTTAAAGGAATTTTACAAAACAATCATCAACATTAAGGAAATGAAATTTTTCATCTGGATCTAATCTGTATCTTCATAAAATTTCCTTGTTGAACAATTATTCAGAGACAGACTAAATAAATATAATGCTAAAAATAATAATAAAGCTTTCCAGAAAATTTGAAGAGTAGGCAAAAAAACTGCACTTAGTTGCCTTCCCTCCACCTGTAAGAAAGATCAGTATTTCAGCTTGTGTTTATATGCAACTTTTTTTTTCATAAATTGCTTCATACAGCAATATTAGATTATATAAGTTTACAGAATGTCTGAAATATTTCAAGAGTATATTTTGAATTTATTTAGCAGAACTGATGTTTACAACAAATCATTTTCTTGACTTATGTGTCCTTATTTTAATTGTCACTATTGGGATTCCTGTTTCATCCCAGATGATTGTTCACCTAGGAATGTACTATGGATCCTCTTCCCTCCCAAAATGCAAAGGAAGAATGCAAAGGGCAAATTAGCATGGCCAAAAATAGAGGGAGCAAGGAGGTGTGGTCTTTCATATTCAAGGTGTAGCTGAGTATATACACAGCATAAACGAAATTCTCAGTTTTATGAATAACTTTGTTCCTTCAGAAATTATATGGAAAACAAGATATAAAATTGGTTTGTTATGTAGTATGCAAATTTCGTATAGAGTTTTCTGTAAAATCTGACCAGAGAGTTATACAAAATCAAAATGAGGCTGTGCTAGAGGAAAAAAAAAATCCTAAAACTTAAGTTGAATTCAATTCTGATGTAAATATCATATGTAAGTCAAAGGAGGTGTTATTTATCATAAGGGGTTTGCTGTGTTATCATCTTGAGCACAATTCTTTAGAATGATGTAGCCAAAGAGAGGAAAGATTAAAAGAGGAGAGTCTTAAAAATTTTGAGGAAAGGAAAATAATTTAAATTTTTTTCTGAATTGTAGTAAATATAGGTTCATTATTTTCATTACTTTTTTTTTCCTTTTCACTTTTATCTCCATAAGCAGATTGCCTGGGAATGGGGATTTTTCCTAAATAAAAATAAACATAGAAAAAGGGGCTTTAGTCTGTCTCCCTGTCCACTGGAAAATAAAATCTTCAAACCTTGCACTGATGGCCACCATTGCTCAACGGCCTGGCCTGGCTGATGGGTCTCAATTGAGAGGGCAGAAGGGCAGGAGAACCTTTGAGTGGGAGGCATCTTTTCCTCTGTACCTGCGTGGGCGGACTGAATTCAGGCAGATAAACATCATCTGCAAAATATATGCATAACTCAAGGGGAAAAAGAAGTCTAATTTAGCTAGAGAATTAAAATGTGTTGCTTGAAAGTAGCTAGTATATGAGAGTTTATAAAGTCATCATTACTCAACAGCGCCTGGTTGCAACCTGATGGATAGTAGGTTTTTTTTAGCCAAGAAGGAGGGAAAAAATGCCTTCTGGCAGAGCACAACTAAATACATTGGAGAAAATAGTTGTTATTTCAGGTGCAGTTGCCCAGTAGAAAATAAGTTTTATTAATTAATTTATTTTTCTAATTTGTGAAGTATGCCTAGGGTGACCTCTAAGCACAAGTGCAAAAGCCGTAAAACCAGATTCATTCATTAACCAGCAGACATAATGTCAACCAATGATAGTCAAATAAACAAATAACATGTGAGGAAAACTCACACTCCTCCCATCCAACTCCCCATAGGAAAAAGCCTTTGAGAGTGAACACACTTGGCAGATAGAGGGAATGTAACCTGAATCATGGGGATGCACCCCCTCATTTTTTAGTTAATGTTCATGTAATTTAATTAAATATCATTAATGTACAATGTTTTTCTCTCTTTATTTTTTCGAATGTATTAAATGTTACATAGAAACCAGTTACTAAAAGGATTGTATAAAGCGTTTAGAACTCTGGGATTGGTCAGAGAACTTGAAATCAGGTTTTCTGGCTTCTCCTAGAACACCACTACTGCCACCCTCCTGCTGTCTGATCACAGGGTAGCTACTAGCCCAAATGGCAAACTTCATCAGGCAGGGCTCATCATTTCCTAGTAATGCCCTGTATAGCTCTTCTGTCAATGTGTGCTTTTGGAGCTTCCCCCATTGCTACAGGGTGCTATAAGCAGTGCAATCAGCTGAGGAAATGGCAAATGCACCTCAGGAATACATTACGGAAGGAATGGAAAGAGTCCAGCCAGTCCTTGAAGAACCAGGGAACATCAGACTCCCATGGGTGGGTGACAGAGTTGCTGAGACGTCAGCGCTTTACACCTTTCGTAGCACATCCGTATGATTGTAGTGACTTTGCTGTTGCCAACATCTTTGGTGTCCCTGCCAGAAGTATCTATCAGGACCTGAAATGTTGCCATTGTGCTCCTTCACTGTTATGCTACCAGCAGCTACAGTTTTCCTCTCACAATACCCTTGTTATGAATTGTAAAATAATGCGCTATGGTTTATGTTGCAAATAACCATTTTTTGAAAACTCATATTTCAGCTGTTTGACAAGCAAATTTTTCCATAGTAATAAAAAGAGGTTTGTGTCCAACCAATTCCTTATAACCCCCATTTATAATCACGTGAGGAAAAAAAAAAATCCTTTCAGGCTACGGTTTCATATTTGAGTTCCAACAGATGAGATTCTGTTCAAACAGGAGTGCTGTGGTTGTGATGGACACAGAACAGGGCAAACTATATCTGGTTTTCAACCTGGGAGGAAATCTTACCCCTACCCTGCCCCCTCAAAAATATTTTCAAGAAAAGATCAGACACAGGTTTTTAATGCCTGGGGAAAAACAAAACATGACCTGCAATAGATTTAGGCAGTTCCATTTTTGCTTACTATTTTTAAAAGCATACATGTTATTTAAAAATAATTAGCTTGAGCCAATTTATGTGCAATGTGTATATATTGCACATATGTCTAGAGGAAACCAGAAACAGGGTTGTATAATCGTAACCTTACTGCACTGAAGGCCTGGCATAATTACCATTTCAAGACAGAAAGCCAAGGAGATTTTTATCTGTCCTATTTATTTCCTCCATGTAAATATACTGAAACAAAACAAAAATAAACCTTGTATGCACGGCTTAACCCAGTTTATACAGTGTGCATTTAATTCTTAAATATTGTTGTTATTATCATTAATAATACTTTCCCACAAATTCATGTGCAGTAAAGCACTTGAGATGCCAATCTGGAAGGCTATTTTTTCAGTAGCTTCAAATTTCATCAGTTGCACATGAAAAAAAAGGCATCTTCAAACACACACATGCGTTTTTCTGGATTTTAGCTCTGCATGTCAAGTGAGGCTGTATGGGGCGAAAGCAGGTTTTGCGGTATAAAGGTGAGCGTGTGCATCTGCATAGTATTCTGTCCCTTTTAAAGGTAGCCAGTGAAACAAGGCTGTTGTTTATGTGTAATATCATCACGTTTAATGAATTGTAAGACTGAATGAGAGGAAGAAAGTGTATTGAATCAAGATATCCTGGAGTTTTGCTGGAGCTTGAGCTGGCACATGACTGATGCTTTTCTGTGTCCTCGGATTCAACATCGAGGCCAACTTTACTTGCAAAGAAAAGATCCAGTTAAATAAAAACCATATGAAGCCTGCTAAAATTATACAATTTGAATAAATCAATGTCTTAAGACTTTCTCAGAAGAAACTCACTATCTGAAGAAACTCACTGGAAGGGAACAGCGCATCTCTACTGAGTTAGGGACGCTCCTCTCTATCTTCGTGACTTTGCAGGAGACAGGATAGATTTTTGCCACACAGAACACACGTCTTCATTTTTGCAGCACACTGTGAACACACTTCTCATAGTAATGTCTTGTTTTGTTTTGTTTCTTTTCAAAGATTATGCATTAGTAGTTTGTGCATCACATTTGGCAAGCAGAATCACAGTATATTGTGCACACTACTAATGTGAGACAGAAACCTCAGCATATTCTAGCTCTCTTCTCATATCTTGTTAGCATCTGTTTGTGGTAGGCTGGGATGATGAGGTGCTAATATGATACAGCGAAGGAAGTGTAATCCATGAACATTTTTGTGTCACATTTGCGTAATATATTACACTAATCCGACCAGACTTTCATGTGCTCTTGCCCAAGGAATGCCATTCCAGCCTCCTCCCTTCCCCCATCAATGTCTTTGAAGGTTTGAGAATGATTTCCTGTACACAGCTAGTGTAAGAATATGCACACATTCTTTCTGTGGTTGAGGAAGGAGTGCTTTTTATGCCCACTTGCTCTCAGGGCAACAGTGTTCATGAACAAATTGCACTAAAGAGGGAAGCATGTTCAATTACACTCTACTTTCGCAGCTCAGAGGTAAATGAAGTAGAAGGTGCAGTCCCTCCAATAAGCATCGAATCCACTCAGAGTGTTTGGTGCAGTGTCTGGGGGCTATATTTTAGCAGAACTTTTATGCAGCAGCAGTCTGCAGGTTGCACGGCAATAACTAGGGTGTCTGAATCAGCACCCACTGTTTCTTCCTGAGAGGTACCCTCAACTGTAGTGCCATCCTGAAGACTGGTTCCGATTTTTTGCCTTGTTACTTGTCCTTAGACAATTTGCTAGGTCTATTTTTCCTTAGACAATTTGCTAGCTCTAAGTTTTGCCCTAGGTGGGTGAAAACTATCTCTTTCTGTGTGTTTATGTAGGTTTAGCACATCGGGATACTACTCCCAACTGGAACTTTCTGTCAGTACAGCAATAGAAATCAATGTGGTAGCAAAGTGAACTCGTAAAGGCCAAAATCATACTACAGTGATAATAGACAATGCTTCCTCTTGCCAATCTGTTTCAGGAAGAGAAAGCCCAGCAAATGTCTGGATGAAAGGCAAGAAATTAGAAAGACATCATGGTTTTTCAAAGTCACTGGATGTTTCTCTTCTTTTTGAATCCTCAGCTTAAGTTAGAATTTATAAGGAGCAGCGAAGAAAAGATATCCAACAGTGAAATCTGACAGGACTGTGGAGTCTATATATGTATGTGTGTATACACACACACACACACACACACATATACATATATATCTCCTTATTTTATATAGTCAGTTGAGACTAGAATGCCCCCAATATCCACTGTATGGTGTAATTCTGATGGGTCATCCTATAAATTCCCAAGAGCTACATGCAAAGCAAGATCACAGCTTTACTATCCCTGAGATGAACATTGCAACAGGTGCTCATTCTGCCATAGGAAGATCAGTTTTGCTGGCTGGAACTTTGCATTTTTGCCCATTAGAGTGGCTAGGGCTTCAGGAAACAACAGCTCAACAGTCTTGGCACTAGGAGGAAAGGCAAGGTCAAAAGCAGGGCACAGATGTTCTAATAAATTAAATAGTGCCTGCAACACTTCGTAGCACCAAATGCAATCTGGTACACTGTCAAGCTGTTGGCATGCTAAAGAATTCTTGAGCAACTCCCAAAAAACAGCTGCAGAATGCAACTGGAGAACGTACTTAGCTGAAGATGATTATTTTGGACTACAAGTAACTCTTTGAATTCCTTATCTGTTAGTTCCTGCTTGGTTTGCTTTCTAGTCTTTTCTTTTTGCCAGATATGGCAGGAAAAATCTTGACTCTAGATGACCTCATTAATTGCAAAGTGAAGGTGGACTTAAAATTATTTCTCCTTTTGTTTTGAGACAAAATTGGGTGCTATTATACTTGAATATTTGGAGGAATATTTATCTAGACTAGCACAGCATGGTAGCATAGCATCTTACAGTACCAACTTGCCTGAGTTTGCACCACTGCCCTCGGTGCAGTAAGAACTCAGAAGTCTCAGAGGTTATACCTAAACTGTGTAGCCTTCTCAGCTACTGTTCCATGAAACATACTCTGACTCATCCACAATTTCAGGTTAGAATGACACCCAGCTGCACATGATCCTCTCCTGAACATTGTTGGGTTTTAGTGAATTAATCTCAGCAGAAGAAGCACCAAGACCTCAAGGAAATTGTGCATAATGCTGATGTAAAAATTGATGTGTATATCCTAGAGTACATTAACTTGTTACCACAACACAGAAAAGGTACTGACTTCCTATTGATGTGGTGAAGTTTTGAGCACAGTTATTTTACTGAATGTCCTGGTAAAGCAAAAATGAATAAAATTAAAATGAAGAGTATATAAATTGTAAAACACAAAAAACCCTCACCAAACAGTAATCTTTCAGAGTCCCATGAGTTGTTCTTAAAACAGTTTTTCTCTAAGAATTACTCTTTTCCTTATGTCTTTCCCTGACAACATTTTCCTTTTTATCTCAGTTTAATAAAAAGATAGCATTTGAGAGCATCTCAGAATCCAGTATCTCAGTCTCTGCCTTTGTTGTTTAAATTACAAAAAGAAGGAAAAAAAAAACAAAGAAAAACCAAAACCCCAACCCAAAGCCTTTCAAAAGAACCTGATCAATGTGTTTTGGGTTTCCTTTTTGTGATTCAAAGCTTCTTCAACTGCCATTAAAATCAGGAATCTTGATCATCCCCCTCCAAGAAAAAGCCATTGCAACAGGACTCCAGTGCAATAACAGAAAACAATACTTTATGTGATGCTATCTGTTGTGAAGTGGAGGCCTAACAAAAGTTGCTATCCCCAGGCTTTCCCTGAGCTAATATGTGCCTCTTTTCTCTGCACTTATCTCGCAGAAGATCTGAAAGCAGGAGCACTCATGAGAGGTCAAGTCGGGAGCTACTGAGACTGTAAGGATCTCCTGACTTCTCAGGGGGCCCTCTGCAGGCCATGTGCCACAAGCAAAGGAGAGAGATGAGAGCACAAAGGCTCAGCAACTCAGAAAGATGCTGCGGGGACTGCACTGAGTTGGTAGGGAATTGCTTAGGAGGAAGGGGTGTTTATTGTCCAGATACCAAAGAGATGTTACCATATCTGCCCAGCTGAGTGTTTTGTAGCAGGGTTGAACAGCTCGGGGGAGATTAATTCGACATTTATAATTGCTTTGGAAGGAACATATTATTTCTTTTGCAAGGCTTCTACCAAAGATAATAAAAATTGTTATATAATCTGGGGAAACAGATTACGCTTAGATGCTCTGGTAGGTCACTGCCCAATGAATTATTTACAGGAGAAAAAAACCCAACATGTTGGAAAACACTGGATTTTCCATGTTAGCTTTGGACTACATTTGTTTGAAATCTCAGTTTATTAGGTTGAATCTCATGGTAATAATGTAATATGAAAGGAAATGTTTTATCCAAATGTCTTCTTTCTTAGTACTTGATCATAAAAGCTACACTTGATGTGGTAAGAAGTAATCTAAAAGTTTGAAAATACATGCTTCCACCCTGATAAAAAAATGCAGGTACATCTGGAACAGATAATTCTTATATGAGGATATTACAGTGATTAATTGCACTGATTAGTTAAAGGATTTTATTTCTGGCCAGCAAAATTATTTACTGGAGACTGAATAACCAGCATTTGGGGTAGCTGTCGACCAAAGATCTGTATTAAGATCTGGGTTTCCTAAGTGTCCCTGTTCTGTGACATGACAGGGAATACAGTAGAATGAGTTTATCTCTACAAACTCTTTCCTGTTGAGCAAGATCTGTTTTACAGATTAGACTTGTAAGACAATATTAGGCACTGTTCAAAGCTTACAGGCAGTCTTATCTGCTGGGAGAAGAGAGGTTTGGAAATACTTTTGTGTCTTCTATGATGTTTGAGGATCCTTTTGGAAAGGAGCCTCTGAAAGTTATAAAATTACAGGTTCATTAGCCATACTAACCCATCAATAGAGGGTGATTTGTTTAAACAATCAAAAATTACACCAATTAGCAGTATAATACAAGATTCAGGAAGTTTTTCAAGTCCTATCAATATGTGTAAGATGGGAAATTGGTCTTATGGGGCTGATTCGATAATAGAGCAGTCCAGGTAATTGAGTTTGTGTGGTAAATGAAATACAATATAAAGGGATTGGATTGGAACTTATGCAGTCTTATTGGTGTAGATTGGTGTCTGCTTCAATGGCTATTGATAGCCCAGCATGACATATAAGAAATCTCATAAGTAAGATTTAAAGAGTTCAGATAACGCATTGTCACATTTTCTCTTAAAAAACAATGGTAGGATGAAACAAAAGGTAGGGTGTGATAAGCACACATTTTGATACCAAAAAAAGTGTTACTTCAAACCACTTTCCAACAGGAAAAAAAGAGCTGAAAAATATTTTGAGATAGAATTCAAAACTCATAAGAGCTTCCAAAATATTCACCAAATAAAATATATCTTCATATAAAATTTGGTCAAACTGAGGCTAATACTACTGGCTTTCTATTGATATCAAAAGAAGCCAGATCAGACCCCAAAATATTTTTTCAGTTTACTTAAAGAAAAAAAAAGAAATTGGCAATTCTATGCATAAGCAATAAACAATTTTAACACACATATTTATCTTCAATTTCTTTTTTTAAGAATGAAAATAATATTCAGTTTTAAACAGATTAAGCAAGCATAGAAATGTGTATTCTTATAGTACTTGTAATATTTATTTATATATAATTTATTAAATATGATTTAAATTATTTTTAGTAATACAGATTATGTAATATTATTTTTTGCTTGTATTTCTTACATTTGTCCATTCAACCAACAACAAAAATAGAATATATATAAAATACAACACTTTCATAGAAGTGAAAAACATTTTCAGTCACTTGAACTAATTTTCTTCCTTTCATGTTAATAATATTGCCCAAAATATAGAGTCAGTTCAACCTAAATGAACTTTATATTTTGCATTACATTCCACTGCTCCATAGGGCTATTAGCTCTGTATTTAATACCCACACAAAACAGGATTCTCAAACCATAGAGTAAAATCTCCAGCTCATAGTACACAGGACAGAAATGAAAAGCAAATTGAGTATTATAACTTTCTTGTTTAAAAAAAAAAAAGGTTTAAATATAAATTTACATTCCTATGTAAATTTAAGCTTGTTCTATCACACTAAAATACTTGGCAGAAGTTTCTTGACCTCAGTGGAAACAATCTTCTCAGGAGGTCTGTGATTAGGTTTAGGTGAGAGAGAACTAAAATGTCTTTGTTAGGGTTTTGATGAGGATCTTTGAGATTTATTTTTTTTTCAAAGCTTCATTTTGATCTCAATGAAGCTGAGCAGCACAGTTACTCAAGCAATAGGTACAAGGGTAAAATTTAAAGTTTCTTGAAGATGACTAAGCAGAGTTGACACAGGAGCTGCTGAAATGCTCAATGGGAGCAGGATTGTAGGCACGAAAGAGATCTAAGGGAGGAAGTTCTTAGAGAGTTTACTTCCTCATATTTCTGTCCCAAGAGTTTTGCTCATTATTTGATTCTCAGAGGCAATCTAATCACTGTTGGCATCACTTAGCACTTCTGGGTTCAGTTCCCCCTTCTGCCACTTGCATTTAGAGTAATTTTCTCTGGTCTCAGAGTATTCTAGTCTATTTATTTTAAATAAAAATTGTTTTGCTATTTATTCTGTTCTCTTGAATTGCATAACACCAATTTATTTAAAATATTGTAATAAAAATAAACATTATATATGTAGGACCTACATAATTTAAAATAAAATAATATAATATATTATTCTTAATATAATATCTACAAGGACTCCCTGAAGCAATCCCTCAGCCTTGGCCATATTGATCATCACCATTGGTCTGCTCTGGCCTCCAATCG
>JAWWES010000001.1:81942402-82003746 GCA_035583135.1 Lophotriccus pileatus | reverse complement strand
TCTTGTTGACATCACCAGGAGAGTCTTTCTGCTGTGCCTTTTGCAACTGGACTTGTCTGTCTCGCATTGGCCTTTTTAGCCACAAGCGCACTTGTAGCAAGCGTGGGTAGAGCCCTTCCCAAATTTCGTTCGTGAAGCCTAGCCATGATGATGATGAGTATCTATTTATAGAGTACATAAACAACTTCAAACCAAATTACACACACATATATTTATGTAAACATATGTATGTGTCCAGATTACTTGAAATTACATTGGTACTCGTGAACAGACAGAAAAGTCGCTTCTTACATCACAGCTGAAGTAATATAACCTTGACTTCTTTCTTCTTCATTGATCTGTATTTTTTAAAATGCCTAATTTTTCTATAACTAAAGACCTTACATGAAGAACTCTCTCTGATAGTCTCCAAATTAAGAACAAACTTCCTCCTCAACACATTTGGCTAAGGCAACCATTGGACTTAACTGGTCTACTCACTCCTGTTAGAGTAAAAAAGATTTGTCCAGGATGTGTATATAAATGTATCATGCATACAGTATTTCTACTCAAGCAACTTAAGACTTTGAGGACACAATTTTTAAAGTGTCTCTAACCAAATGTGCTTTGTACTCATTCTTTCGCTTCTCTAACTATCTCTAAATATTTTACTTTACCCCTCTTCACAAAGCTTCCTTTTACAGGCAACTTCAAAAGCTTGGTACCAGTATTCCTGTGGTATAGGATGCAACGGGATCCGTCATCTCATCCAGCATCCCTGCCACGAGCCATTTGCTGCAACAAAAGGTGCTGTGTTAACGACATGGCTCATCATCAGTCAGTCCTGGTGCAGAAGATGTCAGATCCACTGCTGGAGAACAAGGATAATTTGGACTTTGATTTTTGAAATGGAAAGATGGCAGGGGCTGTAAGCAAAGTCACCTGTAAATTGATGGATGATTTTTTTACTTTTTTTCACAGTAAATCCCTGCTTTGAACCTCTCCTTTTTTTTTTTTTTCTCTAATTTTGCCTTTGAAAGATGTCTTAATTTTAATCAACTTGGATATTTTAGTTTACTCTCACATTTTAAATTTAAATGAATTTTATACATTTAAATTTTTGTTCTAGTCTGAAATGCTTTCTTTCCATAATTGAAAGGGCTGAGAAATCAGTTCTATACAAGCTAGAAATATTTTTATAGAAGTCTACAATAAGCCTGCCTGACACTGATTTACATCTTTTAAAGTTTTGGTCTCACTTTTGACAACTTTAACTCTAATGTTGACAAGAACACAGCTGCATATTCTGGTAGGAGAACCTCCGTTTTAACCGTTAATTGGTCTGGAAATAATTATTATACAGGCTATTCAAAGGCTTTTGATCATTTCTTTTCTTAATGAAATTTTGTAAAAACTTTGGTTATTGGTATGTGAGTTTATTGTTTTATCCTGTTTCTGGTGGGTTTTTTCCCCTTAAATACACTAGTAAGCAAAACTGAGACTTATCTGTCACTGAGGATTTCGGCATGATGTAAAGCTCATTGTATTTAACTTTGGAGGGATTGTATTTCTGGGGATAAAGTTGTGATGTACAATAAGACCTCAGATTTATAGTAACCATTTTTGAGGTAGGAAAATAAGCCACCATCTTGCAAGCATGTGCGTGACTCATTTAACTGCAAGTAGTGTTCACTTTCACTTACTTTAAACACGTGCTTAAAATTAAGCATGATCTTAAGTGTTGAAGAATCAGCACCTCCACAGATAAAAGGAAAACTGAGACATGTAAGTTATTTGTGTTCAGCTAAAGCATTCAATATGGAGTCTCATGAAAATTGGACTAAAAAATTAATTCCGTTTGTTTTGAATATACATACTCTTCTGTGGTTTGAAGAGTGTTCAAAGGAGCTTGGTAAACAGCTAAGTAGCAAGTATCAAACTAGGTTAAGGTGTCTAGTGAGGTACCACAGGGATCTCTATTAGATTTTATTTATTTAAGTGTCTAAGAACTAGAAGAGGGATTCTGTTAGTGAGGCATATAAAATGAATGTTAATGACCACAGTTTAATTAAATTCACAGCTAATGCTAAATTGGAAAGAAGGTGCAAACAATACAGAAATAATAAAGAGAGAGATAAGCATCTTGACATGACAAAATAAACTAAGAATCAGTCCAAGAAAACTGATACAAGTGGGGAAAAATAAAAAAGGCAGATGTTCCACAGGAGGAAGAAACAAATACTGCAGAGAGACTTAAGAATGACAGTGAACAGCAAAAAACTCCACACAATTTCTTCTTCTTGGTGTGTCTATATACAGAACACATCATGCCATATGGGATGTTTTTCATATTACTTCTGTCCACTGCCCTAGGATATTTTGTTCCTAAATTGAATTCTTTTTTAATTGAAAATATATTGATTGGTTCATTTAATGGATTACAAGATAAAAAAGCACTGTCTTGGAATGCTGGTAAAAACAAGAATGAGATATGCAAGTAGTTACCTGAGACCACCTGAAGACAGAATGGATTTTATTTTGGACAGTAAAAAACATATTATCTATAGGTAAAAGGATAGAAGTGAAAAAAAATCTGATTTGGGTACCTTTACAGGGTGGAAATACGTATGTTGGGGCAGGGTAAGGGACTATGAGGAATGATTCTACCTGACTCAGAGACATTATCTTACAAAAAAAAAAAAACCCTAAAAATTTATTGTCAGCAGCAATTTCCTTGAAAGAGGACAAACCCTTGTAACAAGCTATAAAATTTTGACTCTGACTCCTAAGTTTCTATGACACAAATCATTCCTACCCGTAAAATGTCAGTGAGGGAGTCAGAGTGTCAGGTTTTTGTGGTTTATAGTCTGCTAGGAGACAAGATTTTCTAAATTACATTAATTTTTCTTTATTAGTCAGCCATGTGTTCTGTACTACTTATAGCTGTATTTCTGGCTTGGAATACAGAAGTGAGCCTTACAAACTTTGAAAGCTCTTTGAAAATTTGTTTTCCTCATTATGTAGCTTTGGGGAACAGGACAGTGCAGATTTCAGCATGAAAGTTAAAAGAGGAACTCATTTGTTATTTTCTGCATCTTACTGATGTCCATTCCTTCCATAGGCCCCTCTGATTTATCATCCTACTGCTACAGAATGGCTGTAGTGGATGCTCTGTCCAAGCTGCAAAGGGAATAGCTTACAGCTGTGTGTGGGTTGTACTGAAAAAAACTCCACATCTTATGATTTTACTTGTTTAGTAGTCTGGGTAAACTATGAGTTTGTTTTTTTTCTTTTGGTCTCAAACATAATGCGTGCAAAAGAATATTTAGAATTGATGGTTAATAAGAGACAGTTAAACCATAACTTATGAGATGAAATGCACCTAATGTTATCTATTAGTTCTGAATTTACTATCTAACTCGCTCCTATTTTGTTTCTCCATTTGCTTCTCAAACTCATGACTCTTAACTCATAACTTCTTTATCCAAAGTAAGGGTGAACAGGGCTAAAGATCGGATTCCAAAATGAAGCATTAGTCACAAAAAGTAAATTCGAAAATGATTGAAAATGCTAATCGTGCAGACTCCAGCTGTGAAGATACCACAACTTTTTCTCACTGAAGGCTCCCAGGAAACCAAAGCAGCCTACATGCTAAGTACAGTCTACCTGGGCTCTATCTCACAGCAACATCCTATGAGGATTCAGAGGGCAGTCTTCCTCTGCCGAAGGCACCTGAAGCTGCCAAGCAAGCCTGTGTTCACCAAAAGTGAACACCAAAAGCACTTGGGCAGAAGTGCTCGAACACGGAAAAAGTTCATGACAGACCATAGAGGGACCATAGCAGGAAATGGCTTGGGCACACTCATTGTACATCAAGGTGATAGCTAGAGAGCATTTGGCCAGGCCACAGGAGACTCACATTCATTTTTTGCTGTCTGACAGGATCCAAAACTCCATATCTCCATTTTTCCCAGGAGTGCCCTGTTTAAGCATTTTATTCAGTCACAATTTCAGATAAAACAGATAAATACTCCTTTATATCAAGCAATCATTGAACAAAACACAAAGCAACAGCTTTTTATGTTCAGACTAGAGTCTGAGATTTCCTATTGCTTCTCTCTCTCTTAATCTCTCTCCCCCCTCCCGTTTCCCTTCACCCAATTGCATCTCATCTATGTTAGCTCTAGTGCACTGAGTGTTCGGATTCACATTTTAAGACAACCAATTCTACATGCATTGGATTAAGTGCTTTTTGTCCAATTTTTCTTCAAGATTTCATTCTGTGAGCTGAATAAACTTGCAAATTTTGGTGATTGTGTTTCTAGGTCCCTATTTTGATTGCATCCATTCCTATAGGAAAGAAAAGAGTATCTCTCTGAGAAAAAAGGGTACAGATATGTTGTGAGCAGACTGATATAGAATGCAAAGATATATCTTCATCTAGATAAAACTGTGAAAAATGTAAGAAAAATCTTATGTTCACATTTTGAGAACACTACATTCAGGTATTGTCTTGGAAACATCATAATTGAAAGGATAATAGCCAGTTGTAGTCCTGCAACTTAGTCATTAAAATTGAAATTAAGAGAAAGACTTCAGTTAGTAAGAGCATGACTACAAATACTGCTTTGGGTTTCAGGGTTTTTAACTTCTCTCTCTTTTAATGTCTATGATAAGTGACAAAAAAAAATGTTTTTTCCTCATTGTACTTCTTTCTTCTATGGCTCTAGGATGTCCCCCAAGGTACTGTCTGTAGCTTACAGATATTTGTTCTTTCTATTATGAACATTGGTCTTGACTTTAGCAGGAGAGAGATATTTTCCTGTAACAAAATACAACTAAGTAAAACAGGCAAGAGCAGACTGTCCTTAAAAGGCTGATTAAGATCTATTAAAAGTCAGCATCTCATTTTTACTACACATTTTTACTGCCTTATCTACTGCAGAAATTTGGACTTCTGTAATGAAATTAAGAGAAAGTACCTCCATCTTAGGGTAACAGTCCACTATAGCACTTGTACCAGTCTAACTGTTTCAGGAGGAAATCACACACCCACAGACATGTCTGTACTGATGTGAATGCAGACCAGGTTTTGTACAAAATGTGCTATGTTCATGATGGGAAAAAATTCAGGGCTTTGTCAAATATGCAAGAATAAATTCAACAAAAAAATAATTTCCTAATAATTAAAAAGAATTGCTGAAGTACACTTTTTAATTTAAAAGAGTAGCATTATGAATAACTCTTTTTACTCACAGGAAAAGGTTGGTTGGGATTTACCACAGTCATGATTCTCTTTTAACATCCTTAATAGCTTCTTACAAAAAGCAAAGAAGAGATGCCTGACATTTTTTGGTTTATGCAACTTTATAAAGAAGGAGTTAGTTATATATTTCTTGATTCTAATCCTGTTGCAGCGAAAGCGCTTTAAAGTTTGTTATTCCTCACAAGTTTTCAAGTGCCATATTCACTCAACTCTCTGCAATGAACTTCTGTCAGACATGGCAAATCAAGCAGACTCTGTGTCACATAAAAGTAATCCCATTTGCAGCAAAACGAGGGCCAGTTCCAATTGTTTAGCTGAGTTTGTAAGAGTTCCACTGACATCACATTCATCTTCTCATTCAGTTGAGGGAGTGAAGAACCTTGGCCTGGTAGTTTTACACTCAGCTGTGAATAGTTCGTCCTGTTGAGACCTTGCATTTAAAAAGTGTGTTGGAACCCTCAGAAAAGAGAAAACCTGTGGGTGCAAGACACAGACTGTCAGTGTAGACAGTATGAAATGTCAGTGGCAGCAGGAGTGGGACCCAGGAGGAGCAGTATGTAACGTTGCACTGCACACAGACACTCTTGCAAGGGTGCAGTGAAGGTGTAACTGAAAAGGCTTTAACTTCCTACTGCCCTAACCAACACCATCCCTGTGTTCACATGGGTTTCATCAGATGAGGCCTAAAAATATTCTGGAAAGCATAGCATCTATGCTGAGCTCCTTCCCTTCACAACAGGACAGCTACTGATAGTGGTTACATTTATCTTATATGTCAAAGTCGTTGCTTTGGATTTTGGATTTAGAGAAGGAAGCTTCCACAGGCTGCCAACAGCTTTGGGGAGTAAGAGATTGCTGGCTGTGAGGCTGTGGATTAATTCCTGTACTCTGATTTTCTTTAACAAGAACACACTCATACTTCCTTCTGGAGAAATGTGAGTTATAATGAACCACATTTTGCCAGGTTTCTCTTGTGGGATTTGCCATAAATTCTTCTTTCAGGAGCTAAAAATGTAAAGTTAATGGCATTTAACAGAGGCAAAGAGCTAGAGAAAGTTGCCTATTACACCGAGAATGTATTGTGGAGATAGTTGATGAGGTGGATCTCCTTTACTTTCCCCTTATCTTTTGTTCTCTCTGATTCAATAGGCAGACAGTATTATTAGTAGTTCCTCAATCCCTTGTTGTCCCAGAGTCTTATCTCAGAAGAGTTTCCCCCAGTAAACTGGATGCCACAACAAATCCATCACAGCTTCTTTAACAATGAGTTTCTGTGGGTTTACGGGGACGGTCCATGTTTCCCAGTTTCTCATCCTTCCTTCTACCCATCCAAGGAACAGAGATTCACAGCTGGGGAAATGATAGAACGCAGCAATGGCACACGGCCCTCACGCAGAGCAACTGAATTATGAACTAAATGTGTCTTTAAAATGACAATTTAGTAAAAACTTCATGAGAAACCCCAAAAACACAAACAGGACTAAGTGTAAAACTTGAGTCAGACTTTTAGACTTTACTTGAACCTTCATATTAAAAAAGGTTGGGGGAAAAAAAAAAGTGTAACAGGACATTTCACGGCTCAAATTAAACCATTGTTTTTCAAAGGAAATGTAACTTGAAATAATAATGTATTTCTTACTAAGTGGAAGCAAGTGTTATGCAAACAGAGTCATGTGTGAAAGTAATTCTTATCTTGCTGCCTGCCTATTTCCAAATAGAAAATGGAACTCAACCCTCTGGAGCACATGAAGCAGGGACTGAAAATGCTGTAAATCAGGGGAAGTCAATTGACTGCAGTAGGAAACGTGCTCTCTTTGTGCACACCTGTAGGTCAGGACTAGCAAACTAACTACTAAAAGCAATATCCCTTCCTAATTTTTAAGGACTGTTTACAGATCAAAGTGCACTCATTATAAATATGGATGTCATGTTTAAATAGTCCCTGCTTTACTGCCATAGAAAGTACTCTTAAAATATTTACTTTGTACCGTGAAATAAAACATTCTTGGCACCACCAATCATTCCTCCCCTGCTTTGAATATTGCTCCTACTGGTGAACAGTAGGTGTATAAAACAGCATATTAAAAAGGTTTCCACTGTTGCTCACATCATCTCAAGTGGACATCAGGAAAAGTCCAAGCTACATCGTTCATAGGACTAAGGAAAACTTCTGGCTGTTTAGGACAGCTACTGAGCCTGATACAGTAGGGGAGTAACACTGTACTCTGTAGATGGTCTCACAGACTAAACAATGATTTGTATGAGAAGAGCTAATGAATGCTATGAGTAAGAAAAAAAATACCAGTAGTTCACGGGTACATCTTCCTTGTGCTTCAGGTCAGTGTTCCCCTTTTACTGAAACCGGGATAGACACCTGCTGTCTCTTCCTGCTCTTAACCCCATTACTGTGTTTTCGACCACCTTTTTTCCCAAATGCCTCCCCCTTACCTCCACTGCAGGCTGTACAACTTTCTTTTCACTTACATGTGAAGATGTCGTCACATGCAAAGGAGCTCTTGAGCCATAAATCAATAAAGAGTGAGGAATGTGTTTCACATAAGTATCGGGGGTTTTTTTTCTTTTTTTTTTATGCTCTTTTAGACGATATTAGATGGAATGGACCTTTGATTTGATGTACTATGACATTCTTAGTTTCTCGTGATTTTCCTCATCTCTCAAGCCCCCACTGCACTGGTGTACAGCCTAGCTTAACAAGGCTAACTGAGGTTTGTGTTGGCCTGTATCACCACTGGTTCATTTCTAAAAAACCTAATCCTGAGATGCAAACAGCAGTAGCTGAAAAGTAATACCAAAATTCCTTTACCTTGTTTTTTTCAGATGGTGTCTCTTCTCCACATAATGTGCTTCAGAAAAAAATGGTCTTTGCCATGTGTTTTGAAGGTGGATGCATTCAGGTCAGGATGAACTAAGGCAGGAAACCGACTCCTCCTAATATTTTGGTGAAATCACTCTGCCTTCTGCTGGTTGGTATACTGTGGGGTTGTAGCTCAAGTCTCGTAGCTTGGAGGAGGTAATCAGGATTTCCTAGTCCTTTCCTAATTTCCAGATAAATAAACTTTGATCTTTTGATGGGCCATCAAGACTTTAAAAATGGATTACCTTAAGTCATCATATTCAGAGAGGATAATTGAGAATTGGGATTGTTCAGCCTAGAGTAGAGAAGACTTTGGGATGACGTGATTTCTGCTTTCTGGTACCTGAAGGGAGCCTAGAAAAAAGATGGAGGGAGACTACTTACAGGGACATGTAGTGACAAGATAAGGGAGAATGGCTTCAACTTGAAAGAGAGTGGGTTTACATCAGATAATAGTAAGAAATTCTTTACTGTGAGGGTGGTGAGGCACTGGAACAGGTTGTAAGAGAGGTAGTGGATGCCCCATCCTGGAAGTGTTCAAGGCCGGGTTGGATGGAGCCCATGGGAGGAGAGTGGGAACTAGATAATGTTTAGGGTCCTTCTAGTCCAGGACACTCTATGATTCTATAATTCTATGAACACTTTCCTAGTATTTAAAGGCTCAGAACTTATTTTCTTCAGTGTCTTTGTTTAGCAGTGCTATCTTTAGTCTACAATATTTTGGATTAGTAGTGTAGCTGTTGTTCCATGCATTTGGAATTTCTGTACTACTTCTTACCTTCTAAATACACCAGAGGCAGTGATCTTCATTTACATAGATACACAAGAGAGTGTGATAGTCTTGGCTATAGTTATTCTCTAGCACAAGTCTAAATCTGGAAAAATGTGACAGGATTCAATGCAACCATGCGTGTATAAAGACAACATGACATGAACAGACAGGAGGCTGACCTACAAGTTGTTTCTACCAGTGTAAAGTATAATACCTTTTTGTTATCTCTAACTGGAACTTAGTCTTGTACTTTGTGCCTTGTGTTTGCATTACTCTATAGAGCTATGAGTGTAATAATACATTTCCTGTCACTTGTAAAAAGCACAGTGCAATTTTTTTCTTTTTTCAACCTGAAATTAAAAAAGCAGCCAGGTAGAGTTTAGTCAAACTTAGAAAGCAAATATTTAAGTATGACTAAGTCTATAAATAACAGCAGCAATCATCTCAGGTTGTTACTGTTTCAGTAAAAAAGAAGTAAATGGAAATGCTTTCCTGTCATAATTATAATGCAAGGGAAATTAACATCCTTTAGTCTTATAAAGTAGCTTGGAAAAAAAGACACTAGGAAAGAAGTGGCCCTTAGTCTCTTACTTCAGGTTTAATACCCAGAGGGACAGTGTTTTCAGTTTCTATCAGTTTCAGTATGAGTTGCTAGAGGTGCACTCAATGTCTCACAGAGTCTGCTTCGCACACCTGTTTGGGGTTTCTCTTATCCTCTAAAGCATGGATAGCTGACTTTCATATACTAAAACCTATATTTATTCCCAGCCAGGTGCTTTGGGCTCAAACAGATATAGACATATTGCTACAGTGCTGATCCAATTGAGCAGACCAAACCCAGATCTGCACTTTCTCCCTCCTTTAGTATGATATAGGAACAGGTCTATTGCTGACTGGCCAGCATTCCCCAAGCTAGAAAAGTATCCTCACAGGCTGAGCCCTGGTCCTGAGCCATCTCTTGTCTAGTTTGCCACAAAGCTATTCCAAATCTCTTCCCGTTATTCTTTGTACATCGAGGATCCAAGTGACTAGATTCCTACCTCCTTGCTGATGTGCTCTGCCCTATCCATCATGATTTATTTCCTTAACATTGTCCAGTGAAATATACTCATATGTATAGCAAAGTTCTGAATATTGACAAACTGAGAACTTGCTGGTGGATGAAAACTAAGAAAACTGTAGAGTGTATGATGCAATGTAATGGGCAACATCTTAATGGATGCAAGTGCAAAATTTCCTTTTCCTGTTCTAGGTATCTGATACGTTTTTGACCAAGCCTCTGGCAGTGTGTTAGCTGTCCTTGAGACTCCGTAGCTGCTGCCTTTCCTGTATCAGGTAGGAACGTCCAACCTGAAAATAAGGTACAATGTTTAACTGTGCTGGTAACTAATCATCAGGAAATCAGGACTACTTCACTGCCTCCCATGCAGTCCTTAAGTCCAACCTGCTTATTTTCATAACTAATGTATTTTAAATTAACCACGTCGTGTTACTGGACTTGAAGCAGTGAAACAGTGTGGCTTATATTGTGGTCAGGTGAGATTCTCATGCCACTCCCCTTTGGATTTAGGGATCCATGAATCAAACCCTATCCTTTGGTTTATTTCCAAAGGAACTAAATTAAACAATGAGAGACAGTCCTCAAACAAACAAGACTGACTGCCTTGCACCAGTGGAAGTAAGTTCATTTAAAACGTGTTTTTAGATCTAAGGTCAACCTAGAGAAAGATAAGTTTCCCTTTCATTGGGAAGCTCCACCTCACCTGCTTAAAAATATTACTACAAACTAATTTTTCCTTTTCAACAATAAACTGTTTAGTAAATGTTGGGTTTCAGATTCTCATCTTTACAACCAAGGCATTAGTTATGCCCATTTTAGTGCAGTTAATAAGTAGTTCCCTCCTGCCCCTTCAAATTATTTTCTTTTTCTAATAGCAAAACTTCTGTGTCAGTGGTTCGTAGATTGGAGCAGTTGCAATGTGTAATGTCTGCAGACCAAAAGGGGAAAAAAAAAGTTTAGTGGAAAGGGGAAATGAAGCAAAGGCATGAAGAGGCAACACACAGACAGGCGTATCAATAATTCCTCTTTCTTTGTCCCTATTATGAGCTGCAATTGTTTGGGAGTGCCTCTGTAGAGACATCCATCAGGATTCACAGAAATGTGGAATTTTAAATCCTCTGAGTCTCTGCCCATTCAAGGGGAGATGAGAAGTCTGCAGGCATGTCTCCAGAAGGTGAGCACCCAAAGCAAGCATGATGGGTTGTCATAAGGATCTGCTCCTATTGGCTCTTCTATGGCCTGAACACTACCTGGGGAGTCCTGTGAGGAGGAAGGGCTTCCCATCTGAGAAGGATCCACTGTAAGCCTCCTGCAGAATTCCCTTGAACAGAGTTCAAGGGAACAGAACAGAGCCTCAGAGCCTCTGTGCCTCAGAACAGAGCTTCCAGAAACAAGGAGCAGCTTTTCCCTTTGAATAAAATAAATGCCCTATTTACAGCTGCCCAAGAATTGCTCCCAGAGGGCATGGGAAGGCAAAGGGGTTCTGCTCTTGGAAAGGATGACAGCTGCATTACCCAATCCACTGACTCAGCTACAGGTGCATCAGGCTTGTATACTTGCATTTGTTCAGTGTGAGTAAGAATACAATTCTGGTATGTTTGGTGTGAGAACTGAGGCCACTTTTGCCCTTGGTTGCACATTCACTGAGGTCACTGTCTGCCTGTTTCCCAGGCTGTCATTCACATCATGCTCCTCACTTGGTAAAATGCTTCCCCTTTTCTTCTGAATTTTCAAGACATTTGGAGACAGACCTAGTAAAATGTGATCAGCAGAGATGAGAGACAATCCTTTCATAGCTACCTGTGTCATTAAAATTGAAATGTCTTATTTCTTTGGTGTGTTAATTTAAAACTTTATTTCTTCCTTTCTTCTTTTTTCTCTTTCCAAGGGATTGAAGTAACCACAAGAGAAAAGAAACAGAGATCTGCTGCCACCTTTTGATCACTTGGAAATCCTTCCATGTTTCCAGCACAGAAAACAATGGTGTGGAATGGAAGTGGCTGTCTTTCACTAAATGGTGAAAATATCCGTCTGTCATTTGCAGATGTATATTGTATTAATTTTTTATCATCAAAAAACACATGGAAAACTTTGGAATGAATACAGTATTGAAGGAAATATTTAGGAAAGGGTCGCACTCCTATGCATATAGAATAGAAAACAATCACATGCCCAGCTCCAGTGTAGTTATCCAAAGTCTCCAGTGAGCTCAGTCAATGTTAGAGGTGGAAATACTTTTCTGTGTCATGCCCAAAACTGGAAACAGGCACAGAAAACACCTAATTCTGAACAATGACAAGAACTTTAAGCTGGTCACTACTTTCATTTGTTAAGAACGTCTTAAGTTTATAGTTTGCAATGTTTGACACAGCAGGGATGGAAAAGAACGTGCACACAGCCTATTCCCAATGATGGAGTCTTTAAAACACTCAGGGTGCTCTGTAATCCCTTATTTCAAACCTTGAATTAGTCTGGTATGTAAATACTGATAATAGCTAAATATAACAGAAACTGGCCACATACACACATGTACACCATATTCATATGTCAGGATATTTTCCTGGGTCTTCAGCACCAACTCCCTGACCTTTACCACTTGAAATAAAGGCTCTTTTGTCTATAAGTAAAGTAGCAGGCGGAACAGTAATTTGCTCAGCCACAAGAAAGGCAGTATTAAACATTCACTTCTTAGAGGCATTAATATTGCTAATGATTTCAAACCCCTGACTCAGGCCCCCTGAAACCATTAGACAGGCCTTACAACCATCAGCGCTTAAGACAACAATAAAAATGTAGAGAGGGGTTTTTTTATTATTATTTTTTCATCTGGTTTTTGAATCTTTACAATCCTGTGTTTTAAAGTTTCATCAATCACCCTGGCAGACAAGTTTTAGGAGAAACTCAGCTTCTCCTGCTGCAGGAACTGGGGTTTGTAAGGGGGGAAAAACCACACACACGTACATACACACACATAGAAGAAAAAACAAAAACAAAAACAATGAAAATGTTAAATATTGGATGACTATGAAACAGGAAACTTAGCAGCATCAGCGTAAGCTTTTGCAGCCCACCAAAGCGTGCCTGGTTAGGCCGATATTTAATTGAGTCCCATGATGGGTGTGAGGGCAGCCCTGCCTCAGACTGACTGCTCAGGCTCACGTGAGCTTTGCCATCCTGACTTGGCCACCAGACAGCACATGTAAGGCTCCTGCTGTCCTTCTGCAAAGTTACAAACCCTGGTACCTTGTAGCACCCCTGCTTAGGCATCCTAAGTCCTCATACCTCCTGGCTCCAGCCACTACTGTGCTTCCAAGACGGGCTCTGCCCCTTGACCAAAGGCAGAGCTAGCTGGATCTTATGCTGTGCCTGATCCAGTCATCGGGAAAACCATGCTTGAAGAGCCAAGTCGTTCTGTGTGCAATCAGCCTAAACCACAGAGATAAAACTGTATTTATCTGACAGGCAACATTAAAACTGAACGTATTAAGGAAGTTGGGGTGAGGGACTAGGGACCTTCAGTTTTTGTTGCAGGGCTTAACTGAGACTGATATTCAGGAAACGCTCAGCATCCACCCTCAGAAAATCAAGAACAGTGATGGTCCTGAGAAGCAAAACTTTGACAACATTGGTCTCTGAAAATCTCAGCAGGAGTTTTTAATCAGGGTCAGCCTTGAAGCTAAGAGACAAGTAATGATTTTCTATAGTCTGTAAAATTCTGATGAGGGTAAAGTAAACATTACTATTGCAGGGTTACAGAGTCAATTTCCTATCACTTTTCACTAGGACTATTGTAGGGAAACATTTGGGTAACCACATGTTGTGCTAAAAAAATCCTAAACACTAGCAATGTTTCCTTTTTAGGAAAAGAGAGTTGTGAATGATTTAAAGGCTGATTTGGTAAATTGGGCCCTTTTTTACTCTGAAAAGGAACGGGGAAAGAGGGGGAGGATGCCAAAACTATATTGTGCATTACCAGATTTCCAGGATTCTGCATTTTTTTACTCATTAAACTTCACATTGAATATGCATCATTTCTCTGCACACAGTTCCAGCCCTAGGGATTGCACAGTCCAAATGTATTTTAATTACATTATTTATTATTTAAATTAATTTAATTACAAAAAATAACAGACTCTGCACATGTTTGAAAATGCCATGCTGTACAACTAAATCTTGAGTAATTGTTAAATTTCTTGCAGGCCTCCTGCTAGGAAGTACTGTTTTTCTTTAAAAGTGAGAACACTATTATATCCGTCAGTGGAAAGTTTACACATTGTATTTCTTCTTTCATATGCCGTTAAACATGAGGCTCTCTCATTTCCCCCTTTCTTCAGAAGGCAGGAGACCCATCTGGTAATATTCTGCAGATCAGCATTTCTTAAGGAGAGTTTGATTTAAGTGGTGGTTTTGTTGAAGCAACGAAAAAGAAACTTATGAACCTGGGTTACAGCACTATGTCTTGTGTTGTTATTAAAGTTACTCCATGCTTGCTCCATGCCAAATATAGACCTGTCTTTAAGCTGTGGAGGGTAAGTTAGAAGTATCATCTTAGTACTCATGCCACTGTGTTTTGGACTTGCAGCAAAGAAAAATTATCCAATGTTTGCATAGATCTTGATTTGCCAACTAATTTTGTTTTGAGTGTTGAAAATGTATGTGGATAAAATAAGGTTATTTTCATAAGCTCATGTAGTGTTAAAGTTTTAGGGAAAAAAAAAGAAAATAAACATTTTCAAAACTTCTAAATGTCTGTGTGCCTTTTAACTTCTGTTTTCTTGCTGGCATTGGGCACAGAGGTGTTGAGATGCTACAAGATGGATATTGCCATCTTTTGTCCTTGGAAAAAAATGCAGTGGTTAAGCCTCTTTTCCTTTCTCTCTCTGAGCCAGAAATCCAGGGCAAAATGTACAAAAACTGGGAATAAAGCTTTCTTGGCTGAGAGAATGCAGCTAAGGGATTTTGCTGTAGAACAATGTTCCAACAAAAATCAGGAAACTTTTCAGAAGTTTCCTCTAGAAAAAAACAAACAAAAGTCTTGACCAGAAGTTGAGTTCACAATACTTCTATATTCTTCTTTTCTCAAGCTTTAAATGCCCCAAATTATCCCAGACTTCTGTTTTCTTTTCATCAGGACTTTGATTCCACAAAAGCAATGTGTGAAATCCACTGGAGAGTTTTCTGCTACTGTTGCTAGTGAGTTTTATGGATTTTAGTCAAGAGTGATAAAGGCTCAGTATAGGCATCAGGCAGGGAGAATGCTGTACAGAAAATGCCAAGTCAGATCAGCATTCTACATAATTCATATTTTGTTTCAAGAAAGCATAGTGACAGATAATTCAGTCCTGGTCATTTAAGTAATTTCATCATCTGCAAAAATTACCATCTCAGTACTCAGCGTCCTACCCAAATGACTACCAATTGTGTTAAACAATTCTACTCAAAGATAATAAGACAGCAAAATGCTAAGGTATGGAGTGGTGGAAAATACACTTTAAACTGCAGCCTGATTTCTGCCTACTTAGTTTTAGGAAATTAGCTGAGGTCCAAATATGTAATTGTACTCCAAGCTGTCTTTGTAGTTGTTATAGAAAGAAAAGCAGTTGTAGAAGGTAAGTAATCCAATCTATGTGTCTCACTTGCAATCTATAAATAGCCTACCTTGGAAGAGTCTACTTTTCTCCTTTCCTTCTGTAAATAAGGGAGAGAAGGACTATTCTTTTGGCAGCAGTAATAAACAATTTATGAATGACTTCTTTTTATTTGATGGATTGCTTCCCTCAGAGACTTAGACAAAGACTTTCTGAAAGTCCTTTCTCTTGCCTTGACAGAGAGAGGATGATGTTTGCCTTGACTTCAGAAAGGCTTTCAACACTGCATCCCATAACATTCTCACTGGGAAGTTGATGAAACCATGGGGAGGCTGGATGAGCCATGAAATGGGTTCAAAACTGTCTAAATGGCCAAACCCAAAGGGCAGTGCTGGCTGGAGACCAGTAACTAGGATCGGTATTGGGTTCAGTCCTGTTTAACATCTTCACTGATGATCTGGATGATGGTGCAGCATGATCTCAGCAAGGTTGCTCATGGCACAAATCCAGAATGATACCATGGATCCATATATGCCCCATGCTGTCCAGGCCAAAACAGAGTTTTTCTGTATCTGAAAGTTTCATCTTCACTCTAAGAAGATGTGTCCTTAGTGACCATAGAAGAGTATAAGCACAGAGATGAACACTGATAGTTGAGTTGAAAGCCTCAAGGCAAGGACCTGGAAAGGCCTCCTCTTTCATGAAAAATTTAAGAGATTTGTGGTTTAGTGAGATTTTCCAGCCCTTAACACAAATAATATGTAAGAAATTCATTTCTCATTGCTAGATTAAATGCTCTCGTATCTCCTCAAATCTAGCTTTTGTAGCTGGGAGAGTTATGAAAGCAGGGATGTGCCTCTTATACTTCTTTCTCCTAATATCAGGGTGGGTATATATGATGTGATACCTGATACCTTTGGCTTCTGAGGGTGGCAGCGGGCAAGTTGGAATGCAGAATAATCCTACCAGATGAAGCCATGCTTTAGAAATAGATGTTCTTTTGGGCCTTCTCAATAAGGAAGAAAAGTCTGGGGAAAGGGGAGGATGAATGAATACAGGGAAAAACTGATGACTCTACAAAAAACAAGTGACCTTTGCTGAAAATGAGGTGAGCCTTGGGGTAAAGTAATAATAGAATAAACTTATAAAATACCTTTCAGCATGGTCTCAAAGCACTTCATGGTTATTAAAACCTAATGCCAAATTTAGCACTACAGTAAAAAGCCCCCAAAAAAGCAATTTCACAATATATAGTTAAATGTATATAAAATACCAAAAATAAAGTAACTGTAAACGCCAAACAATCTTACCTTCCCCCTAAGTTTGGAAATACGTAGTGATTTTCAGGGCACTGAGTAGTGGGCTACAATTGTTTCACAAAGACAGATGTAAAGCAAGTAGGCAATACACACTTTTGGGTAGGGGGCACAGTGTGGGCAGAAAGCAAACCTACTAGTTGTGTTCTGGAAATGACTAGTAAATAGATTTTTAGCATTTTGTTAAGACTTTAAATTTGAGATGGTCTAAGAATTTTATCTTAGAGGAGGAGGAAGGCAGGTAAGGAAAAAATGGATTTTTTCATTGGGTCACAAGTTGTTTGGCTCAGTGAAAGTCTTATCATGTAAAATACTAGGTCTGTGTTATGCAGAAGATCAGACAATGTGATAGCAGTGATCCTTTGTGAGCAGTTATTAATATTATTTATTGTGTATAATAAGTATAGCTGAGACATAAGGGGGATTCTTCTTGCACCTTATGGCTCGTCTGGCATCCTAGACACTACTTACAATTAATAGAGATATACGGGCTTCTTCATTCATCATTCATCATCCATCATTCCTCTGATTCACCATAGCTATCTTCATTAAAAAAAGAGATGAATTATGTCCTGGAAATTCCTGTTTCTCTTCATGAACTTTACAAGGAGCTTAGTAGAACTGTCGAAGATCTCTTTATTCCTTAAGATTATTCTACCTTGGGCTGTGGACTGAGGGAAAGAGAAATACTTTCTATTTGTGCAGAAAGAATAAAAGAGGCAGAAAATACTATATTGACTGAAACTTCAAATAGTCAACTTGGAAAATATGTGAATTTGGATAATACACTTGCAGGTATTTCTCATATGACACCAGGCAATATTGAAATATTTAGTGTACGCTTCCATTTCCAGGACATCTGCAAAACAGTTTTTCTGTTTGACTGCACTGACTGCAATTGGTCAAACTAAAACAGTATTCGGTAACCAAGATACTTATTTTTATGCCTTGAAATTTATAAAATAAGCTGTGTTCCTTCTCTTGTCCTCTCCTTCCTTCATTTTTCTATGTGATATGTCACTGAGTGGTAAACAATTTCATAGGGAGTATAATGAATAAAACAAGCTATTTTTTCTTCTTTACTTTCTGATTTACACAAAATGAAAAATACTGTCAGAATTATATGAAAATGAGCATCTTTGACTTCATACCACTAGAATAAATATATTATGACTGAAAGCTGAAATAAAACGCTCCACCTGCTACCCCTTAAAACGCATATCCCAGGAAAAATGCACTCCCCTTTCCTCTCTGGCTTAACTTCAGTAATCTGATACCTAAATTGCCAGCACAATCAGGATTTGACAGGTATAAAATCAATTAGTAGGAACTGGGAACAGGATTAGTAATCTACATATACTGACTAAAATCTGCAAATCTATAATTAGGTATGGATCTGGAAGATAAAATCAAGTGCATTTAGAACATGAAGGAAGAAATTATCTAAAAATTAGCTGTTTCCCACAATGCACAAAGGCTACCATGAGGAAAACACAGGAACCAGATGAGACTACTGCCCATCTTAATAAGTGAAAAACAGAGGCCACTTTAATTTTAATGCCATTTATATTGTAGTGTATTTTATATATCAAGAACAACACCAAATTAAAAAGGAAAGAAAAGAAAGGAAGACAGTTCTAAAGAAACTGAAGTTGGTGGAACTATTCAAAAAAATTATGAGCCAAATTTTTCAGAGAGTTGAAAGTTTCACCGTTTTAGAGAAGTGGATTTTTTTAATCTGAACCAAAGAAGGCACCTCAGAGCAAGGAGATAAAAAGTGGTAAATAAAAGTAATGAAGCTATGATAGGTTGAGGGAATTTAGGTATAACTGATCAATAATATGTAGAGCATGAAAAGTACTGTTATTGGTAACAGACTGTCCTTGTTCCAACCAGGATAGGGCTAATTTTTTTCAGTACCCGGGAGAGGGAATGGGTAGGACCTGGAAGCTGTTCCACACCACCACACATCATTTTTTTGGGAATAGAAAAAGGGCTCTCTTCCAGGTCGGGGTAGTGTGGTGGAGGGAGCTTTGTGGTGAGCACTTTGCATGCGAATCACTCACCTCACTCTTGTACACTTTTGTCATTATTATTGTTGCTGTTACTATTCCTTTTCTTATCTCATTGCTGTTTACAGTAAATTGTTCTTATTTCAACCCATGATCTTTACCTTTTGTGCCTCCAGTTCTCCTCTCCATCCCACTTCAGGGTGGTGGGAGGAGGAAGGGAAAGTGAGAGAGCAGCACATGGTTTCAGTGGGAACATTAAACACACCACTCTCAAACTGCGACACAGACACATAAAGGAAGTGAGTATTGCGATACATCATTCTAAACCCAAGAAAAAAGAGAAGAGATAAGAATAGATTAACACAGGAAAGGAGGAAGATGGTGACCTGCAACAAGGAGTAATTCCCACTCTCTCACCCCTGTTCTGCCCAAACACCAGCATCTTTGTACAGTATTGTTTCTTCACCCAGATACCAGACTGAAACACCCCAGCTGGGACTTCACCCTGCAGGTGAAGAGAGGATGGTTGTTCCTCACCCTCCCAGGATGAGGGTGAGTTTCCATGTTCAGGTGTATAGAAAAATAGAGATGTGGAAAGGATTATTTGGGGATCCACACAGATGGGTATTTGAACTAATGAAGCAGCAAGGGCTGAGGAGTTATGTGAGAAGACATATTTATCTGTTTGGAACCATGGTTAAGAAAGTTAGTTTTTGTGGTAGTTTTTATACAATGATGAAAGAAGGTAACAAAAAATCCATATATACTAGGAGACAGAAATGACCAGAACATTCATTATCTCTTTATTGTAAAAAATTGAAAGCCAGTTTTAACCTATACACTCAGTATTACAGCTTAACACTATATTGGCAAGTCTTAGTCTGGTAGAGTTGGAATAACACTGTAGAAACAAAAAGTATAAGAGGATATAGTCTGACAAACTGTGGATTTGTGAGTCAATAAAAATTGCATCTATAGAAGTTAAAGGTCCAAATAACCCTTTCAAGAAAAAAAGCTTTTACAAGCAGTACAGGTAGCTACACCAGGTAATAGACTGTAAAAGAAACAAACTTGTAAGCAGGGGATACAAAAAAAAAAAGATTATATACAACATACACAAAAATCACATTGTTCTTTACAAGAACTAACTGAAAGTCTCTTTATTAGCTAGAAGTCACTTCGGTTTTAGGAGATAGTCTGAAGAATGAAGAGGCAGATTAAAGGTCATCTAAAGAGGAATGAAAAGTAATAGTTTTCCTATGAGCCATAGGCAGAATCAGTTATTTTCCTTTTACTGTTTTTAAGGTATCTTATAAATCAGAGAGGAAGGGACTGCTGAAATTCCATAAACTGCTCCTCACAGGTCAAGGAAATTGAGACCTGGACAAAGGAAGTGACGCAAAGAGCTAATAATGCATTAGAAACATGAGAACTGAATAGTATTTAGAAAATGAGGAACTTTGAAATTAGAACTCACACATACTCTTCCTTGCCATAATACAGAATATATGGATATCCTCCCTCTGAAATTCTCCTCAACAATCTGCTGTCATCATCACTTACAATTGGAGTTAATATGCTGGTAATCAAAAAGCAAACAGTACAGACAAATTCTGAGAAGAATTATATCCTGCGACCTCATAAAAGTACAGGGATTATAGAGGTGCCTCTCAGAAATTTCCAAGAGAAAATACTAAAGATGAAATAGATTTTAAAATGTTGTGGGTTTCTGGCAAACAGTAATGAGAGAAATCTTTGTTACTGAAGCTTTCCATCTTTAAAAAAGAGAACAAGAACTAAGAAGAAACAGTATCTGTCAGAATCCTGGAATTAGAATAAGTTTAGAGAGTTCAACAATTATACAAAATTACTGGAAGTGAGAATAAATTGGACATCCTGCAAATTAGTAAAATGGAACAAACTTTAAGATACAGTTAAAACAAAAAGTGTGGCAAAGAAAAGGGCAGGCAGATCTGTAACAAGGGGGCTTCAGAGAAAATGCCCTGTTTGACAATCATTTTAATTAGAGATAGTAAGACACTGGCATATAGTTCAAAAAAATGTATTATTTGAGCAACTTTGTGAATGTCAGATTTTCAAAGCTAGAGACTGAGGGAAAAGGCTGTCTTCATGTTTTATACCTGATTCAGCTACAAATAGGAAATAAAGACTTTCTGGAGAAGTACATTACACTGGACATTCTTGTTAGGAGCCTGAAGCAAAACATGATAACAAAATTTTACAAACTGGTGAGAAACTTGATGGTTTAAGAATCAAATTCTTTATGTTCCAAGCAAGATGGGTATTTGTCAGAATACAAAGCTGCAAAAAGAATTAGCAAGTTGGAAAAACTGAAAATGTATCTTTCAGGGGTATTCTGTTTGTGGGGAAAAATAATTTGAACTAAAATAATAATTATTTTATAAAATATTTTTATATAAAATGAGAAGCTGCCTTTTTTTTTCTGATTTTATAGACATAATGGTATTTTTGTTGTACAAAATGGAAATATTTTCAAATTTAATGAAACATGCACATTTTCACCACTGTTTTTTGTGCTACCTATGCAATACTGAACTTTATTAAAATACAGCACAGATGAATATAAGTGGGTCATGTGGTTGTCTGTACAAGGTCAACTTCTTCTTTGAAATGTAAACCTGTAAATTTATCTGTGCTTCTCAATATAAAATAAACAATGACAAGCCAAGTGGCTACATTTTTAAGGAAACTAAACTAGAATAAAAGAAAAACTACAAATCCAATTGAATGAAAAATACAATAAGATGCCTAGATATAAACCTTGCAGGAACACATGGCAGCATGTAAATTTCCATATCTATCTGTTACAGCCTTCTGTTGAAAGTCCTTAAGTAATAGGAAGAAGGAATGTTTTCCAGGGGGAAAAGCAGTCACTATTAAAGAAAATGTATTTCTTAAATTTCTTTTTTCCATTTCAGTGTTGACCTTTAACAGATAGGTGCATCTTTAAAGGATGGGTATGTGTGTCACCTGGAAGAGTGGTCAAATATGACCAAGGATGTGCGCATTGCATCTTACTGATGGACTAACAACTAAACCATGTGACTAAGTGCATTGCCCAGACACTCCCTGAACTCTGTCTGGGTTGGTGCTGTGACCCCTGTCCTGGGGAGACTGTTCTGGTGACAAACCACCCTCTCAGATGAGAAACTTCTCCTAAAGTCCCGTGTTGCTAAGCATCTCCAAAAAAACACAACAGGGAATTTTTATTCCACAAATCTGGAAGAGAAATGTAAAAGAGCAAATGATATGGAGAAGGACAAATGGTGACTGTGGGGCTAATATTATTTTGAAAAAACAATTATTTTCTGAATTTATATATCTTCTATTTTATTGTGAGAATCAGTGCCTTTAATATGGTCTTCTTTTTTTGTTAATTTTATACTTTTAAAAAAATACATTCACTTTTAACATTTCAATATTAGAATACAACTACTGAAAACTTAATTTCAACCACATCAATCATGTGTGTGCCTGGTTTACTACTAGAACTTCAGTGCCCCATTCTCTTCTGCAGTAGGTACCACTACATCTCTCCAAGATGACACGCTTACATCCAGTGATCCTTTCTGTATGCTGGTCTAACACACCAAGCGCTGTGTCAACCAAGAGAAGGGAAGGCTGCAAAGCCACATGTGCTTTGCAGATGCACCATGGGTCCCATTGTCTCATCCCTTGCCTCACCACTTCTGATGCAACAGAACTTCTGATTCACTTCTGATAGGCCAAGGGGCTTTCGGAGGCATTTTAGTGCATCTGATTGGTCTTTATTTCTCCAAGACAGCATAACTCACTATGTTTCTAAGTACAACAGGTTCTCAAATATTTTCTCACTCTTCTCACATCAAATTGGGGTTCCTGTGCTGACATATCTATCAATTAAGTTTGCTAACCTTATTTCCCTCACCCTAAAGGAGTAGAACCCAATTTCCTCCTCCTTCCTCCTTTGCAACAGTGATTGCTGCTGAGATCAGAGACACCAATCTGAGCTGAATAAACATTAGAAGATCTAGAGCCTAATTTTTCCTGAACAGACCCCTTATTTAGTTGGACTCTTTTGTCACATCATTCATCACAGCCATTTGGTTTTGGCTGTTCCTGTGATTCAGTTATACTTAATGTAGCAGTTCAGCTAATTATGCTGCCTTGTACATGCTGGATTAGCATTTTATTACCAAACACCAATGAACATCACTATTCAGCCTCCTGACAAAGCGGACAACAATCACTTACACCATGTCACATTAGAAATTGAGATAACTTATGGGAAATGTGCCACTCATCTGAGAATTACTACATGGGCTTGTTTACAGTGTGAAACTTCACACAAAGCAAAAGTCTCTATTTTATCAAATATAAAGAAATAACAAAAATAAACTTAAACCCAGAACAAATATCCCCCTGCATATTACTTGGCAATTTGCTTTAGTGCTAACTTGCTTAGTCAGGAAACTCGGTGCAAAAATGTCCATTTTACGCTGGAAAATCAGCACATCTCTCATTCCATGTTGCAACCTCTCCACGTTTCAGCTGAAACTGGACCTTGTCAGACTTATATAGTATTGAATTTATTTTGATGAAATATGGTGCTGTCCAAATTTTCAGGTGTACCTGGCTACTGTTATCCTATTAATAAAGGCTATTCTTCGACAGGGACTATGTTATATTTATTAAAATTTATGACTACCTCATACATTACTATATGAAATTAAGCTTTTCATGAATATTTTATATATATGTAAAAAACTGAGTATACACACACACACATATTCAAATTACTTTCACACACATATTCATTTGTAGAAAAAAAGTATATTAATTTCCTCTCAAGAAAATCAAAATCATGGGAAATAATTTTTTTGGAAGGAGTATATTAAGTTAGCAGAGAAACTAGTTCCATTTTCAGCACCTTGAGTAATTCAGGTATAAACAATTCCATAAATACATACATTTTAACAATGTATTTCCTGGTTGCTTCAGGCACCTAAACATGTGAATATACCTTAAGAAGGACTTTCAGAAGTGCTTAATTAGCAAATTTGTCCCCACTGCATTTTGGAGAGAGTATTATGAGGATTCTCAGTGGGCAGTGCTTCAGAAATGAAAAAGAAAAAAAAACCAAATTCAATCAAACCATATGTTCACAGCATTTAGGGCTGAAAATCTGTGAAACCATTTGCATGATGACTCTCTCTTTTGCACTCTCTTCTACCTGAAATTTTTTTCACCTGAGAAATATGATGACTTGTCTCAAAACCTAATCTAGCCCTTATTCCACAGAAAGCAGAGTGACCTTCTGATCTTAATCTTGTCTCTTCCAGCTATTGTGAGAGTAAATTACCAGATGCCACCCAGGCACTGCAGTTGATGCAGGAACAGCTGATGAGCTCTTTCAACCCCTGTGGTTGAGAAGACCATTGCCAACCAATACTATCTGCAATGAAAATAATTTTAATTTCTTTTTACAGAATATAATAAGGTTTGGACCGACTTGTCTCTCAACTTGAAGACAGTTTTTGAAAATCAGTTAACCACCCAGAGAGATGTAATCATAAGGTAGCTTGGCAAATCAATCAACCACTGAGATGTTGGCAGAATAGTCATTTTTACTGGGAAGACCTCAGATCCGTCTGATGTTCATTTTATATGTCTGAAATCTTCTGTGATGTTTCACCACAGTTGCATCTCAGGTGGTTCTGGCAGTAAAACAATTTTAGACTTCTACTACCCTTCTCTGGAAGTTCATGCTTTCAGTGACTTTGAACTTTGTTAACTTTTTTTTCCTCATTGTCTGCTGCCCAGGCTTTCATCCCTTCTTCAGTAAGAAATTTGGGGAGAGAGTTCAACATGAGAATTGATGTAAACATTTTTAAAAAAATATTTGAAAGGAAAATAGAACTATCCCACTTCTAGTCTGTGAAAATGGCTTGAAATTCTAAATAAATATCATTATAGATAATGATAGAAGAAGAAAAGAAAAAAATTAATTCATGTATGCTCAGGCTATAAAACCCTGGAAATCACCACTTCAGAACTTTTTAAGAGGTTGGCTTCTCTTATCTGAGTAACCATGTGCACACGCTTATCAAAATAAAGCTCATACAAACTCCAGGTTCAAGGAACTCTTGACTTTTGTTTTCCATAGAATTTGCTCAATGCCTGCAAACAGTACTTCCTGCATGCCAATTCTGCTCACTTTGCTCAGCTTCTGAGGAAGATTTGTTGGACTCCACGGTTATATACAGACAATCTGCACTCTATTTCACTCACAAAGCAAACAATACTGATGCAAGAAAATGACTCATGTTTGTGCAAGTTCATAGCATTTTCAGTGATATCCAAAGTGGTTTTCGTTCTGGTTTTCCCACAGATTTACCAGGTTATACTGGATAAAGAAAATAGGGAAATCCTGGCTTTTCTTAAGCTGGGAGCTAGCAGTTTCCCACCTGTATCATTAAACAATTTACTTCATATTCTAAATATATTTTTATTGCCCCATAATATACATAGTAAAGAAGTGTTGGGATTACAAAGTCACAAAGAAAGAAATAAGAAAATTACAGTGGCCTGTGTTAATGAATTATCATGCAGTTGTTAATTACATAGTCATGTCAACCCATAGGAGTCCTGCTTCACACAGTGCACAAGGCAAACTGTTCACAAAATGATCAACCATGCAGTATTTATTTTTCTTCTCATCATCTAATATATGTCCCCATGCCTAATTCTCTGCAAACCATCTAACCCTTGCGCTGAATACATAATTATTCATTTTCTAATGGGCTTTCCCCTGGTGGGTTTTTTTTCATAGTATGCTACTTATTAACAGAAATTAATGAATTTATCTTCATAATGTCCCTGTGGTATTTTGCCTCCCCATTTTACAGATACAGAATTGTCAAAAGTGCCAGCTAATTTGGGGTGGTAATTTGAGATGCCCAAGGTCTGATTTCTCAAAGTATGTAGCAGTATGCATGCTCAGAGTAGTGCTCCTATTTATCTTAGTGACTACTGCAAAAGCTCAGCAATTCTTCAAAGAAAAGATTGGAGAATCCTGAGTTGTAAGACCAAAGTGGGAGAATAGAGAATTTATATTATTTTTAAAGAAAATCCCTGACAAAGACAGGATGCAACTGGTTTTCTAGGAACATTCAGTAATTTTTATCACAATGCCTTTTGTTCATCTGCCTCATGCAGTGCCCAACAAGTGATCTTTCAGTCATGACACAGAACTGATTCATGTCCAAGCACTGTTCATCCTATATTTTTAATGAAGTGGGAGACTTATGATCTTTAATTTCAATCTTCAGACAAAACACATATTCATATAGGGATGAATAAAACTTTATTTAGACATTTTCTAATGTTGGACTGCAGGGCAATTTTGCAGTTTAAAGATTCTTTCGGTGTAGCCTTGTGGCTTAGAATTAATTTCAACACAGAGGATGTGGTAAAAAATAATAAACTGAACAACTCCCATGTATTCATGTGTCCCCATGCAAGAAAACTCATTGAAGCAGAACTGGGATTGTCTTGTGTGCAGAGCAACTCTTTATTCTTCAAAGTACGGTGGAAACTGGAAAAGGAAGGAAACACTTATTGTGTGGACCTCCCAGTAGAGGGGGTGGAGGAACACATTTGATCACTGACTTTGGAGCCTCACAACACAGCAGAAATGTTGAGATTCAAAAACTGTTTATTTACACTGGTAGAATTGTTAAGGGGTGCAAATATATAGGAAATCTGTGGCACTCCCTTTTCCTATACACATGTACTAATTGACCGGTTAAAGGATAAGGAGCACTAGTGTAGTATTCTTCTCTATCCTTCAAGCTGCAGGGAATGATGACAAAAGACCCAGGAAGAGCCACCAGCTTCATAGCTGGCTCAGAACCTGGGAATGGAGAAACAGGTAAGAACAGGCTCGCTAAAGATGAGCCTAGGGATGGCATACCATTGTTTGAGGAATGGTGGGCTAGTGAGGTCCTTCACTCTGTGTTCTCAGGGGATAGGGATCCATATGACAGAAAAGATGTAATAGGCAATAATTGGTGTGTCAGAAGCCATGGAACCACTTGAGAATGGTCATGCAGGAATCAGGACTTCTTCCCTCAAAAAGGCGGAGGAATCAATAGCCCAACTACAGTGCATATATAGTATGGGCAACAAACAGGAAGTGTTGGAAGTCATTGTGCAGCAGGAAACCTATGACATGGTATTGTCACGGAGACATGATGGGACAAGTCACACAACTGGAGTACTGTGATGGATGGCTATAAACTCTTCAGAAGGCGAGAGAGGCAAGGGGGTATGTTAGAGAGTGTCGTGATTGTCTGGAGCTAAATGATGGTGATGATATGGTGGAGTGTTTATGGGTAAGAATCAGAGGCAAAGCCACCCAGGCAGATATCCTGATGGGAATTTGTTATAGACCACAAAACCACGGTGAAGATGCAGATGAAATATTACATAAGCAGCTGGGAGGTCTTGTGATCGCTGACCCTTGTTCTCATGGTGGACTTCCTCTTAACAAACACCCCCTGAAAATGAAGGTCAGCAAAGGGCAAACAGTCTAGGAGGTTCCTGGAGTGTGTGGAAGATAACTTCCGGACATGGTTGCTGAGTGAGCCAGGGAAGGCACTCTGCTGGACCTGCTGTTTGTGAACAGAGAAGGACTTGGGGGCAATCTGATGGTCAGCAGCTGTCTTGGGCACAGCAATCCCAAAATGACCAAGGTGTTGATTCTCAGAGAAGCAAGGAGCAGGATCAGCAGAATCACTAACTTGGAATTCTAGAAGGCAGACTTTGGCCAGTTTAGGAGCATATCTGGTGGAGTCCCTTGGGAGGCAAAGGAGCCAAAAGGTGAGGTGTCGGGGAAGAAGACTGGCCTGGCCTGACAGAGACATTTCCATGTAAATCAGGGAGAAAAATAGAGTTTATCACCTTGGAAAGATGGGGCAGGAAAATCAGAAGGACTGCATGATGCAATGCAGAGATAAAATTAAAAAGGCTAAAGCCCAACTAGAATGTATAAAAAACAATAAAAATGTTTTTACAAATACATAACAACAAAAAGAGAACCGAGGAGAATCTTCGTCCTTTACTGGAGGCAGGAGAAAATATGGTGACAATTGCTGAGGAAAAGGCTGAGGTACTTGTTACCTTCTTTGCCTCAGTGTTTAATAGTGAGACCATTTATCCTCAGGGTATCCAGCCTCCGGAACAGGAAGACAGGGATGGGGAGCAGAATGAAGCCCCTGTAATCCAGGAGGAAAGGGTTACCACCTGCTACGCCGTTTAGACACATACAAGTCTATAGGGACAGATGGGATCCCCCCAAAGATGCTGAGTGAACTGGTGGAAGTGCTCGCTGAGCCACTTCCCATCATTTACCAGACATTCTGACTCACTGAGGAGGTCCCTGTTGACTGGACCTTAGCAAATGTGATGCCCATCTACAAGAAGGGTCAGAAGGAGCATCCAGGGAACTACAGGTTTGTGAGCCTGATCTCGGTACTGGGGAAGTTCATGGAGCAGATCATCTTGAGTACCGTCACAGGCATGTGCAGGGCAAAAAGGGGATCAGGCCCAGCCAGAATGGGTTTAGGAAAGACAGGTCCTTCTTGACCAACCTGATCTCCTTCTATGACAGGGTGACCTGCATAGTTGATGAGGGAAAGGCTGTGTACATTGTCTTCTTGGACTTCAACAAAACATTTGACACCATTTTCCACAGCACTTTCCGGGACAAGCTGGCAGCTTGGACAGGTTTTCTGGGTAAAATTCTGGCTGGATGGCTGGGCCAAAAGGTGGTGGTGAATGGGGTTACAACCTGCTGGCGGCTGGTGCCTAGTGGTGTTCCCCAAGGCTCAACACTGGGGCCAGTCCTGTTTAATACTTTATTGATGATCTGGACATGGGGATCGAGTGTACCCTTTGTCAGTTTGCAGATGACATCGAATTGGGTGGGAATATCACTTTGCTGGAGGGTAGAAAGGCTCTACAGAGGGATCCTGACATGCTGAATCAATAGGTCAAGGCCAACTGAGTGAGGTTCAACAAGGCCAAGAAACCAAGTCCTGCACTTGGGTCACAACAATCACATGCATTGTTACAGGCTCAGGGAAGAGCGGCTGTAAAGTTGCTCAGAAGAAAAGGACCTGGGTGTGATGGTTGGCAACCACTGAACAGCAGCCAGCAGCGTTCCCAGGCATGTCCAGGTGGTCAAGAAGCCAAATGCATCTGGCCTGTGTCAACAACAGTGTGGCCAGCAGGACCAAGATAGTGATCATCCCCCTGTACTCAGCACTGATGAGGACACATTTCAAATCCTATGTTTAGTTCAGTGCCCCTCACCTCAAAAAAGACGATGAAGTGGTGCTGGGATGTGTCCAGAGAAGGGTCATAAAGCTGGTGAAGGGTCTGGAGCACAAGTCTTATGAGGAGTGACTGACAGAACTGGAATTGTTGAGTCTGGAGAAGAGAAGGCTCAGAATAGACCTTATCACTCTCTACAACTACTTGAAAGGAGGTTGTCCTGAGATGGGGGTCAGTCTTTCTCCCAATTAACAAGTGATAGGATAAGAGGAAATGACCTCAGGTTGCACCAGGGGAGGCTCAAGTTGGACATCAGGAAGAATTTCTTTGCCATAAGGGTGGTCAGGCATTGGAATAGGCTGCCTAGGAAGGTGATTCAAACTCAAGAAAATTCAACTCTGAAGGTGTTCAAAAAATTTGTAGATATGGCACCTGGGGACATGGTTTAGTAGTAGACTTGATAGTGCTGGGTTAAGAGTTGGACTAGATGATTTTAGAGGTCTTTTCCAACTAAGTGATTCTATGATTTTATGATTCTATGATCACACAGCATCCCCTTTAATTGCAAGACTTAAAAGATTTTGCAAAGTGTGTGTGAGGTTTCAGAGAGGTATGAGGTGTATGATTTTTCACAAGTTTATAATTGGCCAGTTTTGGGCAAATTTTGACAGTATGAGGAGCTGTCCTTATATGAAGTAATCTAAAGAATATTTTGTGCAACATCATTCTCATAAGTAGTTACACCATTTATGCTGAACAACAATATAAACTTCATTACCCAAAACCCCTAAAACCAGAAAGCGTAAAAGAAAAAACACCTCTCCCCCTCTATAGCTGAAGTTTGCCAAGCTATAAAAAGCTGTTGAGTTTTAAACTGTGTAGTGACGTGAATTTTAGCTAACATAATTTCTATTGCATACCTTCTGCACTCCTCCCCATAAACATTACCAGATCTTCACTAGAAACCTAACAAGAATTTTCAATTATATTTTGCATGGTTATGGCAAATCATGAAGTAATATCAGTGACAGATATTTGCCTAAGTGTAGTGAACATCCGTTGACAGCATGGTCTTGATTCCTGTGTTTAAAACTGGGTTTGGCAAAATGTTCCACGTCCTCATTATAATAAACTACGCTGGTTCTTCTGTCACAGCAACATGATAAAATAAGTGAAATCAGATAATCAACATACGAATATGTCATTTATAACTATGCTATGCTTCTGCAAGATCTGTTACACAAGTGAAATTTTATATAGTTTTTGCTAACAATGCTTTTAAGAAGCTTGACTCATATTAGAGCTCTGATGTCATGAACCTGGTTTTAGATGGCCATAAATAGAGACAGACCCATAAAAAAAGATGTTCAGCTTTTAAAATTTTCTAAATGGTTATAAAAGCTTTGAAAGAATAAATTATTCAAAATATTATATATATATATATATATGTGTATATATATATATATATATATATATTTAATAACCCAGACCAGAAAAGTTCTGCCTCAAAAGAACACAAGTAAAAACAATGTGGAATGTCTCCACCCATACTAAAAATATTCATATTTTGTATATGTTCATTTACTATTATTTATTTTCCTCTTGCAGAGAATTGTATTAAATTATTATAGTGCCTGTTTCATGAGAGCAAAACAGTCTGTGTTTAATATGCCATAGGGGCAATTGTCCATGTGATCTCATATTATCTTATTGGAACATCAAAACTTGCTTTAGATTTTTGCTAGTACCCCTCTAGTCAAATCCCATCTTCACATGGAAACTATTGGCTGAGGTTGAGGACTGTCTTTTAAGCGGGGGGGAGGAGAAAAAGAGTATTTTATACCTATAAATGGACCACCAAGGGATGTTTTGAAGATGGCATGAAGACAAAACATACACTATGTGTGAATGATTATTTAGGAACTTCTTTCATATGACTGCTTGGAAGTTTTTTTTCTAGTAGACAAACCTAATGACAGACCTGGGGAAATTTGACATTTCCCTATGCTTTGCTGTTTTGCCTATGAGTAGCTGTTATATATAGGAATGTCTTTTTTGAAAGATTTGTGCAATGGTTATTGGCATTCATTGTACATGTTTCTTAAAAGCCCCATATAACCTCCTGGTTTATAAGGGTCCATTTTCAAAAAGTATTTAACCTGATTGTGTAAGGTTTTAATCCCTCTTGTATAAAAAGCAAAACAGAATAACCAATGACAGCTGCATTTTTGGACATTCAGGCAGGAATTGGCTGTCTTAGCTGCACTGTAGTCAGTGGAGAGAAACTGGAAGCCAAACTGATGGATACTACATAAAAAGGGGCCTCAGGTAGGACTTGTCCCAACTCAGTTTAAATACATGTTCACATCTGAGTTAATTCTCCTGAGTCTGTATTAACATAACAGAGAGAAGGAGAAAACTCTGGGCTATAATTCACCCAACTTACTTTTTACATTTGCTTTAGAATGAAATTAATAGTATGAATAGTTCCCTAAAAGTGATGGGTTTTCTGTACTGACTATGAAGTGTTTGTATTAGAGCTGGCTATATCTGATGGTATGAACCATCCTGAGTTCTGAACACCACCCAGACAGCAACTCTGTGCAAAGGGATTCTGAAACAGAGCCTGCTTTACAGAGGCATTTCATATCCTGAAAGTAGTGGGGTAGTCTATGAGAACTGCCCTCCCTCTGCAGCCTGAAGTTACAATATTGGCTCGGCAAAAATGCTGAGTTTGCTGTATTTGCCCAGTCCTTAATCTCTTCATGGAGGAAACGGTAGGGCCTATTTCAAGTGACAATTGTTACATTTTGTCACTACTTATTCTATCTTTGCCTTGACTGTGTGTGGGCTTCCCAGTATGAGTAAGAGAATCCTGGTGAATCTTTATGTAACTTTCCTCAATAAATTTTTTTTATCTTGTGTTCAGATGATGGCAGTTTCCAAAGAATAAGGAAGCTGTTTTTCATTGTATGAGGTCCTGTGAGACTGATAGATATCCATAGGGGTATTTGAACCTCTCCATAGTGTATGGAAAACAACCTTGAAACTTCAGTGTTAAAGGCAAACAAGAATATAGGAATTATCATGCTGACTTAAATAAAAAATTTTTCCAGTGACTTCCACCATTACTAGTATATACTTTACACAAATAGGCGAAAAAAGGTCTTCCAAGTAGGCTAGAGGGGTTCTCTGTTACTGTTAGCACTCATGCTTTAATCCGAACTTAGAAGAGGCAGTGGAAAATTAGTTTATTCACTTCTTCATTTTTTTTAAACTAATCATTCTATTTCCAAGTACTGTGATGAGATCAGTGAGATCTGTTTACCAGAGATTTTGAAAAAGAAGATAAGTATTAGGGATCCAGAAGTAAAATAAAAATTCTCCTGGAATACAATATAATCCCCTATATTATACTTAGAATAGCAATGCAAACAAAGTTCTCACTTTCTGGAAAGATAGAAGTAATGCTGTACAAAATTGAGAGCTCATTTTCCCTTCTTTGAAAGAGTATTTTGGCCTTATTTTTTCAGTATTTGCCTGGAGAAATCATTATGATGACTTTTGTACTTATCCTGTAAAACACGGTATATAGTTTTATTCCAAGCAGAAATTGAAAGATAATAGTCTTGTGTATATGTCCCACTGGACTGTCAACATAAGCATTATGAAAGATTTTATCGCTGAACATGTCATTCTACTTGGTGGGACTGTTGGACCATGAAGAACCACCTGCTTCTGACGGGAAGTGTCTTGAGTGATTTTACAGGTTGGGTTTGGTAGAAGAAATACTGACTGCTTCAAGGTATTCTCATGCAATCAGAGAGAAAATAACATCTTATTTTGAGAAATTACGATGTGCATGTTGGTTATTGAATTGATGTTTTAATCCAAAATGTCTGAAATCAAAGAACCCCTTTATCATCATCAAACATAGTAACTTGCAGGGTCAGTTTTTCTGACCAGCAAGGCTATTCTTTGTCCTCAGCTGTCTAACACTTTTTATAGTCTTCCTTGGTATGATCTGCATCCTTGTCTAGACTATAAGAATCCTTAAGGCTTCTTGCACTTAAAAAGTTAATATACTGAAGGATTAAACTGAACTTCTAAGCAAAATATGATAATGATATTTTTCCAAAATACCCAGAGGAAACTGACTGTATTGTCAGAGTACTACAAGAACGGAAATACATCTGATACTACTAAGATGCATTCTACATTGGTGTGTGGTCCAATAGCTTATCTGTGTCTTAGAAGACATATTTTTATTATATTTGCTAAATCATTTTACCCCTCAGGCTGGCTTTGTTTGTAAAATATCTTTCTTTTCTTCAAAGACTCAGCTGCAAATACCAAAGTAAATGCTGACAGAAACTGTGATTGATGTCAGAACACTTGTATTTCATCTTCAACTCTTGTTTCTTTTAAAGCCATAAAATCACATCAAGACATTAAAAAGATTTGTTCTCTACTGTTTGAGAGCTAAGTTTACTACAACATGTGTGCTATCCTTTCCTCACCTGCTTAACTCTGTGTTTCTTTTTTTAGTTCAATTTTTTGCTCTCTGTGGATTTTGACTATAATTCTGCCTATTCTTTATGTGGTTTTTAGTACAACAGTGTCCCAGATTCAGTTTGCTCTTAAATACTACCTTAGTAAACATGATAAACAAAAATTTATGAAGCTGTTGTTATAACAATGGGTATTGTCCACTGCCACCCTCCGTAAGGTTTTATTTCTTACACCAGTGCAGGTTAAAGGAGTGGGTGAACCATGCATTTTGCATTGACACAGAAGTGTCACCTGTGCAAAATAAAGTGCTTATCTTTAGACAATGATCTTGAAAGGTTAGAAAAAAAGGGTGACAGGAACTTAATGGAGTTCATCAAAGAGAAGTGCAAAGTCCTGCACCCGGGGACCAACATAGGCTTGGGGTTCACCAGCTGGAAAGCAGCTTTGCAGCAGACAACAAGCTAACCATGAGGTAGCAATGCAGCTTTGCAGGAAAGAAGGCCAATGGCATCCTGAGCTGCATTAGACAGAGCTTTGCCAGCACATGGTTCCTTCCCCTCTGCTCAACTCTAGGTATGACTGCCTAAGTGTCTTTTCCTGGTTTTGGATGGGATAGAGTTAACTTTCTCCCTAGTGGCTGGTACAGTGCTGTGTTTTGGATTTAGTATGAGAATTATGTTGATAACGTACCAATGTTTTAGCTGTTGGTAAGTAGTGTTTACCTTAAGAACAGGACTTTTCAGTTCCCGTCCCATATTCTGCCAGTGAGGTGACGCATAAGGGAGTGTGGCCAGGACAGCTGACTTGAACTGGCCAAAGACATATTGCATACTATAGAAAATCATGCTCAGAAGTGGGAGACTTGGGTCTGGGGAGTCATGAACTGGGGAGACTTGTAGATCGTTGTTAAGGGATGGATTTGGCATTGCTCAGTGAGTGCTGGGCAGTTGCATTGTGTATCACTTGTCTTTCCTGAGTTTTATTCCCCTCTCTCTCTTTTTGTTGTCTCCATTTTATTCTTGTTGTTGTTATAATCTTTAACTTTTATGATTAAATTGCTTTTGTCTCAAACTACAGGTTTTACCCTTTTTTCTGTATTCCCTTCCCCTTCCCACCAGGGGGCATGGGTTGAGGGTGTGAGTGGCTGTGTGGTATTTAGTTGCTGGCTGAGGTTAAACCACAACATTCTTAAACAATATCTGGAATAAATTAGATTTAACAGCTAGTGGAGGATGTCTATATTGCACTGGTTATAAATTTTCTGACTGTGGTATGGTTAATGCACTTGCAGTACAAAATACAAAAAGTTTGATATAAGGAAGACATTCAGTCATTGCTTTCAAGTGTTCTTCCTGTCTTCCTGTTCTTCCTTAAAAAAGTAATTTAATTTTTATATGAACTTCCCTGTTGTTGCATAAGCAGCACTGGAATAAAAGGTTCCTTAAGTTCTTTGTCTTTCAACTCATTTGGTTCTTCAGCTTCAAAGAGCCAAATCAAAATATTTTGCTACAGAATAAACATGAACTGGATTTTCTTTCAGCATTCAACAGATATCAGAATCTGCCAACTGCCCAGCAGAATATGGGCAAATGCTGATGAATTCCTCCTTGACATATAGCACAGCCTATTAATACTGGTGTAGATTTATGACTGATGTAAAATATTTTGCGTGGGTTCTTTAACCACACATTCACATCAAACCAAATGGTGCTGTAAAAGGCTGATATATAATATCAGAGGTAAAATAGCACTGTAGAAACACACCATTCAGTTGTCCAAGCTTTGTCAGTGCTGTGACAGTTGGACGCTCCCACTTTCTGCCATTCCTTTGAGTTCACTGCTGAGAACAGTCCTCCCCACTGAGCGCCACGGTAGCAGAAGCAGCACCTCATCCAGGGAGCTAATTGAAAACCATTCTGATTTGATTGATTTCAACACAAGATGTGGAATACTTCACAATTCTGAGTATAATCAAAATCAAGAGCAAGTACAGGCTCCCCTCTGACTGCCTCTTTTACCTCTTGTTTTTCCATCTACACCATATTAGTTATGCTACCTGTTTTAGTCCGGGGGGTGGTAGCCTGCTGAGACTTTTTTGATGTGGAGATCTTCTCCAGTGCCTGGGTGTTTAAATCTTTTGTGTTGTTGATTGAAATCTAACACCTTCTGCAAAATAACTTGCAAGAAACACGAGACATTCGCACGCATTGAGATACCATGAGCGATAACTCCACACTGAACCATCTGTTAGACCCTTTGTTTGCTGCTGTTCTTTGTACTGAAATTCAAATATTTTGGAATTAATTGGGGGGGAGAGGACAAAGGGGACGACATTGCGCAAGAAGCCCCTCACTCAGCTTTGGCTTCTTTATCAACAACAACTGCAGAATATGATAGGAAGCAAAACATCTCTTTCCAGCGGCTTTGCTGTATTCTGCTTTTATAGTCATTCACATGCAAACCTGATGCCAGCCTGTTTGGGGAGTTGTTTCCTTGTTTATTATGTAAACAGCCTCGGAAAACTTAATAAACAAAGGTAACATACTCAGAGGTGAAGCAGTTATTAGTAGGCCCAAGTAAGGCTGAGTTAACATCACAAATTCTAGATGAAGAATATTTCATATGAAAATGGAAACTGAGGTCTTGGCTACCTAAAGAGAGAGAAATCTCAAAATGTGTCCATTTTCTAATGGTAACATCACTGATTATGGCCAGATTTACTGTAAAGTAGAGGTAGACTTTTATCTCTATTAGTTTCATCTGGTCTATGACAATTTAATGCATTGAAAATGTGGTGGTTTTCCTAGCAGACCAGTGTGCCTGGTTCTGCTGTCCTGGTCTGTGTTTATTTTGGATATCTGAGAGATGCTGGGCAATGCTTGTATGAGCAGTTAAGTGGCTGTCCCACTGCCTCTATGAATGCATTTAAATTGAGGTAGAATACTTGAAATCCACCCTTTACGAACTTCAGGTGGAAAACATTGTTTGCTGCTATTGTTGACCAAAAATATCTTTAAATCTCTTCATTGTACCAGGGAGAGGGTCATCTCCCCTCTCCCTCTCCCTGCTTATAGCTCTGCAGTTAGAGAACTTGACCCCTCCTCCCCACCCCTCCTCGTCTTTTTAGTAGAAGGACCTCCTATGCTCATTAAAAACCGTGGTGCACTTCTGTATGCTATTCTCACCCTTCTTTGGAAGCTCATAAAAACTCCTCTTTCACATAAAAACTCCTCTTCCAGACTGGCTGAGTCACAGGGGTAAGAGGATGTATGGTTTTGCAGCACAGAGATGCAGATGCCCACCAAAAAAAGGAACTGATGCTTTTCCCATCAACCTCATTACGCTAAAGAGTCACAAGACAAAGCAGAGCAGCGTGTGCCGAGATACAGCAGCATAGGTAATACATGTCCCTCTCCATCTTGGTATTGATGACTTTAAGCTCCTTCCTAGTTAAAAGGTATATATACTATGGCACTTCCTGTTTTAGGAATACCTCATACTTTAAGGGGACTGTGCTGAAATGCTTCCTCTTATTTGTATAATTTTGTAGAAATGCAGAGAGTGAGTGTTAGAATGCAGCTCATTCTGTCTGTAGATCTTACAAGACCTACTGCCTACAATTTATCTACCCATCTTGTTTTCTTAACAAAAAGCCAAAACTGAGTCTGTTCTTCTTCCCTTTAATATCCTTCCGGGAACACAGTGATAACTGGTACTTCTTAACAGAAGTCTTTTACAGACCAATATAGAAAAGGAAAACATTTATCAAAAAATGGTGATACCTGGGCATATTGATAGAAAGAAAACAGAGAGGAACAAAACAGAATAGTCATGAGCTAATATCTGTACCTCTTTTATTCTGTATAATTATAATGTTACATACTTCAGAAATGTAAAAGTATTCTTTGGCATATCTTCTATTAATATTTTCAGCCTGTCTAGATATATACAGGGAGGGTTTTTTAATACGGTGCATATTGTTTCTTTCTCACAGTTATCCTCTAAGACTAGGAAATCAGAAGCCCCAGACACCGAGTAGGTAAACATGAAACCCATCACTAATCCAAGGGATTTCAATTTGAAAAAGAAATTGTGTTATTTCACAATAAGGGAAAGGGACACAGGCTCCTTTATCTGCAGCCTATGAAAGAGTCTTTCCTGTTAGGCTGCTGGGCTGCTGAGCCTTCACCTGCTTCCCCGGCCCTAACACATACAGGAGGGAGCAGAGAGGAACCCCAAAGAGATGCAGCTTCTCATGTTGCAAGTTAGAGTCTCCTCTCCAAGCTTTTCACATGGTGAAAGTGGATGCAGGAACCTGTTATTGCTCAGGGTGAGTCTAAACCTGCCGTTTCCCCCCCAACAAAACCATGTAGTCTTGCTGGTAGTTGCCAGCAAGAAACAAAGCAGGAGCAAGACCTGCAGGTGACACTAAACCAGCTCACAAATCACAAGGGTTACAAAAAATTTCCAGGAAAGGGGGAGTTATTATTGCATTTCTTCTCTTATTGCACAATACTGCTTTTTGGCCACTAGATTAGTCAGTGACAGATCTCTACTTAGATAGTCAGTGACAAAAGGTCAATTAGGGTCACATCATCTTTTCCCATGGAAAATGCTGACTGTTTGCCATTGGTATTTTGACAAATTTAGACCTGTGTTTGTTTTCCAAAAAAACCAAAACATTTTATCTAGTCCAGCTTTTCAAGCATTCGATAAGTGTGACCCTCCATTTTCATCTTTGCAGCTCATATTTTTTTTGCAGAAAAAGGAAAAAGCAAAATAAGCTGTGTTTTGCTTGTCTTACTTTAGTGACTGTTAAAATGTAAGTCACCAAACAAAAAGCAGAAATGGTTTTGATAGCTTTTGTAAGTATACTGTAAGAAAATTATCTATTCATTGCAAGAGAACCAACATTTTCTACTCAAAATTATGCATTTGATAATTGTGCAAAGCATATTTCCAAATAAATTTAAAATCACTATTTTAATTTTAAAAAGCAGACAAAACCCAACCAATCAACACAAGCAAAAAAAAAGAAGGTGCAAGACTGGCTTTAGTAAGTTCTGTTTCTTGTTTTAACAAATTCATTATTTCCTCCTATTCTTCTTCTCACTGAAAATCAGACATCAAAAGCAAACCAAATAGCAGAGATGTTCAATCTATCAATCTAAACTGCCCAGTACTGGCATAGCTAGCACATAAACTGCATGAGGAAAAAATATACAGTATGTTAGTTCTGCTGTTGAGAAAATACAGTTCAAGTAGTCTGTACTGCCATATGATACACAGTGTCTCCCTTTCTGTGTGACATAATTAGGGAGCAAGATGTAACATCTGAGGGACTCATGCCTTTGAAGAACGTGACAAGTTTTGAATAAATAAGAAGGAAGATGTGAAAGTTACTGCGTGGCCTCCTTCTCATTTTTGAGAGAGAGAAAAAAAGTATTTTGTTTTAAATGTAAATAATTCTTTTTGTTTTCTTCGGAGGGGACATTTTTTAAATAAACGTTTGAGATACTTGTGTGTTTTATTTGTTTTATTTCCGATTTTTTATATGCAATGTAAATATGGTTATAGACATGCACAAATAGAACATTTTTATTTGTAAAACTTAATAGTCTGTACTAAAAACTTACATGACTATAACATTTCAGTTCAGGAATGCTGCTTAAACAGAACAATTCAACATTACTTTCTTTTTCTATTTTTTTTTTTTTTACACAATAAAAATTCAGGAAAATATACTAAAACATTTTGAATTCAGGCAGAAAAGTATTTGCTCAATTAAAAGTGGTTCTGTTAGAGTATCTAGCCAACTCTACAGACAACCATTTATTATGCATGGTTTGAAGAGGAAGTAACTAAGCAATATATTCTGGGTTCCATTTCTTTATTTATATAATCATTACTGGAGCAGGTTCTTGTCTGTTGTAATTCACTCTATCTGGTTCTTATGCAATAATGCCAATTTATACCATGTAAGAGCTGAGCTGAGATAGACTCTGCTCATCAAATTTTGTGTAGCTTGAATTAGCTTAAAATTCAATTTATTCTTACATTGCTAATGAAACTTTGCACACTTACCTTTTAGAAAAATTTTCAGAAGTGCAGGGTGGACAAAAAAACCCCCCAAATTTGTATACATCTGTTTTAGAGAGGACAAGGCCAAATTTTTCTTATTATTCCCATTCCCATGGGAAATCCTCTGTTAGCATGTTAATCTGATTAGTGAAGAGTCAAATCTGAGGCAATGTCAAGAAAATATTGGGCAATGTGACTAAACAATCTTTCCAATTAAGTTTTCCAGTTATTGTCTAGAAAATTTCTGTATTTTTCTTTTTACGGGAAACTAGGTCACCTAGAAACAGACTTTGACACTTAATCATTCATATTACCATTTTCTATTCTCAAAAAGATCTGAAATTTAAGTTTTTAAAACACTGAATTAAAAACACTTTACTAATCACTGTGGTTTTCTGATACATGAAATTTCCAAGTTGCTCTATAAATGACCGAGAGTCATTTAATAAGTAACTGATATGCAATTATTGGAGCTAATTCAGTATCACATAATCACAGTATGTCTCCAATACTTTACGCAGATCATACATACTTTTAATACTGAAATTTTTTTACAAAATTTGCTTTCAAACAGCATGTAACATAAGTGATATGAGAAAAATCAGAATAGACAAAATTTTTTCCTTTCTGAGCTCTAATTTCTTAGTATATCACATATTCAAATTAAGATTAAACATACTTTAAAATATGGTATGTTTAGAAAATTTTAGAACACTGTTCTAAATTTGTTTTTTAAAATTTTTGTTAAAAACAAACAAACCAAATCAAACATTTTCTAAAGAAAAATGAGAAAGTAGTATACGCAATATGAGTAAATCCTAATTTGGGTCTACAGCTGCTGCTTGCGCTAAACCCCAGTTTGAAAAAAATGCTACTCATTCAAACATAAATACTATTAAAAATGAACCTCAGCTCTAGAATAAAGACTGTAAGATGCTGACTGTACAAACACTGTAGGATAGGGAAGACCTGACCTTCACATGAGGCACTTGAAGTCCTACCCTGTTCTACAGGAAGCTACCTGCAGCACTACTTGCAGGATAAAATAGGATTCAATCCTCGCTCTTCTGTTCTTAGACACGGGCCTTATTGCTTCCCGTAAAGCCTTTAAGGCATGCAGTGCAAAGTTACACACTGGGAGAAGCAGTTTACAAGAGCAAGGACCTCTAGCCTAAGGAAGGCTTGCAAAGCAGTATCCTGTCACTGTCAAAAAGCACAGTATATGGTCTGGTCTTTGTGAGACAGCAAAATCTTTTCATTTTCCCTCTTCATTTGGGAAGAACAACAGCGTAGTTTGCACTGCTCTACATTCCATAAGCATAAGGTCTGAGTCTCAGCTCTACTGACATTTATTATAGAGGACCTCTTGTCCTCCCCTGTCCAGAGAGGAAAATAAGGCTCAGTTTATTCTTAGAGATAAACCCCAATTAGAAGAACAATACTAGCTCTATAAATTATCAGACTGTTGGGAAAGTACAGATCCAAAAAGAGATAACACAGCCCAGTGCCTTTGTTGAAGTGAATCTTAACATAATGATCTTTTCTATTCAGTCACTCCCCTAAACTCATCAGGATCTTTTATGTAATTTCTTAACACCTTCTGCATCGTGCAGGTTTTATAAAGCCACATACATGTCGTCATTCATTAAAATATGGAAGCCAGCAAAAGAAGCTATATTGTTGGATGCTGGTATCAGGCAGGCAATCTGAGTTGCTTTGAGGTCACTATTTTCAGCCGTTCCTGAAAAAGCTAAGATTTTTTCCAAAGGTCCCTGTTTGTCACTGTTCTTTTCATCTTCTTGTTGGCTTTCTGCCTCAGTGATGCACTCTGGCTCTTCATATTCCATCTTGGTTTGCAGCACCACATGATCAGTTTTGTCTAGCCATTCCTAGGAAAATTAAAATATTGCTGTTGGCAGAGATGAGATATCAACCAAAAGAAACCTGGTTGTACAGACACTGATTTTCCTTTCATAAGGGGATCTTTCCAGGATAAACCACAATGGAAAAGATGAAGAGAAAGCAATATAGAGAAGCAGGACATCAGACAGTAAGACGGAAGAAAGGCAGAATGGAAATAAAATTCACAGGATTCCAGAACACCATAAAATCTCCACTTAATCTCAAGACCATGTTAAATACATCTTTGTATTTAGTCAGGGCCTTTTGAAAACCTGAATGTGTGAAATATCTGGTGCTACCTCCTTGACAGACTTATGTGTTCTTTGACCCAAGCCCTGACTTAATTTAAATTAAGACTGAGTTTACTTGGTGATTTAGGCAACATAGCATATCCGTATTAAAGCTTCAGTATTAATTAGAATTTGTATCTTTTATCTTCAATTTGAGTTTAAAGCTACCATATACAAAATGTTTTCAGCTTGTTATGGAAAAATTATTACTGCTCTTTGATAATATCATTGGGTTTGTCAATGTAAATGACAATGACCAGTTTCCCCTCAGAGGAATCCTAGTAGAAATTAAGGTAAACACTAAAACGGCTAATATAGAAAACTACACCACATATGTGAGGTCAAGGACTAATGAGAAACATTAAGAAAGCAAAGGCAAAAACTGTAAACTATTAATTTGTTAGCTGTTGGAGATGGGCTGATGACTGAAGCTGCCTTCAGAGCATGGAAAGAAGCCGAGGATGTCTTACCAGAATCTTCCACCTGAAGAACTGTGCTGTGACCTTTTCCAGTGGTCAGGGAAATGTTTCTCCCCCTGGAAAGGTGCTAGCAGCTCCCTGCATAGCCACCCCCCAGGGCCAGCTGCTTTAGCCAATCCCCTGTTGTCCTTGCTGTGTCCCTGCCCCTCTTCCCTTGGAATTCGTGTTACCCCACCAATCCCAGGTCCCGGTGTCCTTTCGCCCATGGTCCCTTTCTGCTGTCCCTTATAAACCCACCATGTTGTAGCAATAAAGCAGATCAGCTTTGACCTTGAACTTGCATGTGGTGTCTGTGTTCTCTCTTGTGGATTTACACGTGGACCTACAACTCAGGACAAAGGACCCCCGCTGGTCTGGACTTATCCCTTTTCCCACACCGAGTTAGTTAGCCATTCTGTGTCTAATGGTTTAGTGACTATGCACCTTTATGGCTAAGAAAGGATGCTTCTTACTGTGACTGATGCCTCTAAAAGCATGAGTGCCACCACTGGCTCAGCACTCGCTCTCTCAGCACTTCACAAAGATAAAGGACAAGACCAGGCTGAAGCAATCTCCCTGACCTATCATGTGCAGGAATGAATGGAAACACTACAATGTCATCTCAGTGGATATTGTGCCTCTGGACACCCTTAAATTCTTCTCTGGCAGATTCTCTGTCTCTTGTAGCAAGTGTCTTTTCATAGTGTCAAAGCAGCACTGCATTGATTGTATAAGCCTTGTTATTTGCTCTGTGGATCCTTTTGGTGATGCTGCTTAAGTGGAAGGACTTTGGGGCTTTTGTCCTTGGTCAGAGTATTCGTGCCTGTGACAGAGCAAGAATCAGTAACTACTTTTAAGTTATTCTCAGCACTGTGGAGTTTACAGCCCTGCTAAGAAGGTTATGCTTACCTGAAAGTTTCCATTATGATCATTTAGGAGATCAGCAAATATGTATTTTGGATCTGGTACAGCAGGCGTTACTGACATCTGCAGTCTGCAAAATGTAAAGAAAAATACAAATCAATGTTTCATGATAACATAGCTATTCCTACAAAAATCCACTTCAGCATAGTTCTGTACCCACACATATATTTTACATGACAGTACTTTAGTCTTGATTTCTTTTAAATGTGTTCTAAAGTCGAAAAAGCAGTTATAGCAGTAGGATAACACCATCGAGCTAAGAGTACTTTTTTCTGATAAATTTTTGACCCGACTCCACTCTAGTAAAATCTGGACTTCCTACAAACTTTCAGCTAGTCAGCAAGTGCCATTCTGCTTTATGCACTAGTCAGAGCTTTGCATTTTCTGGCCACATATCCCCAGACAAGGAAGATGGTGAAGTAACCAGCTGTACTGGCTGACTTAGTGAACACATATGTAAATATGAAACACAGAAGCACGGCAGAATAAACTTAATTTATAATCTAAAACAGTTATCAGAGTCCCAAATCCTTTCATCTCCAAAAATACTGCATTTTTACCCTTTGTTTCCACACTAAAAAACCAAAATCTGAGGCCTTCACAAGTTTTGTTTGTTGATTTTTTGCTGGTCTTTGGTTATTTCTTTTTTTCAATTGCAAATTCTAAATATAAACACCATCATTCAGTTGCAAATCCAAATATTGATATTGTCTTATTAAAGTTAAATGCACTCAATCTTACTTTATCCTGCTGCAAAAAGACATCGAGATGAAGATTGACAAAAGAATGTCCTTCCAGAATAAGTAAGTAAAATTATTGATTTCTCAAGATTTAACTATATTCCTTAAAAGAAGAAAAGAATTTAAGTGGAAGAGATAGAATTTTAACCGGAAACATTGTCTTTTATCAGAATTGTTTGGGTTTTGAAAATTAAAGGCCTTGGTGTTTGGAAGGCCAGGATGTATTATTCCTCAAATAGTAATTATGCTACTGACTTTTACATCTTCACAATGACTTCATTTATCTGATAGGAATTTTGATTGCTAAGACTTGATCCTGAATGATAGCTGCATTTTCATGGCATGTTAGTTAGTAGTAACCCATAGAACTATACTTACCTCTGCTGTTTACACAGAAGAATCAGGAGGACAAGCATCATTAGAAGTACTGCCAGCAAAGAACTTAAAACAATTACTGTGTTTGACTGAGATGTTCTATCATCATCACATGAATCTAAGAATAATCACAAAAACAGTATGTCAAAAAATTATATTTTGCTTTAACAGTAAATGTGAGAGCGAGTGCTGAGCCAGTGGTGGCACTCATGCTTTTGGAGGCATCAGTCACAGTAAGAAGCATCCTTTCTTAGCCATAGAGGTGCACAGTCACTAAATCATGCTAGAATGTCAACTTTTCTTTAAAAATTAAAAAAAAAAAGAAGCTTGGAAAAGTTTTTAAGAACAAATAAAAGAAGTTTACTTGGTCAATTGATACTGAATTGATACTGAAAAGAAAACCCCCATGTATCACATCACTGTTACTGAGGGACCCTAGACAGTCTTGTAAACAAAAATAATAAGACTATTCTTAACTTTGCTGATTATGACATAAACTGATTGTATTATGGACAGAGTTAAACATGGGCAATTAGACAACCACACGAACTTTCTTTGATAATGGAAGATGGAACACAATAGTGCAACATTCATCCACTGTGCGTTCCCAGCCTCTTTTGCAGTCATCCCTTCCCCTTCTGCAATTATCCCTTCCCCTTTTGCAGTTAGACTATATATATACATATATATAAATATATATATATATATATATATATGAAAGTTGTTACCTAATAATATGCCATTCATCCAAAATGTTTCTGCTTCCCAGTCACTGCTGTAGTGAACTACGTTGCAGAAGGGTACCAGCCTCTTCAGTCTGACCCGGAAAGAATAGCATTTCCTTGAATCAAAGCCTTGATCTCCAACACGACAACATCTGGAAGTTCTGGACTGAGAAGGAAGGTGTATTGTCATTAATTCTGATTTTCAAGGCAGTGCTTCAGAATGCTACACTCAGTCATGGTCACAAGTAGGACAAGGGATAGACCAACCCAAAACCTCAGAATTGAATGCTGACTTCTCTGCATTTGAAGGAATTCTGTTTCTTGATTGACTTTTGACTATCCATATCACTTTGTATGATATTGAGTTGAAGGTTATAACAACCATTATGTTGTGCACTGTGTTACATCTACGTATTTACAAAATAGAAAGGAACTTCGATCCACAAAATATTTACAAGTTATATTTGAAAATGGAAAGATTTAAGTTGATGAAATAATATTTTGAAATACCTAGCAGCTAATTTTAAAATAAATAAAAAACCCATGTAATTTTGGGTTTTTTCAGACTAGTTCATTAGTTTTTCTTATTTTTCTCTCTTTTCTCTACTCTCCTTTCTTCTTTTATCTTTTCATACTCTTCTATTCTGAATGTGAGACCTTTCCCTTAGATTGTCCTTAGTTTTTGGTGGCAATTGGACATAACTCATAAAGTAAATTATTTCTGGCATTGTGGGATTCCAGGGTCCTAAAAGTCTGGATACTTTCTGCTACCAGCCTTATTTGAAAATATAGGACAGGAGAACATTTTGAAAACAACTCCATTTTACATTCTATGGACATGTTACTTCCAGCTCCTTCCAAATGTTTATTAAAAATGGGGCATTCAACTCACTTGCCACTCTGTGTCAAACGTGCTTTTGTATTGAAGCTCAAGTCTCAAGCACTTCACAGCTGTCTTTGGTTTATTACAGCTCACAGTAACCGTGTCCTCTTTCCAGAAGAAGGTCACATTTTCTGGTGGATTGGGTTTTACTAAGAAGAATAGAAAAAATTTTGCTACAGACTCTGAAAAAAGACACACCTCCTAGTTAAAATTATTGTTTTTCCTTCCTTATCTCAATCTTTCTCTGAGTAGTAATTGAAAAAGGTGGACTGTCTTCTTGTTGGATTTGCTTTTGTAGCTGATCTCCCTATTGACCATCAGAATGGAGCTCGACACCACAACACTGCTCACCATTCGAGGTGCCACATTAAAGGTAGTTACTATCTCATGTCAGGAACCTACTGTAAGTACTTAAGGAAGGACTCCAGTCTCCTCATACTCCTTGCAATCAAGAGAAAGAAAACTGCTTCTTCATTGGAAACAAAGTGACAAATTTGTTATGATAAAGACTCCGAGACACATCTGTGCAGCTGCTGGAGGCTGTGTGGGATATAGTGGGGCATATGCAAAAAGCACTGTGTTCCTACCTGTGCACAGCTCAATCTACCCGGCACTCTTTTCAGACAATGCCACGGTTTGAACTACGCAGATGGTTAGTCTTCAGAAGTGGGAAATGAAGGGGTGAGATTTCTCAGTCCTAGTTCCCTTTTTGTATTATGAAAATACTGTCCTTCTATTTTAAAGACTTTAGTCTGATCCTTGATATTTTTCCTTTGTTACCTAAGCCTTTTGAAATTCATTTTATTGTCAGAGGGTGATAGCCAAAATTTGAGAATCAGGCTGCATTTTCCATAATATTGTATTATATTATTATAATTATGATATATAAAAGTATTCTCAAAATTCAGTGCCCTGACAGACTTTTGTTTAATCACTTTTTGCTGAAACATTACAATCAATTTGGGATGCATTTTTTTTTCCACATAATTCTCCATTGTATATTTTCTATGTGATTTGTATTAGGAAAAAGTCCTTCCACTTTAAATGTTGTAACTATGTGAAATTCCGTAAGATTTTGATAAACTAATCGCACACTAGATGTGACATATGTATTTGGAGGCAGGAAGGATTTAACAGAAACAGGAATATTGTCTCTCTGCTAGTAGTAGGATGTCCCTTTTACTCTGTACCAGAGCCACTCAACTAATTTCTGTTGATATCTGATGATGCTTTTGTGACAGCATCTTTGATAAGAAGTAGTTGGCTGCCTCACATTGCATGGAAGATGACAAAATAATGGAAGGTTGAAAATATGAGAAAGATCACACAGTCAGCACAATGACAAAAAAACTATCAACTTTTATTAATTTTCCTGATGTCAATACTGAGCAGGCCTGCACTAGACAAAGTACACCTACCTTTTTTTTTTTTTTTTGTATTTTTATTCTGATTTTGAAATTGTATTTTGTGACAAATATGACTGTCCTGTGCTATCTCATTTGGCTGCAGTTGCACGCTGTAACTACTGGTGAGAGCAAGGGAAAAAAATAAACATGAAATAAGTATAGTTTAGTTTTCACACACACACAAATAGCATTTTATCTGCTAATATAACTGATTTATTCTCAAACTCAGACAACTGGAGAATCAGTGAGGATACTGGGACTACCAAAGTAGTCATGATTTTACATACTTACTATAAAAATCAGATTTTAGTTTTCTAGAAAAAAACTCTTCACTTCCGTTTCTGTTCCTGATAGAGATGGCAAGGGTGGGTCCTTCTGTCTTAAAAAGACACCCAGTATTATAATTCTGATCCAATAAATATGTGGGACATGGCTTCCAAACTTTGTGCTTGCCTTCATCAAATCTATAAATGAAATAATATTGTGATAAATGGAAAACTTACCAATTAGCACATGTCAATTCAATTAATTTTTGTTAGTTTTTTTTTTTTCTTCCTTATTTTTCTTTTTTCCCCACAAATGATCCTACCAAGGAAAGTCTGAGCATGGAATGTCTTGAAATGACAAATTTCATAGCAGTGTGAGGGAGTTCATCACTCAAACCTCATTGAATTTCCAGCCTTAGGTTTTGATGCAGTTTGACATAAGTTTCCTTCATGGTGTTGTTTTCCAATAAGAGAATTACTTGCTCAACAGATTCTTTTGTTTTCAAGAATGAACTGCAAAAAGTTCTTTCACATATTGTACCAAATAAGTAAAGATCAAGAATTATGACGGACTTTATCTAAAATTTTAAATTTCAGTTATTCATTAATGATGTTAATGAAGAAAATATTAGATATTTATTTCTTAATAAAGAAATAAATTTCTTAATAAAGAATTTCTTAATAAAGAAAATATACACATGTACGTGGAAAACCCACTTTCAATACTATAATTAGCATTAGCATTTAGCACAATGGCAGAAGAGGGACAAATCTTTCACATAATATGTGTTGTGACAGGCTACTCACCAGGCTTGTTGATTTGTACACTTCTGTAGCAGTGTGGGAATATAAATAGGTTTCATGCTGGATATTAACAAGTGTTAAAAGCATTTTCAGTTCACAGAAGACTCAAATGGACTTAGATATTTCTTCCTTCCAAAGTAAACCCTTAAAAGGAGAAGAATAGGCGTTGACAATACTTACGTGTAAGAAAATGACACATTCTCATTGTGAAAAAGCTCTCTTGCTGCCCATGTGATTTGCATCTTCTCATTATTGAAATTGATTATTGTGGTGTTGATGACATCTTTCCAACCTGCCCAGGACAATGACAATGTGGTTTCAGGAGCAAGTATGAAAAGCATCCCTTGATATTTATAGGCAATCGGTATTTCAAAGATATTCATGCAGTAGTCTCAGGTGATCATAAAATAAGAAGACATAAGAACTTCTAAAATACAAGAAAACAGGGTAAAGTAACCTAGAGAGGTTGAAACTAGAATTTCAAAACAGCAAAACGAAAACATGCTCAGCAACACCAGGGAAAGATTTGGCCTCATTGTTCCTTGGCGAAAAGATATATAGTGGGCCATGTGTATGCAATGCAGATGGCTTACACCTTAAAGCATATATGATCTATGTGGTTCTGGCCAATTCCATCCTAAATACAAGTGTGACCATTTAATGTCTTTGGGCTGTAAACAGAAATTATTTCCTCTCTTGATCATTTCCTTGTTACAGTGCTTGCTAGGGAAACAGGTATTATAATTCCACGTTCATCAGGATTTCACTGAAGAGAGAACCTGGCTTTGAAGAAATGGAGAAACTAAGAAGGCGGAAGGATTAGAAATCCATTGTATAATAAGGAGGAGGACAAATCATTTATTTTGCATTCTAGAAGATGTGAAATTGTATCTATGTTAATGAAGAAGATGGAGAAAATTAATCTTGAACATCAGCAAGAAACCACTTGAAGGAAAAATTGGCAGACTGCTGTCTCTAGCCATGAAGTGTCTGTCACTAAAAACCTTTGCTGGAATATTCCTGCCTAGGAGGAAAATAGAGGATTTTAGTTTTGATTGCTCCTTACATTTTATGCCACTCTGGACCTTTGAAGAGGTTTGCAGTGGAAAAATTTTAAATTGTTTTTTATAGCTTTTCATCACATCCAGTTGTCCTAATTGTTCCTTGGGAATCAGACATAACTATCCTCATGGTTGCTATCTTTTGCTCCAAAATTGATATTAAGAATGTGAGTAAGGCACATGAATCCAAGTAAGCATTTTGCCTATTTGCATGCCTATATTTTTGTGTCTAGATATTTTATGACTACTCTAATTAGAGTTAGTCAGAACATTTTTGTATAGGGGTATTTGTGTTGTAATATATTGTTTTGTCAAAACCATTCAAGATGGTTATGACAGAAATCCAGGAAATAGAGGGTAGATGTAGCTGCAGGTTTCTGATATGTGATTCATGGATCTCTGGTAAAAAAAGATTCTGCTCTTATTCAAAAGAAAAACTTGAAACTAAGTCCTCCAGCTCCTAAATAATGCCTGCAGGCTTGTTCTGTATTGTTTTCTCAAACAGAAAATTTTGTGTGTCAGTACTATTACAAGCTGAGGTAAAAAAGCCAGTTCTACCTCTGTTACAACAGACTACCTATGTACCTCTTGTTTCCCAAGTTCTCAAGCTCTTTGTAAGTCCCTCTACAGATCTAAGAGATGATTTTGTCTTTAATTAAGCCACCAAGAAATACGATGGGGGAGTGTCTAACACTGGATTCTTGGTCTGCAATTACACTAATGCATTTTAATTCTTATTGACTACCTGTTTGTGCTGTGCAATATATATATAGTGTAACTGAAATCCATATGACTTCTTGGACTTATATTTTCTTATAAAGGCAGATAAACATATATTTAATACATATTTGAGTGTACAGTTACATGTTCTCCAACTCTAAATAAAACTGACATTATAAAACCAAACATAAATGCAAATGTAAATGTAAATGTAAATGTAAATATAAATATAAATATAAATATAAATATAAATATAAATTTTGTTGAATGGAGAATATTTTACTGTACTGAGATAATTTTTATGAATTTGGACTCAATTCTTTCAATTCCCTTCAAAAGCAACAAACATACTTTCTACTTTTCAGTAATTAGTCTGATTGCAGATATTTTCGCTTTGAGGAAGAATTACTAATGATCATTCTTCAATTATGAAAATAAAACCAGGAAGAGTACTTGCTTTCTTAATCACATATTTTCAAGGATAATTAATTTCAAAATTAATTCCGATGGTGTTTCTATGTGTACAATAGTTTGGCATAATGACAGCCAAATGCTGTTTGTAGGGCAAGGTTTTGAAGGATTTTTCAAGTCAAAAATAAGCGACATTCTTCAATTTGTTCTCGGAAGGTGGCTTAACATCTCTGCAGAGATGCACCTGTCTTCCTGCACTTTGTGAAAATAATTGGAATAGGCTGTGTGCTAAACCGAGGAGAAAGTTGTCTCACCTATAGGACAGCACAAAGAGTGGGTGCCTGAGAGTCCCATCTTGGGTGTAGTCAACTAATCCAGGTTGTGCCAGGACTCTCACCAGATGAACAATGCCAGCTCCAAACCCTCACTTGGACTTGGGCAGCCCCACTGAAAAACACAGCAGTGAATTTTTCATTATTTGGAGAGTGAGCTCAACAACCAGTATTTATCCTGTTGCTCTCCAGGTGTGAGGTTGCAGCTTTTGGCCCAGGATGTGAAAAATCATCTTGCATTGATTTCTAGTGGTCAGCAAATGGTGAAGGTTGGGTTTATATATAAGACTGGTGTCAGGTTGCTCAGTGGTGCCAAGCTGCTAGTATCTGCCGTAGAGCTGCCAGCATCTGTAGGCTGAAGGCAATTGTAAAGCAAAGAGACTACTTCACTGGTGAAAAGTAGGTGCTTGAAGACATCTAATATCAATAAAAGTTTGGGGCGTCTTGTACAATTTGCTAAGAAAAGCGTCTCTAACCATAGAATCATGGAATTGTAGAATAGTCTGGGTTGGAAGGAACCTTAAATATTATCTAGTTTCAACCCCTGTGCCATGGACAGGGACACCTTCCACTAGACCAGGTTGCTGAGAGCTTCATCCAGCTTGGCCTTGAACACTTCCAGAGATGGGGCATCCATAGCCTCTCCTGACGACCTGTTCCAATGCCTCACCACTCTCACAGTAAAGAATTTTTTCCTAATATCTAATCTAAACCTACTCTCTTTTGGTTTAAAGCCACTTTTCCTTGTCCTGTCACTACATGCCCTTGTGAAAAGTCTATTTCCATCATAATTACCCCAAAGTATTCAGTCAATTTGGTCACAAGGGCTGTACAGGCATAGAAAAAAAGGAAAGAAGAGGTGGAAAATGAGTTTATAGCCTAAATACAAAATACCATTAACAGAAGAGAAGGAAGGAGAGGGAAAGATTGTTTTAGATATCTTAAAGAAGGAAAAACTGCAATGCTATGAGTTTTAATCCTCCCAGTTCAGAGTGCTAAAAGAATATTATACTGCACTTTTTTTCTGACTTTTTATCTTACGACGCAGTATAACTTTTTTTTTTTTTCTGTGCAGACCAGCTCTTGAAATCCTTTTTCGGGACACCACATTTCGCCACAATACAATGCAAAAAGGACACCAATATTAAAACCTTGATTCCCATAAAGTTCCTTTAATGTGGTGTTCAGTCTCTTCAAACTGTGTGGGTTAGTTGAGATAGGATTGGCTATAGAGGTGGATAATAATAAAGAAGCAAGAGAAGTCACATGGAATTTCTTCACATTACAGTGTGTGCACCAAGTAAAAACTGAGGGTCTGATCTGACTAGCCTGTTCAACAAAAGATATAATTTAATTCTGAACCTTAAATAACACTCATTATCCTCTATTTTTTTCATCTGTATTATAAATCTACACTATTTATTAGAGGCTGCAATTCAGATATGAAGACTAAATCTTGGGTTTGGCAATGAATATTTTTTTGGATGACAAAGAATATCAGTTTGGGTCCAGGCCTGCAGTGATTTATTCATGGACTTTATACCCTCTGAGTAGTCCACTTGACTTCAGCTGGATTAGTCAGTGTGCATCAACTTAACAACACATATAAATCTTCCTCAGATCAGAATATTTTTCTGCCAAAAATGCCTACATATTATGAATTAAAATGTTGGGCTTTTAACATATAAATATAAACTCCAACAATTGCACTTATTTATGTACTAAAATAGAAGGTAATGCAATATTAAAATTTTTAACAATAAATAGAAACAGTTAATTGAAATAGAAGAGAAATTATAATAAACTATCTAGTGATATATGCATATTCTTTCCTGTGCTCTAGTTTTTAAGGACTTCATAAGAAATCAGTCTCAAAGTAATTAATTAGGTATGTAGGACAGAATCTTACCAATTTTTTATTATTAAAGACTTTGTTTCTAGAGCTCTAGTCCTAATTTTCTACCATGCATCCTAATTTCATGAGTTTTGTAGCCTTTTTGAATGCAGTATTAGTTGTGTTTTGTGTAAATTTACAGTAAGTATTTGCATGCATTGTTTTTTCCATAATTTCAAATTATAATGTGTATGTGTTGTATAATTCACATTTCAACAAGAAAAGATGCATAGTCTAAGTGAGGCTTTTAAAGTTTGGATTAAATGGACATCCAACCCTCTGAGGATATGTATGGTTTTTCCTTCTGGTGATGTTTCCTCTTCAGCAACTACACACCTATACTTCTGCAGGCAAAATCATTTCTATCTTCTGTTAACGGAAAGAGAATAGAAGGGACCATTTCTCTCCCTCTATTTATCATGGAATTTTTATGAATTCAGCTGCAACATAATGGATCATTCTCAGCTAATGTGCCAGATCTTCCACAGTAATTGCAATTATTTAAGGCCACCTTCTAATTATGATCCTAGAGGCACAAAATACACCAAAGCAACACATTTATAATTATTCTTTCTATTATGATAATGGATAGATGAAAAGGTCAAAAATATTATAAATAAGCAGTCACTGGGCAAAAATAGGGTGGCAGCAACTTTCTATCTGAGCATGACCCTCTGGTCTAGTTGGTATGCAATATGTTGCCATGCTGTAGGACACATACTGATGCCCTGGAGCAAGAGCTTCAGAGAGAATTATCCAAGTCTACATCTTCCATAAAACCAGACAGGGATTGGTAAGGTTCTGCACAAGACTTTAACCTCACTGGCACTGCTAGGCACCTAATTCGTCTCAGGACAGAGAAGCATGGTAAATACCACTGTGGTGTGAGGAGAAAGCACTTCTACAGAGGAAACAAATAGTTTCCTTGAGCAACAAATTATGCAGATACAACCATAAGCAAGAGTATGAGCAAGTACATTCCACCTCCAAGCCACTTTTCAAAGTTTATTGCTGAGAAAAAATGCTATTGAAGTGGAACATGTAAAAAGGCTTCATGCCACGGAACAGATTAAAAAAAAAAAAAAAAAAAAAAGAAAAACAAAAAGGAAAGGCAGAATGTCAATCTACAAAGATAACAGAATGGAACATGCATGTATTGGAACAGTTGCAACCTCATTGATACATAACAAAGAAGAAAAACCACTTTTGATTTCCTTGCGCTGATGAAATCTGATAAGTAACCACATGTTGAACTTCCACATATTGCAGCACACTGTACAGAAACTACTGGAGAACAAGACCTAGATCTGAACCTATAGTTTTTATTTACCCCCAATACTACTGATCTATGCAGAACAGTGTCATTTTTTTGACAGGAACATATTTAGGCAAAAGTGCAACTCATTGTGCACTTGAATTGAATTGGCTCTTGAATTGAATGCACAGGACAGAGACTGAATAGAAAACCTCTTTTCAAGAACAATAAGAAGACAGAAAGGGAGAGTTCTTTATATAAATTAGCAAACACAATCTTAGAGTCCATCAGACTGAGTCACTTGTTTTGTTTTTTTTCAGAAGATCACTTACCTTTCCTAGGCATTATGACACTTTGCACCAAATAAGCATCACGACTGTAATTTTCAAATTGTGTTCCACAAAGCCCTGCCATCAGTATAGCATGACTGCAGGTGATTACCATCTCAGGGCAGGGAAGTCACATCCCCTCACAGGACAGCCAGTGACTCATAGGAGCAATTAACCCTGGAGAATCAGGCAGTGCAGCATTGTCGAAAATGGTACTTACTGTACATATGGCAGAAGAGAGAGCTGATTTATAGATTGATGAGATCATAACTTTAAAACACTTTTTTTCCTTATAAAATGAGTGACAGAAAATTTGCCATAAATTAAAAAGAGTGAAGATTAGATTATTGGTGTATGTGTTAGGCTTTATGTTAGATTTGTGTAATGATCCATTTACATTTGGCAAGATATAATTAATGGCATTGCAGACAAACACTTGAAGTAGAGATCTTCTTATATTAGGTAGCCAAAGGACTGGTCTTTAATGCCTTTATGAATTTTGCTGTTTAATAGCATTTTTGTCTTGATACTTTCTTAGGAAGAAGTTATTGTTGGTATAGTGTTCCCATAGTGTTCATGCTTTCAGGGTTCTAAGCGTGGACTGTGTTTTATCCAATGTTTGTTGAATGTGAAGGCTAATCTTTTTTGGATGAAATCTGCAGTGTTGTAATATGTGCCTTAGAAAGTAAGTAGTCATGCTTAAAGAACAGACATAAGTTTAGCAAGATCTGCCTCCATTTTTAATTAGAAAACCTTCATAGAAATCTGTTATTACATTTATTTTTTTCTTGAGAATCCACTTTCATTTCTGCTGGATATGAAATTTTTTTTCATTATTTTCATCAAAAAAGTACTGAATGTTGTTACACATGAGATAAAGTACACACAGAAATACTGCTAGCTAATATATCAATTTCTTAAATAAATATCTGGGATTTAAACTTACCAGAAGATTGGGACTGAGAAGCCACAAGGTTGCCCAGTGTGATGATCATTGAATATGCTTGAAAGATGAGCCTCATGGTTGGAGTGACACAACAGACCATGAAGAGATGAGCAACCGTAATTTCTGGATTTACTGTTTGATCACTTTATACCAGATGCTGGAGGGAACTGGAGGAAATGACTACAGGAAATAAAAAATTCACAGATATCTAACTACAGATAAATCAGAAATGCAGGACCTTCTTTATACTATGTAACAAAACAAAACAAAACAACCCTACAAAAAATTAGTTCCTCAGAATATGAGTATTACTCTTGTTAGCTTTGTCTTCTCAAAGCTATGTCAATCAGAGGTGACCATAGACCTGATCCAAACAAGGACCAGGTTGCTGTGCATAGGTGTGACCACACAGAATCACAGAATGGGTCTAGAGGGTTGAAAGGGACCACAGTGGCTCATCTGGTCCAACCTCCCTGTCAAGCAGGGTCATCCTAGAGCACATGGCACAGGATTCCACCCCGAGGGTTCTTGAATATCTCCAGCGAGGAAGACTCCACAACCTCTCTGAGCAGTCTGTTCCAGTACTCAGTCACCTGCACAATAAAGATGTTCTTCCTCATAAGGTGGAACTTACTGTGCATCAGTTTCTGACTGATCTCTCTTGTCCTGTTGCTTGGCAACCCCCCTTCAGATACTTGTAGACAATGGATGAGGTCCTCTCTCACTTGTCTCTCCTCAAGACTGAACAAGAGCAACTCTCTCAACCTTTTTTAATAAGACAGATGCTCTAGTCCCTTAATCACCTTTGTCACCCTCCACTGCGCCTGTCCCAGGAGCAGCATGTTTCTTCTCTACTGAGGAGCCCAGAACTGGACATAGCATTCCAGATGGGCCTCACCAGGGATGAGGGCAGTAGTGGGATCATCTCACTCGACCTGCTGGCCATGCTCATCCTGATGCATCCCAGAATATCATCAGCCTCGGCTCCAGGGGTACATTGGTGGCTCAGGGACAGCCTGTTGTCCAGCAGGATGCCCAGATCCTTCTCCACAGAGCTGTTTCCCAGCAGGTGGGCCCCTGTCCTACACAGGTGCCCAGGGTTACTCACCTACAGGTGCAGGACATTGTGTTTGCCTTTACTGAATTTCAGAAAGTTCTCTCCATCTCTCCAGGGTCCTTCTGAACGGCTGAACAACCCTCTAAGGTATCAGCCACTCCTCCCAGCTTTGTATCATCACTGAACTTGCTGAGGAGGCATCTGCCCCCTCATCCAAGTCATTGATGAATAAGTTAAACAATATTCGACCAGTATTGAACCTTGGGGGACACTACTAGTGACAGGCCTCCAACTAGACCCTATGGCACTGATTATAATGCTCTGGGATATGCTTTTCAGCCAGTTCTCAATTACATCTCTTTTTCCCAGCAGATATCAAGCTCTTTCTGTGCTTGCATCAGAAAAAGGACAGTAACCTTCTCATGCAGCAGAAGTCTTGGGCAGAACAGATCAGTCACGCTACATGCAAAGTGCCCTGGCCACACAAACCATACTGCCTACCAGAGACCCCTGGACTACATTTTGCTTCCAATGTCTCAAGTAGGGAGGGAGAGTAGAAACTTTGTCTGCAACACATGGTACTAGGTAGGAAGCTGGATCATGGCTGGGAATACACCCAGAATTGCTGCCAGGATTTCTTTTTAGGCTTGTTTTCATTCCTCTCAGAGCTTTTTCTAAAATATTGACTGTCCTTTTTACCCAACAGTGCTGTTTGTCAGATTAGACCCTTTTCAGCTTTTCGCATACTCAAAGTCTCCGGCTAGGTAACGTGATATCAGTTTTGTATCTGGCTATTTATTTTTCTTTGGTTGGCTACTTTCACTATCTTATCCACTGCATGTCCCAGGAAGACCCACTCAAATCTCAGTGATTCTTGGAAACCCCAGCGCGACTGTCTGACGCACATACAGCATTCTGTTAACTGTCTAGCCCCTGCTTTGATCAAGTTCCTCCAGGGAGGCATTAATTCCCAGAACTAGAATAACAAGCAACACGAGTGAAATACTAAACTAGGTCATAGGTGATAGATAATGGAAAGCTGAAGTTGCTCACGGTTTCCACAGTCAGCATCATGAAAGCCAGTGAGATAAACAAAAAAAGGCAAAAATCCCAAATCCTTTGGTTCCCCAGGACATGGCAACTTCCATATGTCCCTGTTTAGGTTAAAAACACATTTTTCTTCCAAAAAATGTGTCTCATCTTTCCTTACAGAACATGTGAGTGTGATGGAGCTGAATTTGTCCCTGTTCGCTTTTCATACAGATAAAACACCCTGGACTGCAGACTTCCTAAGGCAGTTCATTATCTGGAGAAAAGGGTTATGGGAAGACAATATAAAAAAGAAAAGATAGCTAAAATACCCTCTGGATTATAATTATTCTGATTTTGAGACATTTTGTCTAAAACAAGGTCTAATTCTCAAGTGACAACAGTGCATTTTTACTCACCATTTCCTTCTACCAAGTTGGAAGGATTTTGGAACCACAAGTAATCATCCCTCCCACCAGTCTCAACTTCTTATACAGATACTGAAGGCCTCTTGAAGTCAAACAAAAATTTCTCTTTTTTATGACATTTGAACCCAAACCTAGCGCTCAGGTCTTGGGGAATAAAAAAAGAAGCAACAGCTGGGTTAAACAAACTACTTGCACAAAGCTGATGCACTGTCAAACTATTTTTGCTACTCCTGAGAGAAACATTAGATTCGGCACTTGAGGGACAGAGGACCTAGGCACTTCCCACCTCCCCCCATGTAGGCAAACACTGGCCCAGTCACCTGCCTTGGGTTCTGCCTAATGAAAGGCATCCCTAATTACCTGGTTTGATTTTTTTTCGTGAGCCTAATCCATGAAAAGCTGCCTGTGAGCCACGGGATCTGTTCTTCCCCAGGACTTTTTCTGCCTGCCTGCCTGCCTGCAGGAGTGTGGTTGATTAACTTGACCATATCCTGCTGGTCATTGCTCCCAAGAGAACAAGGACAGAGCATTGTCACAATGTGTCCCCTCTTCAAGGCTCACACACAGTGCAGTATGGCCTGAGCAAACAAGATCCATCCTAATTGTGCAACTTCATGCAGGAACAGGGAAAGCAAAGGGTGAGAGTGAGCTGAAAATCAGCAGCCAGGGCTTCAGATGATGACTGCCAGTAGAGAAAATTCTTAGCAAGACACACAGATGATGAGGACAATGCAAGTAATGCAAGTGAATTAAAAGGAGCCCTTTTGACTTCATTTCATCAAAACCGCACAAACAGCCCTTGGCCCTCTGTCAACTCCTCCACCCATAACAGCAGCTCTTTGGTGGTTGCACTTGCCAGCTGCAACCTCCAGCACCCTCACTGACTTTCCTCAGCTTCCTTCCTCTCTTTTTATTCCCCTTTCTATTATTTCATTGGTGGTGTTAAATGGGTCTTTGATCACTGCATAGTTCAGCAAAGCAAATTGTCTCAGTTTACTTCTTCCTTCACTTAGAACCAAAAGAATTCACAGCCTGTGAATAACTTTCATTTAATATTGCTTACTGACTCATGGTCTTGGTAACAGACTCCACATAAAATCCCATAAAATAACAGGGATTACTTTTTTTTTTTTTTAAGTGATGATCTCTTGTAATTTTTAACATTAACAGGAGCAATTTCAGTGTGCTTTGAATGTGTGGAATAAAGGGAAGAGTGACCCATTTATCTAAAATAGTGAGTCTCATCACTCCATGACAAATCAGTTTAGTCAACTTGAGACAGTGCAGCCCATTTTTTTGACAGAAGAACCTGACTCTGTGTTTTAATTAGGGACAAAGTCAATGTGTAAAGATCTCTACTAAACTCTCTGAACCCTTCTTCTACCTATGGGAAAAGCTATGGGGAGTAATTCTCAAGCATCCCTGTCATTCTTAAATTCACACCCTTGTTCAATCACTTCAAAAAGTGTCACTTGCTGGTCTTTCCTTTCATCATCATGGCTTGGCCTTTCCTAGCATTTTTTATAAATAACAGGAAAGCAATGAAGGGAAACCAAACAAACAAACAAACAAACAACCCCAAAACCACAAACAAACAAACAAAAAACCCACAAAAAACCCCAAGCAAAAATAGCAGGTGGCCTGCATGGATGGGCAAGGAGCTCCTATCAGAAATCAGACATGAAAAGGAAGAACACAAGAGGTGGCATCTGGTTGACCTTTCAGGGACAGGGTTAGGAAAGTCAAGGACAACATGGAGGTATATCTGTCAAGGGATGTGAAAGGCAATAACAAAGGATCCACAAGTATCTAAAAGAGTAAAAGGAAAACTAAGGAAGATATGGACCTGCTGCTGAATGAGGAAGGGAGCTTGATGACACAAATGACACAGAAAATGCTGAGATACTCAGTGCCTTCTATGCTTCAGTCTTTACTGACAAGATCAAACTAGGCTTTGACACCAGCAGAAAAGTCTGGAGCCTTAAAAGACCAAGACCATGTTAGTGAGCACTTTATTGAACTCCATGTCCCTTAACATTATGTAAGATTAGGAACCTCAAGATTTAATGATATACAATAATAAATAAAATACATAATTACATTATTACAGTCCTGTAATGTTAAGAAATATTAGAGAGTAAAAATAACTTCTGTGAGTTTCAGTTACTCTCCTTTGAAGAAATCTGCTTCTTCCACCTCCCGTATTTTGACCTATTTTTGAAATTTCCAATACTCTGGCACATTTCTTTACAAAATACCCAACAAAATCTTGTTCTTCCATGGTAAAAGGCGGAACTCCTGTCATCAAGGAACAATCTTACATTGTAGGCAAGGGACTTTATTCCCATATCCTAAAATGATAAAGAAACGGAGAGGAATGCAACCTGAAATGACTGTGAGCATATGTATGGCAAAAAGGTCTGACTCATTAAAGAATGCATAAGCAATAATAGGTAGGAAATTATAACAAATTACATAGGAGAAGAGAAAGCCTAAATATTCATTTAGGAATTAATTTCTAGAAGAAAACATGTTTTACTAAAGTCAGTACATCCTTCTGTCTACGTATCTTCCCTTCACTTAAAAAAAAAAAAGTAAAACAGGGGAGACAATAAGAATCCTCAAACTAGTTAGTGGTGTTTCCATTGCTAAAAAGAAAGAACAAGTAATGGAGCCAATACAAACCCAGTAATCTTTCCTTCTCCCACCTATTTCATCCCATGTTGCATTTCTCCCCAAGCCCTCACCTGCTGAGTACAGTGGGCAGAAGACCACGTCAGGAATAAGTCAGGGTATTATCTAATCTTTCAGTGTTTGAACTACTTTGGAATATGTTCAACAAAACATGTAAGGCAAAGTGGTAAAATACCTCTTAGAAATCACAGCATGAATGGAGAAGATCTGGTGGTTAAATAAGCATTTCAAGACTGCATCATAAGTTACTCAATGGCTGGGGCTGCTTTACCAAAATTCTGGCCCGCCTTTCAAGTCACAAGAGAAATAGCATTGTTTCTGAAACTAAACTTTCATGTCCCACACATAAGGAAACTGTGTATTGACCAATTTATTGCAGAGATTCATGGCTATCACTGCCGTCATTTCAGCTTCTGGAGCCCATAATGGCATTCAGTTCTCATTTAGTGAGCTCATGTGAAACTTAACTTCAGTGGAAGTTAAGATATTAGAAAGTGTAAGGTAGAGAAAGAATAAGATTTGGTCTTGATTTGCTTCTGTGTTTGCTGAGAATAGTTACTCGTCCCCAAGGGTGACATGTGAGGGATAAGCCTGC
>JAWWES010000001.1:81888818-81942302 GCA_035583135.1 Lophotriccus pileatus | reverse complement strand
CAAGACTGCATCATAAGTTACTCAATGGCTGGGGCTGCTTTACCAAAATTCTGGCCCGCCTTTCAAGTCACGAGAGAAATAGCATTGTTTCTGAAACTAAACTTTCATGTCCCACACATAAGGAAACTATTGACCAATTTTTTGCAGAGATTCATGGCTATCACTGCCGTCATTTCAGCTTCTGGAGTCCATAATGGCATTCAGTTCTCATTTAGTGAGCTCATGTGAAATTTAACTTCAGTGGAAGTTGAGATATTAGAAAGTGTAAGGTAGAGAAAGAATAAGGTTTGGTCTTGATTTGCTTCTGTGTTTGCTGAGAATAGTTACTCGTCCCCAAGGGTGACATGTGAGGGATAAGCCTGCAAAGGAAGCAGGTGACAGCCAAAAAGGTTTTGCCTGCAACATGTGGATTATCTCTAGGGCACAAAAAAGATAGGGCACCAGGCAGGCACTGATTTAATGTAGGTGTCCTTGTAAGGTGTTGAAGGATCATGCATGTACTGGTGAGTCCCAAAGGGTCAGGAAACTCCATGAAGTGCACCCTGGGATTTCCAGCTGGCTTCCCTCCCCCTCCTCCCCTGACTGCTGCAGACAGTGATGGAGAGGAGATAAGGATTCAGTTTAAGAGCTCTTCCGGAGAAGCATCTGCACATGCAGTAGTAGGAGATACTGAAAATAAGATAAGAACATTAAGAATGATGTTTTTCCATACTACTTTTAGTTTTGTATGAATGCAGTTGCTTTCATGTATTATGACTAAATGCACTTGTTGGATTTTTCTGCTCCTTTTAGAGCAAAATTTTATATTCTGAGTCAAATTAGGTTATTGAAATATACCTATTTTCTTGTTTACAGCTGTTTGGTATAGCATTGGAAATGCCAAGTGACAGACTGTTCCTGCAGCTTCTTGTGTGGCTACAATGGTGCAAGCTACTGCAAGAGCAAACAAATGTTCATAACCTTCCAATTAGCAGTTCATTTCAAGAAATTGGGATCCAGTTCTAATATGCACTGACTTACTTTGAAAAAACCAAAACCACCACATTTTGCTCATTGATGATATTAAATGCTGTTGTTTTTTTCAGCAGCTTGCCAAGTGGAGGGTGCATTCAAACAGGCTAAGTGCTTCCCACACTTACTATCTGTGCTCAATTTAACACCAAATGTTTGTGGCATCTAGAAAAAAACATATTTAGAAAAAGAAAAACAACATAGTGTAAAATAATGTTAGGTTCAGTAGTCAATAATCTCAGATGTACTCAGATGACTGCAGATTCTTATCTTTGGAAAGCTTTTTAATCCCTGTCTCAGGTATTTGTTTTGAAAGACGCAGATACCACACTGATTTCATTTGCCAGATTATTGCATTTACTTCTATTTTTTGTTTTTTTGGGGTAAGATTAACTCTTCACAAGAATAAACTATCCAAAAATTAAAGCATACTAGCAATTCCATTCTTCTGAAACTGCTGAGCAAGGGATTCCAAAAATGTAGAATTTTATTTTTTGAACTGGAGCTGATCTCCGTTGGTGTTTTCCTATTGAGAATTTTTATTTGCTTTCTCATATCATTACACATCTTTTCCCACATGGACTTTGACTGAGAATCATCAGTTTTCACCTCTAACATGCCTAAATTCAACCACAGAAAGATCTGCAAAGCTGGTACATGGAATTGAGCCCTGTGAACCTGTGATACATGGAACAGTTCATTCTAATTTTCATAGCAGATTAAATCTCTCAAGAACCAACTGAACTTTCTGTTCCTGAAAACTCCCACATTCCACCATTGCTGTTGGCACTGTCCTAAAAATGTTACAGAGTGCAATCACTGTTTGAATATATTTTAGTGCTCCAGTTTATATCTTGCACAAAATTTTATAACATCAAATACATTTTAAAGAGCATTTCCTTGATCTTGAAATCAAGTATTGATTTAATTTAAACTAAGATTAAAATCAACAAGTATTTTAGACCAGTTACAGTGCAGTGCAGGAATCAGAATATGAGAGCAGTGGACCATGAAAGGGAATCTCCTTATGCTGGTGTTGCTATCAGGAAGAAGGTACACCTCAGTCACAGTGGTGGATTTGGACCCCTTACTGAGTCAAGGAAATGCAAACAGATACTTTTGTGCAAGTAGCTACAGATGGCAACTGTCCTTACTTTTCCAGGATGTTGAACACTAGTGGATTTTGCTAGAGTAAAACTTTGGGAAGGGATTTTGAATCATCCTAAAACTTTGGAGGACCCTGAGAAGAGCTATAGATTTGCTCTTACAGTTTATCTAGAAAAGGTTTGCTCTGAAGATTTTTATCTGCACTGAGCAGCAAGCAGGAAGCAGAGATCCCTGATCTCACAGCCCAAGGAGTCACCTACAGCATGTCATCTGAAAAGGGAGATAAATAAGGCCTTTAAATTCGGTTCTTGCTCTAGGAAGATCATGTTGTTTATTTTCTTCACTTCTTTACCCAATTCTTTTAGCATCATCCATTTTGAATGTACCCCTCTGAACAGCCATATTTCCACATTAACTTTGCCTGTTTTTTATAAAGGGTGATTTCAATCTGACTAACAGCAAGTACTTTTCACAAAAGCCTGCTGTGATTCTTAAAACAGAGCAGACAAGGCACCCTAGCCAGTGTCCAGCTCTCTGAAGCATTGCTTGAGGCTGTCCAAGAAGTAGCAGAGCTTCTTCTGTAGCAGCAGGCTGGTGTGAGAGCTGTCACTGCTGGGGGGATCAAGAGAAATCATGGTCCAATGACAAGCAATAGCTGGGAAAGCCTCCAGCATTTGGAAGCTAAATGCAAGCAGGTTTGGACTCTGATGGGTCTCAAAGAGATTTTAGTAAGTGAGAACTCCTGAAAATTTGGTTCATAAGGCAGCTAGGCTTGATATAAATTAACTGAAATATCAAAAGTAAGATTTTCTAATATTCACAAAAGAAACATGTAAAATGACCACTTTTTATAACTTATGCAAGAAATTGTGTCCCCTATGTATTAAAAATAAGATCTTTTAAGGCATCCTGAACTACACACCCATCTTTCCATCTTTCCACATTGTGTCAGGGACATGGCAGTTTTTCATTTACAAACACACATAACAAAGTTATTTTGTGTCTTGCAGGCAGCACAAGAGGAAAACAAGGCAACGGTGTCACCTGGCTTTGGGATCTGTTGCTCATGGCCATTTCTTCCTGGATCGTGGGGGTCTTCATTCTGTTCCCTGTCTCTGTCTTCCAGCTCAGGGAGCTGTTTCTCCTTAGGTCTTACTATTAAAGACCAAGTTCTTTCCAGGTGTTTTGATGCTTTTGAGCATATGTGTGTGTGTGTGTGTGCACGCAGAAGCACATGTGTATGTATGCCTTCTAAAAAAACAGATACATAAATAAATACATGTATAATCATAGTCCATGACAGATTATGGCTATACAGACATAAGAACCCGTATAAACAATGGTGTATTTTGTTATTTTACCCTGGGATGAACCATACACTTATTGTTCATATTACTGGGCCCAATGAAATCAGATTTCAAAAGTGTATACCTGAAGTGAATAGTTAATACTGTCCACTATCCTGGAAGCCTAATATAGCAATCAGTCTGCCTTCCTTTGCTCACTGACACTTGTTAGAGGGTTTTTATACATTTTTATATATATGTAAATTATATACTTTTTAATACTTTTTTTATATATATATAATGTGAATTATACACACACACAGAAAGTGAAAGAATTCACATAGAAGGTGAAGTCTCTGTCTACACAGAAGTGCCTTTGGATGATGGACTTCACACCTTAAACATCACAGACTGGACTCAAAATTGGTACTTTTTTCTTAGGTTTGACCAGATGTTAAGCACTAGCTGGCAAGTGTCCTGGCTTACTGACTGTGCTAAGGGAGGTCTCAGGGAGGCAGCATTGTCTGCTGACAGGAGCCCCTGCCCAGTGCTCCTTAAGACCCCATCCCATGTGGGGTCAGGAGCAGCTCTGAGAGGGTGAGAGCTCTAGTTTTGCACTCAGGCTTCAAACAGGGTCTTCCACAGGAGGACACAGCCGTTTGAACACACACCTTTGAGTGTGAGATCAGGGATGAACTGTCTGGGGATAAAGCCCCCCACAAAACCCTTAAGAGAAAATAGCATCTACTTAAGTTAATACGCTGCTGTCACTTGTTATGATGTTGGACTAATGAGTAGCAAATTTGTGGATCTCAAGTGTGGACTCTCTGGGGAATATAGGGAAAGAAAATGGCTTTGAATGCCTGAGTAACTGAAAGTTTCAAAACCAGCTAAATTTTAAAAATTAACATTTGAGTTCATGCAGACCTGAGCTGAAAAGTGTGATATAGCCAGGTACAGGCATTGAAAAAGCAGAATCCACTCCAGCTCTCCCTTCCTAGCAACACCAGCAAAGCTACAGTTACCTGTGTTTCACTTTTTAAATTACTGCAATGCTCTGGTTTCATATATGTTGCAATCTACAATGAAAATGAAGCACAGTTTCCTTTAATTCCTTCCATCCATAAGGAGTTCAGTTTTGTTTTGTTTTGTTTTATTTTGTTTGTTTTTATTTTAATGTATTTATTCATTTAGCAAACAACCTTCATGTGAAAAAGATTATTTAAATGTACATCTATTGAAATTATTAAAGTAAAAAAACTGTAAAGCTTTCAGAAGTTTTTTCTCCAAAGTTCTGATTTCACTGAATGAAAAAATTAAATTACAATCTCAATAAAATATTTAAATGGGTTTTAATAAAAAAATAGCAATAAGAGTGTCAGTAAGTGGGAGGGTCAAATACACAATCCTCAAGAATATCAATTTTGTTTAGAAAAATCTTTTCGGAAGGTAGTCGTGTCTGGGCGAAAACAGTTCAGTCTTTGCTTTTTGAAAATGTTAGGCCTCTTTGAACACACATGGAAGAACATAAACACCCTTTAGCTGACACAGGAGGACACAGAAGCTTCATCACTGTCATAGGAATAATTGTTTACAGTCTTCTACAGGCCTGATTAAAAGACAGTGAGTTAAGGAAAGTAAAAATAAATAGAAAAACACAAGTAAATGCACAAGAATGTAGAATAACACCGTGGAAGGAAAACGTTTTTTTAAAGGTGGAAGGAAAAGATTATTGACTTAGAAACTCATGTTGTGCTTCTGTTTTGCATTTGGGTTTCAAATGTCTTCCAAAATACTCTCATGATTTCACACATAATCAGTGTGACATGAAATTACAGTGACTGCTGATGCAAATGAGGTAATTGTGCACGCCAATTATGTGTTACATGCCTGTTGCCTTGTTTGAATAAGCAATTACTGAATTTATAGAGACAAGCATGTTAACTAGGAATGCATATTAGGCACATAATTACCACCACTTAATTCAGAAAATCAGGCAAAGTAGAATTTAGCTGGGGGAATGGTTATGAATCTTGGCATTTTTCCTAGGCATAAAATTTTAGTTTCATTATATGAATTTCTTGCATTTATACCAGCTTATGCCCCAAAGTGATTTAGAGAATTAAATAAGCTCAATAAAATCAGACACGTGCCTAGCTAAGCATATGAAGGGTCATTTTAACTACTTTGGCACTCTCCAAGTTTTAGAGCAAATCTTGTGGAAGCAGAGTTGTCTATGGAGAGCTCTTCATTTTTTTACTGAATTATGGTTGCACCACTGGCAGACTAAATAGTCCCACATATTGCAGGGCAGAGGAGGGAGTGAAGAACAAACACACCAAAAAACAAATTTTAGTCAGAGTGATGCCTGACATTTTCTACCTTTGTGTGATTGGTATCCTTAGATTGCCATTTTTATGCCCAATGTGAGAAGTGCTTTCAGCCAGTGCCATGACATCATGCACAGAACAGTGATAACTCCTGGATCATCCAGAGTCTTTCAGACTGCTTTGACCATTGGCTTATCCAGATAAAATCATTGGTGATTTCTAAGTCTCAAAATATCATGCATATATAAAAACTCAATTCTGTTTTAGCATTTGCTGAAAATGAAGCCATAATATGAATTTGTTAGATTGAAAAGCAAAAACTGGTATTTAACTTTTTCTGGAGGTGGTTTTGTCTTTCATCCCAATGCTAATTAGGCATTGATCATTCTAAACCAGAGATGTCAGTATAAAAAGAAGACTCAGAAAACTTATTTTATACTTTATAATCTAGTTCTATATAATTTTATAAAATAGATAAATTATTATTGTTGTAATATTTGTTTCAAATTAAAAAACTACATAATTTTATAAACATTTCTATCTATTCCACGTGATAAAAGCCATAATTTCATACTCTGTAAAGAACTCTCAAATGAAGGCTACAGAACTGGCAAGATACCTCTTCCAGACCCAACATCACAAATTTATATTTACCCACTGTGGATACATAATTCTTTTCAACTGAGTTGTTTGCACATGTAAAGCTATGTGTACCAGTCATGACGATAAGTCATATTTAGGAAATTGCCTGGATGTCCTGATTATAGCTGAATTATTTCAGCTATTGAAAGTTGATATTTTGCATGTTTATAAAAACAGGAGAATACGTTGGCAAAAACTAAGTCCCTGGAATATCTAACAAAGTGAAAGGATTTGGGATCAGTTCTTTAGCACCCACAGAAAGCTCAGTAGACACCTAAAGTACATCATCAAAGCTGTCCTTTTTTTCGTTCCAGGTGTTGAGAGCATAAACCCTAGCATTTCTGCACTTGAAATTCATGTTGCATAATTATAGTTTCAACACTAGTGGACTTGCAAAGATGTGTAAACAACCTTTTTTCTCTCTTTAAAAACAAAACAAAACAAAACAACGTCCTAAAACACCCTATCTTCCCCTCTTCTTTCCCCTCCTCTCCTTTCCTGTATCCTCCAAGAGAAACACGGTAGATCTGATTAGCCTAAATTTTAATTTCATCTGTATGCAAATTGAAGGAAACAACAAACCCTGTCTTACAACTGGTTTAAAAAATAGTAATAATCTATTTTGACTTTCTTCAACAGTCAGTCATTTTATTCATTCAAGTTCATATTTAACATCAGTTCCCAGTCTTTAGGGCAAGATTTAAACCTTATCATTTCCTCCTGTCTGTTCACTACAACTTTCTGATGAACATACTTACGTTAAACCCAGAGCAATTGCTTTAAACCTCTGTGCGGCCTCAGAATTTCTGTGTCCACTTCAGGTTTGTAAAAGGTTTGAGTGCTTCAAAGCTTCTCTGTGATTTTTTCCAGGACTGTGAGTTGCTTTCTTAAAAGACAAGGTCTTTCCTGACAAATCTTGTGTCATTACGTATTACTGCATAGACTTGACAAAGATTTTAGTATTAAAAGTGTAATTGTGACAGAAATAATTTCTTAGGGGTGACTGCCATTCTCTTACTTTTTCTTGCAGAAAAATGACAAATGAAATCTAAATTTTTTTTCTTTCTTCTTTGAAAACGTTTTGCATTGTTGTGGTTTTCACAAAGAATTGTTTCAAATGTGAAAGATCTGGATTCAAGTAAGTCTTCTGAACACTTGCAAAGTGCCTTTTTGGTGAGTGCGTCTATGCAGTATATTATTTCTGGTTTTGTCATTTGGCAGTTTTTCCAGACTGAGTTTTAATTGGAGAAGTTCAGGCATCTGTGTTTACCCAGCAGTTCTGCCTTCATAAAAATACGCAAGAATAACATGTAAACATCTGTGTCTTATTTGATGAAGAGTTATGATTAGTGCCGTGCCTTTATTTATAGTCATATATTTTAATTACTTCTATATGGTTAAAAAGTACTGTTTAGAGTAATAAGGTAGCAAAAATTGAAATGCTTAGTGAAACACATTTTGTAGTGTCTTGGAGTTCACAAACCCCAGACTTATGTTTTACATACTACTGTTTGATGCAAAATTATGTTGACTCATGTCAGTCTTGTGGTGTTTTACAACTTTCTTCTGTTCTCAAGTGAATCCATAAATGTAAAAGTTTATGAACATAAAATTGGAAAGGAAAATTAACTTTACACATTCCATCTTCCTTGCAGTTTGATTTTTAAACAAAAAAATCCCAACCAAATGTAATCTGAACTATTTGCCTGTATGATTCAGTCCATGATAGCAAAATGCAAATTTTTACAGCAGATGAAAATTTACAGTGATGAAAATTCAATACCAGAATTTTCTTATACGTATTTTTTCTTGCCATTGTCCTTAAGAGTGATAGTAACCCTATATGATTTTTTAAAGTCTACACTGGAATTAAATATTTGTATTTTATGCCTATGCTTTTAATTATGTCTTTTTTTCCCCATAATTTAATAAGATTTCATTTCTTTGTTTTCTTTCTCATGTTGATTAGAGATAAATTTCCAGTATAAAGTCCTCACATCTACATGCCAAGCCTTACTAAGACATCCCATGTCAGGTTCATCCAAATTTTGGGGTCTCCCTAAAAGTGATGCTGTCTCAATGCTCAACAGATGGTGCTGGACACTTTGTGAGAGTTTTCTAACCTGCCTGCCATTATCTTAGTCCAGTGTACCAGAATGGCCTAGGGAGGGCTTGGACTCTGTGTAGCTGTGGAAGACTTCTTAGTGGTAAAGAAAGCAGGGAGATAAGTGAATATTTAATGATATTCCCTTGAACTGAACAAATGACTTCCTGTCATACAACTAGCTGAATAAGTTTCTGCTTCCTCACGTCCCAATTTGCCTGTATTTCTGGAAAGTTGTATCAGAATCTCATATTTCAAAAGCTATTTTTTCTGTTACTCTTAGGTTATTTGTGCCCCAAGTAGTACTGAAGATTCAAAGCAGGGCTTGACGGAAGAGCTGCTCGTGTGGGGAGGAGAGAGTTGAGTGACCTATTTATATACTCCATAGATGATCCTACAGTAAAGAGGGTGGAGACTCCAGTTCTAACCACTGGAGATTTGGCAGTCTTCTGCCTTCAGGGAAGACAATTTTGTATCCAGAAATGTGATACATAGTGTTCATATCTTGCTATCTGAACTAATAATAACAATAAAAATGTTCTTCTGCCTTTTAATGGCTGATTACACTGAGGATTGTCTGTGTCTAGAAGAACAAGAATGCAAAAATACTCAAAGCAACGTGATATCTTAGCCAGAGTTTGGTTCTTTGTCCATGTTTTCACAAATACCAGTTATTTTTGGTCTGAAGGGGGTCTCTTCAGCCAGGACATTTTCTTGCTTTGTTATCTTCTGATCCAGCTGCAGTTACTGCTGACTGCTGAGAGGATCCTTCAGTACAAGATTAATTGGAAGTGAGCATGAGAAAATATTCTTAAAGAGGCAAATCTGCTTAAAGGAGGAACGGGAAAGCCAGCCTCTACTGCTGCACTAGCAGCAGATTGGTTTTTTACTCAACAGCCCCCATTTTATTTTCTTCGTGAACTGTTTTAAAAAGGAAGCAGGGGCCCTTCTTAGAATTACAGCAAGTGTAATTGAATTTCAAATGTTGTTTTCAAACAAACAAACCATAGAAAAGTTGAGGATGGGGAAATATAAGCAAAGTTTTCTAAAATGCTGTTGTACAGGCAAACACATGTTTTGAGTTAAGTTGAGCTCATTTCTGGTAACAATATTAACTTTGTGATGGCCATGACCAGCAGGCATATGGAGAATGGATGGTGGCAGTCTTTATCAAATTAGATCTAAAAAGGAAGAACATGTATTTAGGGGCTTTTTTTCCCTTACTACTTTTTAGAAGACAATCTGAAAGGGCCAAGTAGAGGCTGGGAGGGCTTGCTTATGGGAAGATCATATTGTTTAGGGGCTGGAAAGAAGCACTCTGCTTTTGTTAAAGAACATCTTTTCAAGATTATATTTTTTATTTACATCTGTTTAAAACGTGGTATGGAAAATCAGGCTGAAAATTTGTATCTGCTGTTCCTGAAAATTTCCTCCTTTGATTTGGTGTTTGGGTATGACTGAGTCCCTGTGCATATGAAAGGAAACAAAGTAGTTTTTATGCTGCATTGATATTTCATAACTAGATAGTTATATTCCACGCTTTGCTTTTCTGAAATCCACTCAGCTGCAGAGAATTTCAGCAATCCATGGATAACTGCAAGGAAATACAGTTTGCGCCAACCCCTTGCCCTATCCCAGTTATATCCTTACTGCTGAAGATGCTTCAGAGATGTAGAGTAGTCATAAAAACCAGTCGTGGAGATTCTAACTAAAAAGGGCTTCCTGGAATCATACATTCACAAGAGGTTGGAATGTCACATCTCTATCAATTTCCATTGCTGATGAAAAGCACTTCTTAAGCTAGCAAATCCTATCTTCAAGTGACTTAAAAGGAATAAATACAAGCTTCCACCTCCATCGCTCCTCTGCCTCTCTCTTATATAAACCCATTTATGTTGTTTTAATTGAGCGTCTTTCAGAGCAGAAGCTTTCTTGTTTCACTTATGTGACAAGAGGACCAAAGCTCACAGCTAAGAAGGGGTCAGGGTAAATTCTCAGTGCCTTTCAGCACAGGCATTGATTCACTGCTTTTCTGCGTGAGTGGGAAACAACGTTAGAATGGAACTGTTTTGGTTTTATCTTACTTTCCCCAGGTGTAAATTGTGACCCTCAGCGTGAGCTTGTAAAGTGGAATTTTTCTGTTTTTCTCCCCATTCTTCAGTTATCTGCTCTGAAACTATGAAAGACAAGATTTTCCTCACCCTTTTGCTGAAGGAAGAAACCTACCTTGTTCTGCAGTCTGCAGACTGTCTCTCACCCCTCTCACTAAGGGTAGCAAATATAGTGTCAGTCTGGCTTGTGGTCTGTCCCAGTTCTGTGTCGAACAACAGATAAATTAGGGATGAATAAATTCAGATTAGTAGGGTTGATAAACTGCACAAATAACAAAAGCGACTAATAAATTCTGCTGAAATCAATGTCACATTTAGAAAGAGTAACAAAGTTTAGTGACAGCTAATACACAGTACTTACAGGGGAAAAACAAACAGATCAAGATTGACTTTTTCTCTTTTTTCTTATCTCCAATTTCATTATCTCCTTTATCAAGCAGCAAAGCAGAAAAAGCAGAACACATTTAGCAAGTTTAAAGTTATGTTTTGAACAAAATGGATTCTGTCTGTTCCACATCCATGCAGACAGCACCTTTGAACAAGCAGTTTTCTTCACGAGGGGAAGGGAAGAAGATGAAGGAGACAGTCAAAAGATAAAATATGCCCACCAGTTGTAGCTGATGCACCTCAACATGTCCTTATGCAGAGATGAGAGCTGCTGTAGCCAGTGTTGTGCCTGCACCCACAACACAATGGTACCCACAATCCAGCCCTGCCAGTGTTGCCATTAAAAAGGAACATAAAAGGTCATGTCCCCCTGCTCAAAGTCATGGATGCGTGTTCTGTAGGACATTGTTATTGTGATAGGTTATATTTTAATCTTGATCTTCATTCTTAGGAGCTTTCCATAGCCTTTCAGTGAACAGATTCCAGGAAGAAGATCTGGGCCACACCTACACGATCTCCTTTCAAAAGTGATGAACTTATCTACACTTCAAAAACTATATATCTTTTTCCCCTTGATAAATGGTGCACAAGAAAAAAGGTAGGAGCTCAGGTCTCAATCTCCTCTGCATTCCCTTTTCAGGGAAAGCATGGCTTAATCTCAAAAAATCCCACTCCTTCCCAGGCAGATGGGGCAGCCTCTTAGCCCCTCATTATCCAATCTAGGGGATCCACACCAAGGATGAGCTCCAAGGTCAGGTGAGGAGGGCACCTGGAACTGCCAAACCAACCAACCCTCCAGCTGGCATACCTGACATGGCCAAAGGAAAGATGTGAAAGGGGACAAGTGTAGCATAGAGCCTCCTCCTCTGGTTGGTTAAGAAGAAAATTAAATCTATTCCAGCCAAAAACAGGACAGTAGCTCAATGGCTTCTTGAGTCACAGAATTGTGCTTGATAGTTCTTGGTGAATTAATGCTTACTGTGTGAGACTTTTTAATCACCTTTTGAACCCATGTTGACCTTCAGCATTCATAGCACTCCTTGGCAAAGGTTTTTAATGATTAACAATGCATGCTGTTGGATGAGTACTATCTGATTTGCTTAGTTTATAACCAGTATGATCCTTTACCTACCTTTGTTCCAGGCTGAAAGATCCTAGACCACCTGGTTCCTCCTCAGATGCAAGCTGTATCGCACCTTTACCTCTGTTGCCTTTTCCCTTCCTAGATGTATTGTATTCTTTTTAGGCTGGACAAAGAGACTTTCAGGCAATTTTTGAGCCACTGATACACCCTGAATTTTTACAGCATCATTATAATATATTCTGGTTTGTTCTTTTTTACCTTCATAGTAATTCCAAAAATTCTTGAAACTATAATAATATAAAGCATACCCACACACTACATAAAAAAAAAAAAAACTAGATAGGCCATCAGTTTGTCTTGACAGGATGTTTGTGTTATGATCCAACAGATCAAAATGCTGCTTCATATCATGTATCATCTGGCTTTGGGAAAAAAAAAAAAAGAAAAAATAGAAACAAAACAGAAAGAAAACCTAACTCCGGGCAAACAACACTTGCCAGCAAACCAAAACTAATATACTTTACTCTTTTCTCCTATGTGATTCTCCAATATTGAAATAACTTATGTTTCAGGAGCTTCAGATTTGTTATGAAATAGTTCCTGCTTGCACAATTATACTGTTTTTTTAAGTCAAGAAAAATATATCTTCATCCTGAGGTGATGTTCAGGTGGCATCTACCTCTCCCTCCTTCTGTGGATGATGCTGGACTTTATTAAGCATGAAAATACCAATCAACTCATTAGCTGAAGTTCTCTTAATATGTGTGAGACTGATTTAATTGAGTTAAATAAATATATCCATCTGTGTAGTAATACTGTGTTTTCGTGTTATACTGATTTAGGTAAATGAAGTTGGACTGATCCTGCTGTGTGTGTATATGGACCTATGTCTCTCAGTCACCTCTTTTTTCCTCTTAATGCTGCTAGCCAGATTCAGATAGAGTTTGAAGGTAAAAGACTGATAAATATTCAGTATTCACAAACATTAAAGAAATAGTCATCAAGCGATAGGGCAGATTCTGTGTTTGGCCAATTCATTCAACCATTCATAGCCATGAAAGGATCCCCAGAGTGAAGGATGTAAAGTTCTTTGTTATGGTGCTCATTTGTTCTACTTTAGCAGTAAAACACCAGATTCAGCTTTGTATGGCCAGTTTGGAACAAAACAGTCACATGATAATCTGGAAGGGTATAATTTTTGCTTATGACTATATCTAATAGATCAAACCAGCTTAGTATCACACACTTCATGTTCTGAGCTCCTGTTCTGAGTGAGGCAAAGACAATACTTGTGACATCAGGTCAATCTTAGGCTTCAGGCAGATAATGAGATCAAAATTCATCCCACTTTTTTTTTTTTAGACGGAGTCACAAAGTGCTATTTCATGCAGTCAGGAGGACATTTTTGGCGTTGATTATCAGCCCTGCAAGTGCTCAGAAGAAGAACTATAAAAATGACAGAACTTTGGAATTAGCGGGTATATATGCTCCAAAGACAGGTCTGAAGACAGAAAGCTGCCTGAGAGCCATTTTATTATTCATCACTATAATGCTTTCCCCATCTTTCTATTTCCTACATTTTAACTTGTTTTCTATTTGTGCTGTTTGATATAAGTAATGATTTTCCCTTACTTATCTTCAACTGACTGTATGTGCTGAACTAGAGCTTTTGAAGTAAGAGTGAGAGTACGAGGGAGCTCTTGTAAGTCCAGGGAGAAGAGTAGAAGAAAAACAGCCACCCTTATGTGACATAAACCATCCTTTGGTCGTGTCTCTCTTTCTCCAAGGGCTATGGAGGGGTTCTGGTTTTCTAACAGAGGCACCTTACCTAAGTGGGATGAATCTGGGTATAGGTGTTTGCATGTTACTCCGCAGAGGGCAGCTCCTATCTTGGTAGAAGGTTGTTGTAAAAATATGTCTAGTTTTTTGATTTGAGGAGCTGTCATGGCTATCATGATGATGTGCAGCTGCAAAAGTACCCTGAGGTAAAGGGAACAAAAAAATATGGCCAAGTGATCACAGCAGGAACACAGGCACATAGATGAGGAACACATTCATCGCTGTTTTTCTCCATCACCAGGGAAATAAAAAAAGTACTAAAGCCCTTATGTGAGATCAAACAAACCAAATAATACTAAAAAGACTCAAAGGTAGTGATCACCTAGACATCAAAAGGACTGGTTCTCCAGTCCCCTCACCTTCTGCAGTGACCTATGCTCAGGCAGGGTGAGTGAAGAGTGGGTGGAAATGCAACTGATCACATGGGGCAGCCCTGCACATGGCTGTATTCTGTCTCACAAAGTACACAGCACTGAAGAACTCAGCTCTGTGCTTGTAACCCGAAAGCTGTTACCTGCCTCCTCTAATGACTTGTCTTCAGTGGGCCTTCATCCTGTGAACTGACACATGGAGAGAGTCGCACTAACACAATCTTTGGCACCCCAGGATCAGGCAATCAACCTGGGATCTCATAGATTGGATGAAAATGTATTGTATAATATGGGGTCACCGTGTCATAAAAGACATTTCTCCTCAGACCCTCACAGCAGAGACGCAGTAACTGTAAATATTTATGTAAAAGAATAGAGATCAGAATTGTAAAATACATTTCTTCGTGCACTTTAAAATAAGCTTCCATTCAAGCTACACAGTGGCACTGCCTTAGAAGTAATTCAGTATTTGAAATTATACACATGTATGATTCCAGAAAAGAAGGACAATCTGAATGTCTTTCAAGAATACGTAGCAGATTTTTTGAGGATTATTGAGATTACTGAATCAAATTGTAGTTGAAGAGAATAATAAAAAAAGGTTAGTAACAACAAAGCCAAATTACAGAAACTCTCTAAGTGACCCAGAGGATGTTTGTCCTCTGACATCTAGTGGAGCTGTGAGCATTTGGGACAGGTCCATGACACAATCCAAAGGGAAAGCCAGGTCCCCAAGTCAAGCAGCACAGAGATGGCAGGATGATACCCTACATATCTATTCTGGGAGCTCAGCGAGGACATATGAGTTTGGGTCCTGAGGCAGTATATCTGTAGTCCTGCAGCAGTGCTTAAGCAAACCGCTCCTCTTGTATATCATTATTATATGTAGACAGCTCCATTATCTAAATCTCTTGAGATACCAGATCACTAAAAGCCAGACCCACAAGAATGAAGATCGTCAGTGCAGGGTTGCCTGAGAGGCCTGACTCATTAAGTCCAGTGACTCTTGTTGCAGTTCCCCACAAGGTAACTGGCCTGTTTGGAGAACTGTCAAAAGAAGCAATACTCAAACTATTGTCAACACAAGCACTTTGCTTAAACAGTCCTCAGCTGTCACAACAGCTTGCATGAAAGCAGAAGTTTCTCTATGGCAATGTTGCGCTGTGGGGAGCAATTTCCAAAGGTTAGGGTGGGTGTCCTTTCTTTTGAAACGTAAGTTTTTTACAAATGCTCCAGAAGATGGAGTAGAATGGGTGAAGAAGGAGGAATTTACCAATCACCTGTAACATTAGACAACAGATTAACTAATATTTGACCATGACAGTGTGAATACTCATCACAGCGTGTGCAAGGGCCTTTCTACAAAAGGGTTTTCTTGACATATTTCTGGCTCTGGGATTTGTGTGGCTGCTAAACAGCCCTATTGCCTCACGTGGCTTTGGCATGATTGAAATTGTTATATAATGTGTACGTTATTGTACAAGCTCTCTTTAAAAGTTTTTGCTGTCAAAGACAAATGTGCTAGTGCTTGAGAGTATGCTTTTGTAAGGTGACTGACTGACACCTAGTGTTTAAAATCCACTCACAAATTTTTTTTTTGAAAAGGTTCATCAAAAACAACTAAAAAGGTCATTTCTGATGAGAAGAACTCCCAGATGTTTCAAACTACCACCTCATCAGTAGTGCTCCAAGTCCAGGACTGAGGTGCCATAAGAAAGCAGCATTTGAAGAGATCACAGGATATACTGGCTTACTAAGTCAATAATTGCAGTGGCCTGGTAATCACTGTGTTTTTACTAACGTAGGCACCTGAAGTGTGATGCCTCTACCCTAAATCTTCCTGTACCGGTCGGTACAACTAACACATTCTACAGCTGGGAGGGAAGCAACACATCTCTCACCAGTGGAGTGGCCCTGGCAACTCTGTGCTCTCACAAAGCCTAACAGTGCCCTGCTTTCCACTGCTGGAAAGTGGTTTCCTCAACAATTTTAGCACAAATCCCTGAGATAGGAATATGGCAGGAGATGAACAAGATAAATTCCCCAAACAGATCATCTTGAAGCCTCTTAGTTTCAAATTACCAAGACTAACCTTCTCACCATGCTCAGCCTTTCCCTGTAACATATGCTATCTTCAATCTTAAGGAACCCAAAATATATGTTATATATGAGATAGGTATTCTGTTATTTTCTTCTTTATTGGTTTTCATGAAGAAATACATTGAAATATGTAAGGATGTAAATAATGTACAGTTTTTACATAACCCTGAATACCTCATACTTTACAGAGTTCAGTCAAGGAGGGCAGGTTTACAATGAATCAAAGCTGACTATATTCACAATATAATGAATATATGTTACTGTAAATTCTCCTCAGCCTGCAAAAAGTGGGCACAATTTTGCTTCTGTCCATCCCTCTCTATTATTGCCAGATGTTAGAACAGTCCATGGTATATGCATCACTATTTCTTTTTATTAAATGTCTAAAAGGGATTGGGGATAAAGCTTTCTTATCATGTGTGTTCTAAATAAAGCATTTTGTGCTATAAAAAACACCCTGTAAATCAAGATGCTACTAAAATTATGTATGTGGATAAAATCCCTTGCCAAACTATCACTGAAAGTCTAGGCAAATAAAGTTTACTTAGAAGATAAAGTTCATCAGTGAAGATGAACTGGATGACCTTATGAAGCCACACAGGTCTGATTTTTTAGGTTTAGGTGTTAGCTGAGCAGCACATCTTGCTTTTCTCCTGAAGACAGAGCTCACACACTTGGTTTCAACATTAGCTCATTAATCCCTCAGTCAGGAAACACATACAATGCCTCAACAATTCCTCCAACTGCTCTAAAAGTATGTCTGACTTAGACCAGTGGTCTATTTTCTCTCAAAAGTGTCAGTAGCAGAAGCCCAGGGAGAAAACAAGAGGGCAAAAGTATTCTCCTGCGTCTTGCAATTAATGAGCAGATAACCACATGAGTCAGAAGAGTTGACTTTTTATCTAAAAGGTCTTTGTAGATATATTTTCATGGTGTTGTCCAGTTTCCTTTTGAGCTCATGTACATTTTCAACATCCTGTAGCAAGCAGCTCTATAACTAAAAAAATGGAAAAATTTTCCCCACATAGTAGTCACTGTACAAAATCAAGGATGAAATGAGTATCTGTTAGCTGTTTCAGTCTGGAATATTTACAAATCACCCCATTTCTCATTTTCTCCATTGGTTAAAAAAAATAAGTGTCAGTCAGAAACCAAAAAAAGCTTTAAAATACAATTATTTTTCCATGTCAATGAATGCAAAATGGCAGCTTGCTGGATCCAAACTATTTTTATGAGATAATGAAAATATAATAATATTGTTGCTTGATCTAGAATACAAACTGTTTTAATTCTTTACCTCCACTGTCATCTGTTCTTTTCTTCTTTGTTAATGGCTTGCTTTGCCTATCTATTATACTTGTATTTTTTAAAGCTTCCATGTTTTGAAATCACTGCAGCTAGATACATGTGACTGTGGTTTCTTTAGAAGCTTTTACAAAATTAGAGGATATTAATATGAAAGCTGAGTAAAGCTGTGGTAGTTTTGACTCAAAGACATCAGTTGCTTTGCTGGTTCTGTTTCACAAAAAAATTTTTTCCTGATCTAAATGCCAAAATCATATTCTCTAACTGTTTGTCCAAAGGGTAGGGATTTGATCACCTGCCAGGTTTCAGGAGAACCAGAACATGGTGACAGGCTTTATATGTAATTAGCATTTAAAACTGTGACCTGGAATTTTTTCTGAGATTACCAAAAATATGCTGATGTGTATATTCTGATGAGATGCAGTAATATAACTCTAAGCCTAACTCTGTGCTGCATCAGTCACCAAAACACTTTTATCCCTCAATGTCATCTTTATCTTTAAAGTTAATTTGTAAGAGCCATCTGGTTCCTTTATATATAAGTAGACTGAGTTGTACCAGTCAGTTAGCACTGCCTAATCAAATTACAGCAGATAACATGTACATCTGCAATGGAGACATACAGAAAGTATGTTATGAACACAACATGCACCATATATTTGACCCTGGCAAATATTGATGTCTATTTCCTTGCAGACAGCATTTCCCTGGCCATGGTCCTTCTACATGCATACATAAACACACACACACCACTCCTATGCTTTCTTTATCTGTTTGACACACACCACTTTGGTGAAACCTCTGCTGGTATACACTTACGTGTAAGTTAGATGCTTGCCCCTCTACTTCATAGTGAGAAGAAAAATGAATGTGAACTCAGACTTCAGCCTAAACACTGTCTCCCAAGTTTCTCTGCCCTTGCTCTTGACAAAGGCTATTTCTCATCAAAAATGCTGTTGCTGGCTTAATAATGTTGGTTGAAACGTGATGAGATATGAACTGTGACTGCTTTAACTGTGATGGGAAGACTTGCAAATCAAATGCTTCACCAGCCAAGCTGTTTTTAAGCAAAAGTATCTCCTTTCAACTGGGCAGGGAGAGCCAGAACAACCAGGTCAAGAAAATGTGAACATCTATTCTGAATCTGCTGGAGATCTCTCGATACCCAGGGCCCTGGGCAGCTCTGATTAGCCACCTGAACCCGAGGAAGCTAAGACTAGTAAAGATGTATTTTCTCCCTAATAAAGACCAGGTCTTCAAGTTAGAGAGGGAGGTGTACTTCTTTGATTATATCAGTGCGGTTAAAGCACCAGACTTGCCCCGAGTTAAACGAGTTTGAAAACTTGAGCAATATTTCTCGTTGAAAGCAGGTTGTTTGTACGGCAGGTGGCAGCATTGGGCAACTGACCAGCCTTCGGACAGCACCCCAAGTCTGAGGGTTGCTTTTCTGATTCCCATCATCCTATTGCAGTTATTCTCCTTTAAAAGCAAAGAGAAGGGACTATTATTCCTTCAGAAGCTTCAGCAAGATCTGTTTGATATCTACATAGTCAATGATGTTCAGGAAGAAACACAAACACTAAATAAGGCTCCTAGCCCTAAGTCTCTGTGGACTTGACAGAAGCAGGGACCTTGAGTTGAAAGCATAAAATCTATAGTCTTGATATATCACAAGGTTTTATGACTCAAGCGAAGAAAAAGATTTTGGTTCCAGAGTCCTCTGGAAATGCTAAAAGGAGAGAGGACGAGCAATCTCTATGTGTGCAATGCACTGCCAGAGTCAGTTGAGCTACTTCAATACCAGAAGGTAAAATCTTATATACAGGAGTTTCACTCACAGGTAAGGTAGAGGCAAGCATTTCATTCACAAGGGCAAGAAAGCTGAGCTGAGTAAGATTTTCAGAGAATCAGAGAATCATTTGGTTGGAAGGCACCTTTAAAGACCATCTAGTTCTAATCCCCATGGACAGGGACATACTTTCCACTAGACCAGGTTTCCCAAAGCCCCATCCAACCTGGCCTTGAACACCTCCAGGGATGGAACAACCACAGACTCTCTGGGCAAGTTGATCCTGTTGCTCACCACCCTCACATTAAACAATTTCTTCCTAATATCTAATCTAAATCTACCCTGTTTCATTTTAAAGCCATTCCCCCTAGTTCTATCACTACATGCTCTAGTAAAAAGTCCCTCCTCAGCTCTCCTGTGAGTCCTGATTAGGTACTGGAAGGTACTGGAAGGTCTCCCTTGAAGACTTCTCTTCTCCAGGCTGAATAACTCAAATTCTCTCGTCCTGACTTCATAGGAGAGGTACTTCAGACCTCTGATCATTTTTTGTGGCCCTCCTCTGGGCCCAATCCAACAGGTCCATGCCTTTCCTGAGGACTTGAGAGGCATACACAGCACTCCAGGTGGGGTCTCAGCAGAGCAGAGCAGAGGGGAGAATCACCTCCCTCGAGCTGCTGGTCACGCTGCTTTTGATGCAGACCAGTTTACAATTTGCTTTCTGGGATGCAAGTGCACACTGCCAGGTCATGTCCAGCCTCTCACCCACCAGCACTCCCAAGTCCTTCTCAGCGGGGCTGCTCCTGCTCTGTTCATCCCCCAGCCTGTGTTGGTACCAGGGGTTCTCCTGATCCAGGTGCAGCACCTTGCGCTTGGCCTTTTTGAACCTGATGAGATTCCCATGGGCCAGTTCCTAAAGCTTGTTCATGTTCATCCTGTCCCTCAGGCATGTCAACTGTACCACTTAGCTTGGTGTCATTAGCAAACTTTCTGAGTATTTTGTATATACTACAATGTTTAATGCCATACTGAGTGTAGTATAGTTTTGCTTTCAGATTATATTTCTTTATGTATATATTGCACATAAACACACTATGGGTGAACAGGTCTTGGATAGGTTTAGAATAATATTTTATTTTAAGGAAAAAATATATCATCTTATAAATACATCGGTCAAGTGTTTCTTGGAAGGGTCCAGATACTGAGTTTTGTATTATCAAATTTGCACTTTAGAATTAATTTTCAATACGACTCACATTATATTACTGCTTTATGTGATGTGTCTCAGCAGGTTGTCATGTGCATGTGGGTAAACTCTGTGTATTGACTGAAGCTGAGGCCTGTTGTAAGAAAAGTAATTTCAATCTGAAAATTTTACTCTGAAAAGATTCTTCTATTTCCAGGAAAAACAATAAAGTTAATTTAGTGTGTATGTTCTCTGTCTTATCTTAAATTCTGGCACTGGTTTTGGGCTTCAAGCTCTGCAAACCAAAACTATACAAAATACATGTATATAAAATATACGTATATAAAATGTATTTTAAGGAACAACACAATATTCACTGTAGCCTGATTTCACTCTATAAAATCTGGGTTCCAGATGTGAGCGGCCAATATGTGGTACTCCCCTGCCCCACTTAGGTCACTTATGTTCTGATTATTTCATTTTATTAATACTGTATCCTCCCCAAGAAAGGAATCTCTAAGTTCATGATGCTTTTTATCATGCTCCTGTAAAGATTTTTATCTGAAAGTAATAACTCTTTCCCCTCTTCTTGAGAAAACATGTCTGAAGCGTGTCCAATAGGATAAATTTAGTTGTCTACCCACAGAGATGGTGCCTGAACTCTCAAGAGAAAAGTAAGTATGTTGATTGAGGGTTTTCCTATCTACACTCAAGACAGAGAAGGAGACATTACAGGATTTATCTTTCTAAAACTTGATTCAGTACCTGATAATTACCATTCACCTTCTCCTTGATGATTTGTGTGGGCATCAGATTGACAGGTAAGGAGGGAAGAGCACTGATATTCATAGGTAAGGACACCCTTACCTTCTGTAAAAGTGCAATGTTAGAGGAAATGCAACACCACCTACTAAAGTTGACTGGTTTTTGTTGAGGTCATGAACAAAATCTTATAACAAACAAGGTCACTGATAGCTCTTTTGCTGTTCAGAAATTTGTAGCTTGGGCTTTTCAGATATCACCAATCACTCCTAGTAATAAAGGAGATGTAGTCATCTCCACTGTGGTGAGAGAGAATTTTTACCAAAAAAACACCATATTCAGAGGAATCAAGCATCTGCACAGAAGTGTATCTTATAGACTGAATGCTTCAAAAGCACAAACAAAAGGTTTATATTGTCCCCTACAATAATACAAAATATTTAATTTCAAGGTAATCAATTATTTCCTTCAACCAATATTATTCTGAAATGGAGAAGTGTTACCAGTAATGAAAGCAAGTAATTTTTAGGTATCTTCCAAATCTTCCAGAAAATTATGTCCACCGTTGATTTGTGTTTCCCAACTACAAAATATAAATGTTTCCCTTGAAAAATCAATTCCTTCACTTCTAACCAAATAAACACTGTCCCAACTAAGAGTTAAAATAATCCGCTCTGGTTGTGTACCTGAAAATGAACTGGCATGTCTCATCACCTCATGGAAACAGTAGGAAAAATTTCCTTAAAAGGTGGGGGAAAAATAAATAGCAATAGTTCATCAGTTCTGAACTTTAACTTCTCAGAGTTAAACTTACTTAATCCATTGCAATACTGCAGAAAACTTTGTCTTCTTTGCCTCTTATAAAGTTTAAATCTTTTACTAACTGCAAAGAAATAAGTCCACAACATTAAAAGACTTTATGTCTTCACACAGATCTCTTCTTTCTGGTTGATGTCTGCTTACACAATGCAGGGGCTCAGAAAGTGTATTTTTTTTTTTGAAATCTAGAGAAAACTTGTGAGACCCTGCTGATGTTTCAGAAACATTTACTGCTTCCACCATTTCTCATGACCACTTCAATCGCATCTTGAATAGCTAGGAAAAGATTTGTATGAACAGCAAGTTTTCAAAAGTATTAATATTTTAAACAGTACTTGGAAGTTACTGCAGATTTATGAGACAGTAACTCTAATTCCATTTTAACCCAACTGGACCTCAAAATTAGGTCATATTGTCTGATATGCTGTAATTTTACTGAGCTGAAGATCAGTTGTTGTTACAGATAAACTGCAAGATACCGCTTTGTGTTTGTGGTTCAAAGCTCATTTGAAGAGTTGCACAATATTATGAGCACGAAACACTTCAAATTATTTGACTCAGACAAATTCCCATTTCAGTTGTTCTTAGATCCATTAGATTATTGTCCACCTTACAGAAAGGTACTCTTGCATGCTGATAAAAAAGGTGTATCATCTCTATAGGTCTTCTAATCCAGAGTCCTTCAAACACTTCTGTTGTTCAGTGTTCTCATCTCTATTCTCTTTCGGTGTTCCCGCAGTAACCTCTGAGTGTATCTCCATTGGCACTGACATACGTTGCTGTTGGATAAAAATTACGTAACATTTTTATTCAGTGGTATCACTAATTCTTGTTACAAGCACACTACGTATTTGATGTGTCCAGAATTAGTCCAGGTTACTTACCCTGTCACAACTGGAATACAGAGATCATATGACTTAGTCTCTCAATCTACAAGTTGCTCACAGGTAAATTTGCTTAGTTGATCTGAGCCCTAATTTTGTTGCTTGACACCCTCCAGGATGATGTTACTATGTACCTAAGGTTTATGACAAAGTCACAGTCTAGCCTTCAAGGGTTATATTTATTTGTTGGATAAAACAGATTGTCTCAGTGCCATTCCCCACAGTTGTCCTAAAACTTTCAGTGTGTCCTTTGCTATTTCAGGTGCCAGCAATATTTGAGATACTGATATGTTCCATATGTTTTATTTATCTTTCCTAGAACTGTCATTTGAGGCCCAAGATCAGTGTCATCTCAGTCACTTGTTGCAATCATCTAGACAGTTATGATACAGGTATGCTGAGGTCTGTCTGTCAAGGTTTATTCAGTGTTGGTAACAGTTTGGGGACAGAAATCACTTCTTTGTCTGTCAGTGATATTAAATATAGTTTTTCTAGTGATCATTAATTGTGGTCATTTTTTATTTATACATTGAATACTAAGACCCCTAAATAACAGTGCATGAAGTTCAAGCACGAAGGGAGATACAGAATATAAGCTTGATGGTGATGATTTTGTTTTTACATTCTGCCAGCCCATATGTGATGACCAAAATGGGTATTATAGTTAATTTGCACACAATTACTGGTAAAAAGGACAAGAAAGATTTTTGCACAAAAAGGGTGATAAATATGGCACATTTGTGTTGAATTGGGTCAAATTATTTTGACCAGAAGTGCCACAGCAATTACTCTGAATCCTGAAAATAAGAGAAATAGGAGACTTGGCTTCAGTCTAGTTCTGTAGCTCTTGAGCTTTTCTAAGAAGATGACCACAGACAAGAAGAGGAGCACAGTCTGCTCTTGGGAGCCAGCCCAAGTCTTGGGGAATGAACTCCAGGTGCAAGTTAAAACACTTCAGTCTTGTAATTTGTAACATGATTATATGGCATATGCACATTGTTTTTCCAATAAATTTGTTTTGAGAAAGTAAAATTTAAAAAAAAAAAAACCACATTCCTCTTGCCTCACAATTCAAATTATGATGGATGAATCAAGATGATCTGCAGTTTCTGTCAGAGTTTGCAATCATGTAGATGTATTATACTAGAAACCAAACCACAGTATTACATGGCATACATTTTCCCCTTGGGAAAGAAGATGGTATAATGTCTCACCTTGGTGATTGTTACTTACACTGCTGAACAGGTTACTAGGAGATATTTTGATATTGCAGTGTAAATACAATAATACAGTAGACTACAGTAAAATTAATAGAAATCCTGTAGAGGCTCTGAAAAAATATTTTGAGCATATAGAGCGAAGAAGATCCTCATTACAGTTTCCTATTTCAATGTTGTTTTCCCCAAAAAACACATAGCTTTGGCACGCCTGTGCCTTCTCATCGTGTTGTGGGAGAATGAGGTCAGAGGCCATCTCACCATGCCTAGAGCACAGTTCACTGTGTAGCTTCCACAGAGTTCCAGGGATCTAAACACACCTTTTTTTTCCTGTATTCCACACAGTGACAGACAGCAATAAGAAACACTGAATTGTGAGAGCCATGGAGCTCCATTAATGATAGTCACAAAAAATATTGCAAATATTTTGTTTCCGTCTTGCCCAGTTGACTTATATTTTGCCATCAGATAAGCAAATATCCAAACTTACAGCACATCAGCTCTTCCAAAGTACACACTACAGCACATCAGCTCTTCCAAAGTACACACCTCTGTACATGTCTTTGTCCCACAGCAGGTGCACAGCTGGGGTAGTTTATATTGCATGCATTGTGGACCTTCCTCTTATTTGCAATAAGAATGTGCACGATTATTACAACATAGCCAATGACTTGCAGATCTCCACAAAAAATTCCCTTTGATAGCAGGCCTACATGTTTATGCATATAATATTCCATATCTGTCTATTTTCAGGGAGTCAGAGTGATCACTTCTTCCAACTCAGCATATTCTGTGATTCTGCAAAATATTGTTTCATTGAACGTGGAAGCACTTTTAGGTGCGCCTGACATTATAGTCCCCTGAGGATTTTCTCCATCCTGTCTACTGAGATAATTGTCCTGTAATTTCCAAAAGTTTTCTGTTCTCTTCTGGCTTCACTACAAATGTTCTGCATACTTTTTTTCCAGTTCTTCTTAAAAATTACATGCTGCTCCAAATGTAATGTGCCATCCTGATGGCGGGTAATATCATGAGTGTTGGCGTAGTGAGATGAAAAAGACAGACACGCTACCTGGTGACGAGTCTCATCTGTTAACCAAGTTTTGATATTATCTGACGGATGTGGAACAGGCATAGTTATAACTTCCAGGCATCTACATCTACAAGACAGTGATACAGGCACATGACTATTATTGTCTGCAGGAACAGATCAGTCAATAATGCTTTGTAATACATATTCCAATTACATAGGTATCTAGCACTTCTAAAGCCATTTCAACAATTTTTTGTTTCACTGCAGACATTTTTCCCAACAATTTCCCAGGCTCTTCTTCAGCCTGCCTGCTTTTTAGCCTGCCAGAATTTAAAGAGAACTGATGGATATACACAAACATATGATTTCCTAGCAAAGTGAGAATTTGTGGCATGCTACTACATCTGTAGCGTAAAAAGGCACCCCTATGTGTGCTCTTCATAATTAAAAATTGATAACTTCTTTTATATGAATCAGGAATAATAATTAATCATTAAATAATCCATTTACTTTTAACATTTTACTTTTAACTTTACATATTGCATCTTCCAAATACTCAGATATCTTGAGTTATCTTCCTATCGTGAACAGAATAGGAAAAGTTTATTTTTCAATTCAAGAAAGCCTTCACTGCCATGTCAAAAGGAAAGCTATGTAGCCAGACAGAAAGGTAGTGATGTAGAGAAAGCTGGCTGCATTAACTGTTGGTGGGTGTAGGACCATTACTATTACTTTGCTGTATTAATAGTAATTATAATAGAGCAAAGCAAATTCTGTCACCCTGACTTCCCTTTTTTATTTATTTCTTGTAAACTGTCCAGCTTAGAGTAAAAAACTGCTTTCATTACACCCACAGATTATGAAATGAAATTGGGCAACATGACAAGTGCGGTTCAACTTTGGCATGATTAACATTGGTTACCTTAAACATGCAAAAGGGTGAGGTAAAGTCACACTGAGAATAGAGAGGCAGCAGTGGGAGTAAGATTAAAATATGTCACTTATTGTGGCAAAAAGACATCTGAGGGTAGGGTGGGAGACTGGAGCTGCAGAGGACTGCAGTGGGAGCTGTGAGATAAGAATTATACGGCTCACCAGGTCATAACGCCTGGCACTCCTTTGTTAGAACAATAGTAGGAAATGCTTCTTGCAAACAGCATTTATCTGAGAAGATCCATGTTTGACTTTTATCCATTGTGTGATTTACCCTCATCCTGATGTCCCTTCCACCAGAAATTTATACAGTCTTCCAGAAATGTACACTACCTTCTACATGCATACATCAGCAAACCTCCAAGGAAAATCAGAAGACAAAACAATATGACGCTTAGCAGCAGGACATCCACTGCCTTTTCTTAAAAAAAGAAGAGGGAAAAGTAATGTTAATAATACGGCAGAGACACCATAAGTGGGTGAACTATAAGTAGTTGGATGACTCATAAATATTGCACTACTCCAGAACTGTCACAGATTTAAAGAAACATTTTCTGGAGACTTTTTATGGGAAAGGAGTTTTTGACTTCAGCACAGTTCCTTGTTTCTCCTTTTAGCCCTCAGCCTTGATCCAGCACTTTCTTGCTTCATTCCTCTCCCGTAATCTCCACCCCCATTTTTCCTGAAATTCTGCTCTCATATGCTGGGCCTGGCCTGTCTTGCTGCTGGCTGCTTCCATCCAGCCTTGATTCCTCTGGATATCAACCCTTCTGTCTGTCTGCTGTTGGCACTCATGCTGCCACTCCAACTGCCTTTGGATTCCTGCTGTTGCCACCTCCCATCTCCACACACACTGAGTCCCCTGCTGCTACCTCCTCACCCCTTCACAGCTGTAACTGATTCAAGGAAAAAATGAAAATAAAAACATTTTGTCAAACAAAATACTCTCTTTGATTCAAGAAACAACATTTGGTTTCTATTATACTTACCCTTTTTAAACCTGCTTGAAATAGTCCTAAAGAAAAGGGAGCAATACATCTTTATTCTGTGCAACAGATACTACTGCTCTGTACATTGCATTTCTTCCTCCAAAATACCCCAAATACCAAAATACAAATGTCTTTGGTTGACTCAAAAGGGTATTTCCAGCAAATTTTATTTTTTGTTTAGTATCTAGTCTTAGAACCACAACTAGCTTTGATTGGTTTGAAGTAACTACTTTGAAGAAAAACAGACAGGAACAACTCTTGAAATGCTAACAGTCTGAGGCCAGTTAAACAGTGAGTTTAGGATCAGTCTAGATCAAAATCTAAGACAAAAAGAATGGAACTAGACTTCTGAGTTTGACCCCATCTATAGCTTAAACCAAGGATGTTACGGATTTCCACAAAGTTGTTATGAAACCAAGAAAAAAACTCAAAAACTTGTGGGCAGAACTGTGTATAGGAATAAGTTTAATCACTCTAGGATGAAAAGGGAGTTATTTCCTTTTTGCCTTCAGAGCTGGGGGCTCAAAAAAACCTTATTCTGAACAATCTCTGGACTCTGTAAAAGAAATTCTTCTGTTTGAGGTAATTGCTCTGCATCATTCTGCTCACCACTATCACACACACACACAGGAGAAGAGGAAGCTCTGGTCTTAGCAGTGGCTGAACCACAAAGAGGTTTTCTCCTCCTGCTTTTCTACTTTATGCGTTTTGTAGAACAGCAAGAAAAAGAAGCACATATATTCATTTTGTAGTGGTTTTTTCAGATGCAAATGCTTAAACTTTGTCACAAATAACAGTACTTTGAAACCAAAACAACTGGCTTGGTTTGCAAAAATGCAGAACACCTCTGAATTACTATTAACTTCAAAGCAATCTATGAATGCTCATCAACTCTAAAAATTAGACCAATTATTTAGAGTTTTTACATATTAATAAAGCTGATACAACACTTCTTTTTTTAGCGGAAAGTTTCTATAGGAAAAATCTCAGTTCAGTTTAAATTGAGAGGGTTTTTTTGAGGGCATATGCTAATTCCAATGGAGAATGGATTTGCTTCCCATGAGAAAATTAACAAATTCTTTTCATGTCAAAGGAACATTTCAGAACAAATATTTTAGTTATGTTTTGAATTATGTTATTTCATTTTGATGCTTCAGCTTTTTTTTAAATAGGGACTGAAACGCTTTTTTAAAATGTGTTCTTAAAGAAATGTAGCACATTTCCTAGATGAAACACTAGAATGTCATGGAGAAGCAAAGAAAAAGCAGGTCGTGGCATGCTTCTTCAAGACTTACAGTAAAAACAGATCCTGCAACAGCAGAAAAATTGACATATTGCAAAATAAAAATATGAAATGGATGTTTTTCCTTTCAGGTTACTCCACATAATATCCACTTATACAGGCTGTCAATTAGAAGCAGACAAAATAATTTCAACAGAATACAAAGTAAAACGGACAAAAAAATTTCTCTAGGCATCAAAAGAGAAAAAAAGTTTTCCTTGAGCACATGACCCTTCAATGCAATACACTGACAGATTCTTTTTGTGAAAGCCACCAATCCTCCCTGAGTAGGGAGAAGGGAAATTGCTGCATCACATGGACTTATGCATATGTGCAGTATGCTCCACTGTAAACCATTGTGCTGCACTGAACACATGCAGATATTACAGCTTATGTACAATGGTGGTCTTGTCCACAATAAACTTTCTTAAAGCAGAGGGAACATGGACAGAGTGATTGTTGAGCTTCAACAACATCTGTATCGAAAGCTGAGAAAGAAATGGTGCTGAAAACATTTGAAGGAGAGTTGCTGAGAGCAAGATTTGGCAGGCTGGAACCAGAACAGGTGACTTCCTAACTCCCTTTCCTTCTTCTGGTGAGAGGCTGACAGGGAGTGAGTAAATCTACATTTCTCCACCCAGAAAAACCCTTCTGATTTCCCCTGTCTACACATCAGAGGAGTTTGGCCTGACAGCAGGCAAACAGACCAGGCACACCCCTCTAGGCCATGCTGTGGTCCCAGGCTCTCTCTGTCTTCAGTGAGAAGAAAGGACAATCTCCCAAGTGCAACTCAAGACACTGATGGCCTTGTCTTTTTAACCACAGTGAGCATAAAGAACAATTAAGTTTCTCTCTTCTGCTATTTCACAAATGAAATGCTTTTGAAATTAAATTAATGAATCCACCAACGAAGGTTTCAGCAGATCAGTGGGATATAGAAGGGCATCTGATAGACTAGGTAGCCAACATCCAGTAAACCCCATAATTGAATTGACGTTCAATCCATTGCAAGAATAATAATATCTGGCTTTGCATTTCCTATCTTCAGGTAAATATGTACTTGAAGATCAATAGACATATTCAAAAATACACAGGCTATTGCATTAAATAAAGATAATAACACTGTATCTTGTTTTTTTTTTTTTATGTTAACACACAGACACAAGTTTCTCTCTATAAATATAGCATCACACAATTATGCTACTTCCCCTTTACCTAAACTGACATCATGAAGCTTCTGTTTGTGAAGGTATTTTTTCCTCACGGAAAGCACAAGTACACCAATGTTAAAATCTAGTCATAGGAGGTGAAAGAGAAGTATTACAAGGCTCTTGTTTACTTGTGAGCTGAAGGGGCCAGAGCACATACATTTAAATATTCCTACCTCTGTCAGATAAGAAATTATTCCCCCAATGAAAAGAAATCAAAAGAAATCTTACTTAGTCCTTAAAGACTAGGTGATTTGATGAATGGTATGACTTTTGTGGATTTCTTGGTTTCAACAGCTGAAAGCATTTTTAGAGATGCTTGGGCTGTCCTTTGCAACGCAGTCAGGAGGGTGGTGGGACCTTGTCAGCTGCTGACCATAATTTTTTCTATCAGCTGTCAAAGTTCAGGTGTAGTTTAACTCAGGAGAACAGCCCTCTGCTAAACAGCTTTGGGGCCACAGAAGTAGAATTCAGACTTAAGACTCTCCTTCCCTACAGCAGAGCTGTGTGAGCCTGCTGCATGCCATGGACCCCTCGGTATTGTTAAGGCCCAATGACACAACCTGGAGAAGAATAGAGGCTCTAACGAGTTAAATATGTTGAATGGTAATAACATAACTCATGACAAGGGTTATCGATAGTAAGTACATGATAACTTACCACCATGAATAAACACTGGCTCACTCCATTCACTCCAGATCTTGTTTCTTATGCATATCGCTTTCTTTGCCCTCACTTGTGCTGCACATTTTTTTGCTGGCTTATGAAATGGATACTTATAGTTCTCTCCAGTGACATTGACAATCTACCAAGATAGGTTTAGGGGGTTATTTTGAATTATTTCGTATTGCAGTTCATACAGACATAAATCTAGGGATGTCAAATACTATTATTTGCAATTCTAACTACTAGGAAGAGATTTTCAGAACTAGTTCTTATGTCCAGACAAATTTGACTCTTATCTGATGTGTTAAAACTCAGAACTGAAAATGAAGAGACACAGGGCTGGTAAGATGGAAGTAGGTATCATTTATAGTAGGACAGTAAGCATTTGAAAACACTGATTCCCTTTTCATGTTTTATGACACCATGTGTAGAACAAACACAATAACTATGAAACTGAAAGTTTTAAGATTTTGATGTGGGTAGTGTGCTATACTTTCTTCTCTGGTAGAATAAAATCTTGCACTTTTCATCTGAAGGGTGCTCACTATTTTTGTAACTATCCTGAAACCTCTTTAATTGTGCCTATAAAGGAAAGAATATTACTTCAAAAGATCAAGGCCAAACATAGAGTAGCAGAGTTTAAAGCAGAGGAATCTCTAACTTATCCACCACTTTTGAAAACTGCAGTAAACTTCTGTAAATAAACAGTGCTAAGAATTTAAGAAGGAATTAAAAAAAAAAGCAGGAGAGGAAACTTTTGCTTTAAAAAATTAAAAGTGATGTTAGAAAGTTGCAAAGAAGTAGAAAGTATGAATCTCAGACACAGGGAGGAACAGAATCTTTGCTTCTTTGGTGTTAGGAAAGCATGATCTCCTGTTCTCCTCATACTGACTAGTGTGGTGTGGATTTGGCCCTGTGTACCATCCCACTTCTTTCTCTTCTCTTCTCTTTAAGACTTTTCCACATCTGGTGCTTATTTATATTTTGTGGTGTCCAAAGCACAGTATGAAACTTAAGGTGAAACTCAGTAGCTGGAAGGGCAAATTAGTCACAACCTAAATCTTACGTGTGACATGCAAGTCATATATACTTGAATAGTATTTGACCTTTGGCTAACAACATGGAATAATTGACTCAGTTTGTGGTTCTCTGCGATCCACAGACCTTTTTGTCTCCTGCATTGCTGCCTATATTTTAATTCCTTATTTTGCACTGACACATTTGACCTGTACTTCCTAATCATAGAATTTTCCTCATTACTGAATTTTGGTTTGTTGATTTCAGACTTACCCAACATTTCAGATTCTAATCTTATTTCCCATGATACTTGCCAAGCCTTCCTAGTTTCCAGACACCTGCAAACTTTAGTCCAACCTGTATCACAGTATTATTATTTGTGCTTGTAAGTACTCAGTAAGTCATGTCTTCAGGTATTCAGAATAAATAAATATAGATTTTTATATTTCAATCATTATGCTCTTATGTGTACTTCAACCAACATCTACAAGCCTGCTTGTGGATTCCCTAGTATCTCAACACATTAAGTCTCTGTGGCAGATTAAGACCTTGGTTTGGTCAGGATACAGAATATAAAGCTTGATCCATTCTTCTCCCTCCTGTGTCTCCTATAATACTGCTGCAGTTTTCTTCTTTAACTCTGTCACCCCATCCCCAGGCATTTTGTGCTCCTTGGCTAGGTAACTACCATTTCAGTCATTACTAGCTGATTATCCTCAAATCTACTTTAAAGCCCCTCTCACTTGGTTGGTGCCCTTGTATGTCTTTTTTTATTATTGCTGCAGCTGCCTCTCTTCTGTCTGATGTGCCCCCATGATTTTCCACTTCTGTAGGTGTTTATTCACTTCTGTGCCTCAATGATTTTTCTTCGCTTTCCTCTCCTATGTTTATATCCTGCAGGTGTGTGCAAAGCAGAGGAGCAAGAGAGAGAAAAGGAAAATAAAAGCCGTTTATTCCACCTAAGTGAGGATGCTGGACTATTTTATGTATTCGAGATTTTCTTCCTGAGAGTGGGAGGTGTTAGGAAGCTGGAAACAGGAGTTGCAAAGGCCGTGTGAACACTTATGAGGGTTGGGGGTTTTTTTACAAATATGAACAAAGTGACTGCTAAACCTTTCCTTTTGTCAATACTCCTTTTTCTATAACAAAAAAGTCAGTACAATCTATGTGATAGTAATGTGGAAGTCAAATTCAAGATGAGAAGAAAAACCCATCAAATTCACTTCAGTGCAAGCCTAACTGAAAGATTTTATAGAATGTGTTGATTTTTCATTTTTTACCAGAAAGACAATTTGGATTAATTATTTAAGACCTTGGGATATATTTAAACTTTCTTTGTCATTAATTCCTGTTAAATTCAAGGGATGCCTAGTTTTATGGAAGTTATGTTATACATACTAAGTTTATTACCAAAAAACTTACTACCTTAAGATCTGTTATTTTCACTTGATACAAAAAACACTTGTTATTCGCAGAACCAATAGTGGGTGGAGGTTTCCAGTGAATTTTAATACTTCTGTTTTCAAGGGAAACTGAGACGTTGATTGGTGGGTTCAGCTTCTCTGAAAAACAGAGCACAAAGAGACCTTCTGTACCTCATGCTCTTTCACATATTTATGCTGATGGAAAACAAACACTGTACATTACTTCTTAAAATACACAGCTGAGTATTTTGGGGTTTGCCACACCCAGAGGAGACATTCAGCTGGGTTTTTTCAGGGAAGGTAGCAAGGATGGGCAGGAGGAGCAGGGCCTCTCCAGAGTCTGTGTTGGTGTTGAGAAGACCTCCAATCTGCTACAGGCTCCATGCCATGTAGGATACATGTGTCTTGTGGGATGCCCCAAATGTACCCACAAGACTGGTAGTATTACTTTGAAAAAAACAGAATTTCATCTCTCACAGAGGGAATACTGAAGGGGCACTAGCAATTGGCAGGCCTCATAAAATCATAGAATAGTTTGGGTTGGAAGGGCCCTTAAAGATCATCTACTTCCAACCCCTCTTTCTTATATCTCATTAAATCAATCCTCCTTCAGATTAAAACCATTGCCCCTCATCATAGTGTAACAGGCACTGCTAAAGAAGGGGAACCCAGATACAAAGGACCCTTCCTCCTGTGTGTGACCCGAAGGGTACACTCTTCCCTGAAGGGAGAGGACAGCCCTGACTTATAGTGGAGCCTCACAAGAGTAACTCCACCACTTGCACAGCGAAAAACATCCCCTGCAAGCACTCAGATTTCGCTGTGCCCTACCAAAGCTTGGCAATGGGATTAGAGGCAAGGAGAGCTAACAGGGCTTCTGCCTGGAGCTGAGAGGTGAGCAGAAGCTGTTGGCTGAAACAGCTGTGACTGACGTGCAGCTCTCACGGTGGCTAAAGTTTGGTAAGATGGGAAGGGAAGAAGGGTAGGAAGGAAACACTGGCAGCCTGGCCTCCTTGAAGAGGAGGTGGTGGCTGCTCTGAACAGGGGAAGGAGACTGACTGGACTGAGAGAGAAGCAGGGACCAGACAGCCCGATCCTTCCTACTTATTCCCCTGCTCACTCCTGCCCACCTTAGCCCTGTGGTCCCTGGAGAGACAGTCTAGAAATGAGCATCTTCCCAGTCAATTGTGAAAACACCTAATAGAGCCTTCCTGTGGATTGCTTCCCCTCTCACTTCCCACACACACCCACACTTTTTTTTGGTCTTTCAGAAAAATCTGAATTTCCTGAAAATGATTTATTTTCCTAAAACAGAATATGTTGCTTATAGCTGGCTCTGATTGCAGTGTAAAGCTCTAGGTAAAGCAAATAATTCTAATGTCTTAGAACAGAATAAATAAGATCTAACTCAGGATACATTTTGATAGTTTTGAATTATATTTTTTCTATCCCTTGAGTTGTGACTGATTCCCACATTACAGGTCTGGAATGTGATCAACATGTTAATAACTTAAAAGGTATTTGAATCTGCAGTCTCTGCTAAAATTGAAGTGAATTTTTACCCACGAGATTAATTCAAACTTCCCAGAGAAGGAACGAAAAATAATTTTATATGATCATTCAAAACTGTCAATAATTAAGAAAAACTGCCAAGATATTTTTAGCTTAAAAAATAAATAAATAAAAGTGCTACTAATTTTTGAAAATATTCATATTCTTAAATTCAGGTTATAAATGAGAGTTGTGAGTGACTGCTCTTTCTTTTTTAAACATGCCTCCTCAGCACTATAAAAATAAGGAAAAGGATAAGAAAGATAAAAAATAGGGAAAAGAAGGGCATAATGTTGTTAAATATAATTTTCTCACACCAGCTTATCTTTTATTTTTAAATTACAATTATAGATAAATGATGTTATTACATCAGAGAAAAAAATCCTCAAACTTTGAATCATAATCTGTTTTGTTTCATCTTTGTGTAAAATTCCCAATGAGATGAATGCCTAAGTAGTTAGAATTAATACTCTGTCACATCACCCTAATTTCTTTTTATGCTTTCCGTAAAATAACCAATAAATGAATTTTTCATAATAGGTGATAATAGACAATACTTACCTATTGCCTGAGGTGTAAAAGCTTTGTAATAAAACAGTTCTCTTGAATTATTTCTCAAATCTCTTGCTGTTATGTTTAAATTGATTTTCTTTGATGGTTGAAAATATATTTCCTTCATATGGCACCCAATATTTTTCTTTCTTGCATTTTTAATGTATTGCTGACATTCAAACAATTTTCCTACATGCCTGTGAGTAGGAAAATATGAGTTTTGTAAATCGAACACTTGGGTACAAAACCATGGTTTCATACTTTGTTCAAGACACTTGCCTGTACGAAGAAAAGATCTGGATATCTTCTGGAGCTTCTGCTTTGATATCCCAGGTGCAATTGAGAAAGGAAATGTTATATATGATGCATGAAAGATTCTGAATATAGACTGCAACAAAGAAAGGGGAAAAAGAAAGAAGTATGTTTATATTATATTGCTTTTCTAATATCAATATTAAGGTTTCCTTTACAAACTAATTATGTAGCCTTATTTCTAGAAGCACGAATAAGAGTGCTCTGTAGGTGAGAACAAATAGGTCTTTTGGCTTTTTGGACACTGACAACCAAGAAGTACACCTGCTTCTACCACCAAAGCCTTACTAACCCACTTTAAAAAAATGTCCAGAATAGAAGCTGAAAAGCTCTGGTCTTTTAAGATTTCCTGAAACCATGTGATACAGAAGACAACCTTCATGAAACATGAGTTGATAAGGAAAACGCAGAGAGTAGTTGGGTTGTTCTGCCATCTTGCTCAGCAAAGCTGGAGTTTTCTGAATCTGAACATGTCTAATAAAGGAAAGTTTTCTGCATTCTGGTGTTATGGATCATATTCTTAACAAATCCATGCCAAAAAAAGTAGCAGAAGATAATAATGGGCTTTCAGAAATTATATGTCTCCAAGTAAGGCAGGACATTATCACAAATGCTTGGATGTCTTAACACATAGGAAATAGCTGACCTGGAGGAGCCTTGTAAGTAAATTCTGACCAGTCACTCTCCTTAATTATATCTTCTGTTTCCTTTGTGAAAACTTGTGTCTTAACTTTAGCCTTGAAGCCAGAATGTAACTCAAGAGGTATTATCTTTTTCTTTTCCTGCAGTCTCTCCTAAGAGGAGGAAGAAGAAATTGCATGAAGGTAGTGTGAAGCTAAGTTTTGTAGGGGAAATGATGCAAATTCATCTACTGAATGAAGCAATACATTATTTCACTTTAAAATATGTGTAACCACTGAAGAACTTACTTTCCTTTCCTGAGTGGTATTGAAGAACTTGTAACTCAAAATATACTTCACAACATATTTCTCAGTTTCTTCTTTTGTCAGGTTATTGTTCCAGGACAAAATGAGTCTTGAATCATGCTTGGTAATCCACAGAACATTATGTATCCCAAGTACATCTGCAATTGCAATGATATTATATAGAGGAAGAGAGGCCCACTCCTGTGTACGCAAAGGATTTGGCTCTCAGCAAGGCTTGCACACCCAGTAGTTCTACCAGGACCTCTGGTCCTGGAGTAGGTGATTTCTGAGCTTTGTTGAATATGACTTTCAGCAGTAAGAGTCATGTTTACCTACCTACAGTTCTCAAAATTAGTTGATTCAGTTTTACCTGTCTTGGACACCTCTCTTAGTGCAGGTCCCCGTTTCTCTCCATGGGCTGTAGGAAGTGCATTGACAACAAGTTCAGATGAGGCATCTGGGATGGCTAGTGTAGGATGAACTTTTACTTAATACTTTACTTACCCATTACTTTGTGTTGTCCACTTGCCAGATTTCTGGAAAACTGTATCTTACACTGGTAAAAGCTTAATATCAGCATGACAGGAAAAACTGTAACACGTGCCATAGCTAATGCTTTGGGCTGCAGGTCCGAAGAAACCGAGACTTTTTAGTTCTGAGTCTGGTTGAAAAAGCAGTTATAGCATGATGTTTCCATTTTGCATCTGTGAAAAAATATGAAAGTGTCACATAAACACTTAAGAGATGTCTAAATTATAAAAAATAAATACGAAATGACATAGAAACATAGAATCATAGAATATGCTGAGTTGGAAGGGACCCATCAGGATCATCGAGTCCAACTCTTGAAAGTGCACAGCACACCCCAAGAATTACACCATGAGCCTGAGAGCATTGTTGAAACACTTCTTGAATCAGACAGGCTTGGTGCTATGACCACTTCCCTGGGGATCCTGTTCCAGGGCTCAACCACCCTTTGGGTGTAAAACATTTTCCTGATATCTGACCTAAACCTCCCCTGACTCAGCTTCTTGATGTTTCCTCAAGTCCTGATACTGGTTATAGGAGTGAAGAGATCAGTACTTGCCCTTCAGCTTTCCCCCATGAGGATGTTTAACATATGTCTAACATATGTTTAAGAGGTCTTGTTGACTGATGCCTTCTGTTCCCAGGGTGTTTGTATTCAAGCCCACCCTTTAAGTGGGTGCCAAGGCCGAGGAGGACATATGTGTCATATTGCACTGGTTTTGAATCACAGCACTGCTTAGACTGCAAGCCAAGACCACAGATATGACACTGCTGATACTGAAAGCAGACAGTTTAGGTAGGACTCACCTGACATAACTTTGACTAGATACAAACCCAGTAGCTCTATTTGTATGAGTTATCTAGCCTCTAGTGAGTGTCATTTCTAGACTGTGATTCGTGTTAGTTGGTTCAGGAGGTTATGAACCATAAGGAGAGATGAATCCTGCCATTTGAAAAAGTGAGTATAAGCAAGGGTACTTCAGGTGTTTGGTAACTTTGGGATGCAGTGCACAAGTAGATTCCAGACTGATCAAAGCTGATTTCTAAGAGACAGCATTGCTGTTTCTCTGATGGATGAGTATTCATTCCAAGGTTGCTTTAATGGAAAACAACTTCTGAGACCTTCTGGGTTCTCCATAGAATTCATATGTCTCTGTGTTCAGAATCTTTCACTAACTAACTGATTTGTCTTTGATCTGATTGTTTTCAGTTTTAAATCCTCAGACATATTCTATCCAGGGATCAGCACCTGGAGCCATATCAAAATGTTCACCAAGGACTAACTAGTAGCACTGGTCATGTAGAGAAAAATGTGTGAATGTTCAGCATATCCAAAAAGTCTGCAATAAGGTTTCCAGGAGAAAAAATACACATACACGTACATACATACACAGATCAATTTATAATGCTATTTTGGCACAATGCAGTGAAAAAGAGATCACTTAAAAAGTGATGTCATTGTTTATGAAGTGCAGTGGAAAAAGTCATAACAAAAAGCATTAAGGCAGAGTTTTACCCATCTGGTTCATTCTGGGAGTGATCTCAGCTGTAGCATCAACAGCAGCTATAGTATGCATGTCACACCATGCACATGGCCAACAAAAAAGAGTAAATTCTCCTGCTTAGTGTACCTGGTTGAGAAACTAATTCAATTGTCTGGTGAGGGAAGGGGTAATCTGGGCCATGAATGGTGCTCCTGGAACGATATAGTGTGTGGCAAGACAAAAAGTCACAAAAAAATATCAAATTAAAACAAGGAGCTTTCAAGGGTTTGTTATTTCAACATGTAGCAGGTCATCCCTTCCCATAAAATGAAGCAATCAAAAACAGTCCTAGAAGCATGTATGTACATTATTTAAATTAGGAGAAAATGAAAAATAAGGATGGAAAACACTAAGCAAGTTAAAATATTTGTGGCTAATATTAACATTATTTTTTTGGAAAACAAAAGTCAAAAGAGGATGTGGAACAGGAAAAGGAACAAAATAAATCTTACTGTAGCAACAGCTTTTGGTGTTAGAAACAAAAATGGAAATAATCTGTGAGGCAACATAACTGAATTTGTTTGGAGAGAGGACACACAGGAACAGGGAAGGAAGATTTTTTAAGTAATTCTGAATAAACTTAGAAAAAATTCAAGCAACTCGAGTCAGAGAAAGACATTTCAGGTGAGACCATTAGTGTTTCCCAGAGGTGAGTTATTCCAAGAAGTACCTGTGTACAGAACTGAGAGGAACTTCTCCACTCTTGCACCTTCTCCCACGGGCACTGTGATGGTGGACAGTGTCTGCAGGCTCTGAAAAGGACCAGGCAAATGCATGGAAATCAGGTACATGAAAAGCTACTAAAAAGTGTCAGAGATGGATGAACCTTCTAACATCCCTAATTCAACAGCTCTGGATGCTGGAGAAATACTTGGAGAATGGGCTGCAGGAGCTACCAGAGTTGTGGATTATATCTGAGTAACATCTCCTGATGTCACTGCTGAAGGCAGAATAGCAAAAGGACTACTCAGCTGCCCCAAAGGGTATTTCTTATGGTTATTTAAAGTGAATTGGTTCACAGAAAAGATTAAAGTGAAAGCACTGAAGCATAAGAATGCCCAAGATGACCAAGGGAACAAGAAGTTGTCCATACACAAAAAAGCTTTTAATTCACAACTTGTCAAAGAATACATATTTTTATTTATGCTAGCATAGATGAGCTGAAAAACAGAACATTTCCTCTCAGACAATTACAGATAGAGCTTTGGAGTCCTCATCCTCTGCTACAAAGAGCTTTGACTTAGTGTGTGGTGCTGAAATCCAGTCCATTAGGTGCAAAATAAAATTTACTGCCTGACAGTTTGTTTTTTTTTAAAAAAGACTCTCTGGTTCTTTTGCCTCTGCAGAAATACATACTAGGCAAATTAACTCACAGACAGTCCAGTTAACCTAATGGAATAGAAGTTATCTCAACAAGCTAAATCATCTAAAAAAAAAAATAAAGGAAAAGAAAAATAAAACAACCAAACAAACAAAAACCCTAACAAAACCAAACCAACCAACCAACCAACCAAAAAAAAACAAACCCAATTTAAAAACTTGCTTTGCACTGTCCAAAATGTTTTGGTTTGTGTTTTGTTGGTTTTTTTTTTATTTAAACAAGTACTATACATATTTTACTTTTTTCTTTTGTTTATCCCCCTTCTTTCATTTCTGAGCTTCAACTAGAGTCAATACCTGTTGGTATTGCTGTAAACCAGCAATGTCTGGTTTACAGCAGTACGTTGTTGGTTTAAGAGAAAGTGAAGAGAACTAAGGGGAGCTGCCAGCCCACCCAACACTGCAGCTGTAGAGATTGTAGTTGTTTGTGCAAAGTCCACCTGGTGAATCTGGGAAGTAGACAGTCAGAGAAAGAAAAATGAAAGTAGCAGAAACAAGCTTCACAAAATTTAAGAGCTCTTACTTAGAGTAGCAGAAAAATAAACTCTTTAATTTTAAAAACTCAGGAGACCAGAGAGTTTCCTGAAGTGTAAATCCAGACTGTGTATATGTCTGAATAAGGTTACTTTTGAAAAGTTTGCAGGGATGATTATTATATTTTCCTAAATAGAAAAGTTAATGATTTAAGAAATATCGTTTACATCCATATATTTGCTTTGAAAAAAAAATAGTAAAATTGCCAAAAAAGACAATTTCAAGTGCTCCTGTAAATAATATTGTTCCTAATTTGGAGAGTAAATTCAAACACTAAAGAATGAAATCTCTTATTCATGGTTCTAAGGCACACTCTTAGATACAAGGGAAATCACTCAGACTGTTTGATTAAGACTGCCTATAACTTATGCTTCATTTAAGGTTGTTGATTCATATTTTTCAACACTCCCCACCCCTCCCATCCCATATTTGATAGTAGACAATGTAGAAATTGATCAACGAATGATGAAATAAGCAGTGTAGGTCAAATAAATTTTAAATCTCTGAGTGGATGAAGAGCCAAAGCAGGAGTACAATTTACTTTTCCAAAACTTACCTTAATTTTAGTGCTCATTAGATCCTGTGTACCTATGCATCATTTGGGCTGAGAAGCAGGACAAATCAGCATTGGAGCATGTCTTGATTTTGGAGTATAATGAGAAATTGATTCAAAAGACTTCTCTTTTCACAAGACACTGCCTCAGAAAAGCCGATTGCCAGGGCCACTTCCCACTGAGGGACTGAAGCACATCTCTGAATATGCAAACACTAACTAGAACCTTACCCAAGTTCTTTGAAATGCCTTGAAAGAGACACACCTCTGCCTGACTAACTCAGAAGTCAGAGCTGTTCATATTTTTTCCTTTTTCTATATGGAAGAGAAATGGTTTAAAAACTTTTTACATATTGCAATGAGCTTTTATCTTCTAAGAAAAAGTCACAGATTACAGAAAAAATAAAATCCCATAGTTAAAGTATGATTATGAAATTAAAATCCCAGAAAGATCCTACCCTAGTCACCATTGTTCTACTGTTTTTTCAGTGGCTAATATGCATCTTTCAGTGCATATCAAATTAAAATGAACAAACACAAACTAGAAAGAAAACCAAAAGTCACAGAACTAATAAAGAAAAAGAACAAAGAAATCTCACATTTTGAACAGGTATGACTTTAACTCTTCATATTTGAAGCTTTGCCCAGCCTAACTGCTGAAATTGTCCTTCTACCTAGTTTGCCATGTAAATGAAGTTAGTTTGCAGTTATGACATGTCAAATTGCAAGTCACACCAACAAGTTATAAATATCATTCAGGGGGGAGTTTACTGACTCGATAATAAGTCGGCTTGAAATCAACTTACCACTTTAATCATACACAATTATACTTTGCATTCCAGCTTTCCACCCTAAATGGGATTTGGAGGGGCAATAATGGATAAAAATTGTTTCTTTTTTTTCTGGTACTGTGGTTTGGAACAGATATACCTCTTCTTTTTACATTAAAAAGTTTAATTGCTGAGAATCTGATCCCAGGTTTTGGTGCAAAAATTAACATAAGGTTCCAAGAATACATTATTTACTGCCTTTTCAAAAATTGTCAAATTAGGACAAAATATTATCCTCTTACATAACTCATTTCATAATCACTGCTATAGACGGCTGACAAGATCAAGGATTATATTTTCTATCATTTGCTAACAGGTTTGTTCCTCTCCAGAGCACAGAATCTGGCTCTTCTGCTTTGTTTTTTCCCATTTTTAAATACTGGGCGCACAACAGAGAAATGCTGGCAAAGGAAGGATCCCATGCACCCTCCTTGCTTTGATGGCTTATTCAGTGAACTGGTAGAGATCTAAAGATCTTCACTCTCATCCCAGGCAAAGGTTGTTAGAGTTATATATGGAAATAGCTTTATTCTTGAAGCATGTAAGTTAAAAATACATGTCTTAATAAGCACATAAAAACAAACAAACAAAGAAAAAAATCCAACCAAAGAAATGTCATACAGAAGCTCAATAGAATGTTTCAGCTTATTAACATTAAAGCCTTAAAAACTATTCTTTGTCTTTTGGGTGTCTCTTTCTTTCAATAAAGTATTTTCGGCTGCGTTTGCTGTGACTGTTTTGTATCTAAATTTCTCCTATACATAGATTCAAGAAGTTAATCTTGACTTTAGATCATTAGAGAATGTATTTAAGTTCATGTGGTTTGGGGGGGGAGAGTTCTGTTAAAATTAAATGATACAATTATTCAAGGCAAGGCTAAACCAGCAGCCTTTACCTCTAATATCTTGAATCCAATTACTTCCCTGTTCTGGTGTTTATCAGACATGATCTTAAGGTGGGGATGTACAAAACCACACTTTTCTAAGAATGAACTAGAGAAAGGAAGGTAAATGCTTCTTGAGAACTTTGACTATGTATAGTTGTATAGTGTGTTGTATTTAAGTGAGAAGAGTGTGACTTGAAATCTCAAATCCAATGGTAATAGTGGCAAACCTGACCACAAGCCCAGTACTTAATTTTTAAAATGTAGAATACTTATTTTCCCATTGTGTCTTCTGCTGATTAGAAAAACATGTAAATTTTGTCTGGTTAAGGTGTGGTTTGTACATGGAATTGATGGTAGCACAGTATCAATTGCAGCATGTTTCTTCCTCTTTTCTTACACCAATAACACAGTGCCATTGCTGACTTCAGAGAAAAGCAATTCTATACCTGGCTGTATATTTTCTGGAGTTTTATAATCATGTAAAACAATTAAAGATTTTTATTTGGTTTTTTTTTTTAATTTTCCCATGTTATTAATTTATTCAGAAAAGCAAGAATGGTAGGAATCCAACACTTTTTCCCACCCTTAATAGACCCTCACACTGAACTGAGTAATAGTTCCAGTCTATCAAAGTGATGAGTTGGAACCACATGTGGATATGAGATAACCAACACAGCCTGACATAATTAAGAATATCCATAAAGCCTGCGCACTCTGCAGTTATTCCATCCAGGGTTTACATGCCTGTGAAAAGAAATGACTGCTAACACTCCATAAATCCCATGCTCTAAGCTGTTTTGTACTCGACAGCCACTTCTTTCGCAGTCATTTGAACCCTGTGTGGAGCTAGTTCCAATGAAGTCCCATGCATATGACTAAAGGACATGGGTTTTCCCTTCCCACAGCTGCTCGCAGTCTAGTTTGCTGTGTTAACAGAGCCAGTGTTTGCAATCATGTTCTGAGGGAATTTGAGGTGCTCTTTAGTTTCAGGTCTGTTTATATCATGAGAGGAAGAGGGGAAAATCTCATGTTTTGCTTTGCACTGAGGTGAAAATGAAGTTTCAGAAATCTGGGGCTGTTAATGAAATGTTTCGCTGCAAAGGGGTAGTGAGGCAGGCTTGAAGGATAGCAGTAAGGTAAAGGAAGTGTCCTGGAAGTGATACGTGCTTGTTAGCAGAAAGGAGTTTTAACATAGTTTTCTAATGCTGTGACTCAATTGCCACCATTTGGGGCTGTTAATCCTGTTTTAAAATTGATCTCACATAATATTTCTGCTTCACATAATAGGGATGGCTGATATCTGTGCAGCCTTCTACTCTGCATCTGCAGTCTCAAAATGTAACATTCATTTTGTCGTGAATTGCTATTGTAACAGTTTTCAAACTAGATGGATGTTTATGTACATATATCAGTGCAAGGCTTGACAGAGAAAGTTATTTTGTGGAGATGATGTCTCTTTGCTTTCCAGAACTTTTCAGCTACAGCAAATAGACATCTCTTGACAGTGAAAGTCAACTTTAGATACAATGCCTCTTGTCTAGTTTCTCCGTTTTGCTACACTTGTAAAGGTTAATATCAATTACAGTCAAATCCTACAGGCAGAGATTTATGAGAGCAATACGAATGTTTGGGCTACACTGTAGGGTACGCTGACTTTGCATCAGGAGTGGGAATGAGCTCTGTAAAGGAGTGCAATACTATGTAGGTATGATTGGTCTCGCCTAATAGGGAGGAATCAATGAAAGGTTTCAATTATAAGGATAGTGTTGATAGTATTATAATCACAACACCATTAGACTAAATTAGACTCATTTAACACCTGCCTTAGGATATGCACTACTTTTAATGAGACAGAGAAGGAGGATGGTGGTGGTGGGGTGAATGGAATAAAACAGAACCCTAATATTTTCTCAGTGAAGAATTGAGGTAATTCAGAGAGATAATACAAGTTTGCCAAATCACACCAGAAATATCTGAAATAGCTAATTGCTACTATTCTGAAATTTCCATTTTAAACTTAACAAACAACATAGAAAAACTCAGAGCACTGGTCAGAAGCTGATCTCATTGTGCACACAAATTCCCTCTGAGGTGATGATGAGATTACTGATGAATCACAATAGTTGTGACAACAAGCAGACTAAGAGAGTAAGGCTTGAAAGAGTGATTTATCTTTTACCATGAAAATAATAGATATGCATCGTAATTATTTCTAGGAAGAGATCCTTCTCTATTGTTTGAAGGGAGCTGGTGAAACATAGCTAACACAGAGAAAATTCCTAGACACTTAAGATCATATGTATCTACATCTGATTGCAACTACTCCTGATCAGATATTCAAGCACTGACAATAGAATACTTTATATATATATATATATATATTTAATCAGCTAAAACTCCTGGAATCAAATAGGAGACTAACAAAGCATGTCCTGTTCACCTTTATTCATGCTTAGCTCTTAGAGCCAGTTCGATGGCTGTTGTGCTGCAAACAGCAACTCTGCCTGGTCAGAGGTGTGTGATGTGCCTGTTTTTGTATCAGAACTGCTAAAAGCTGTGTATATCTCATTGCACATCTCAAGGAGGTAGAAACCTCAATTCCACATCTGTAATTCTTTTTATAACTCAGTTTTCCAGTTACCACAATTAAACAGAGCTATTAAAACACCACATTGGTCTATAGAGCATCTTCCCATTAGACCTATACTTGCAGCACTTTAGCTGCTGGAGTGCATAGTGGATGACCAGAGAATCAGCAAACAAACCCTGAGGAGTCAAACAGGAAAGACCTTAAGATATAAGCTCAGTTTTTTCTCAGTTACAAGTCTTGGAATAGGATTAATCCTATTTGCATTTGTGCAGTCTAGGACTAGGATTCAGATATCTGAAAACTGACATCTGCAAGGAGTTTGTTGTCCAGTTTTCCATTACAGTTAATGGAGATCCAGCTAAAGCAAGCAATCAGCTAAAAAGAGAGAGAAGGGGAAAGCAGAGAGAGGAGACTCACCTCACCTTCAGCTAGACCCATACAATAAATCTGATCAATCACACTGTAAACTGCTTTGATTAAATCTCTGCTCTCAAAAATGAAGTTCAGACCCCTAAAATTGTTGCAAATGAAGTATCTTCTCCCTCTGTTTGGATGAAACCTTTAAAAATTAACAAACTGGGAAAAAAGATAAAAAGGATGCTAAATAAAAACCTTCATTTCCACTCCATTCCTTTCATGGGCTACTTTTAATTTCTCTCCATCCTTCCTCTATACAATTCATTTAAGAACGTCCCTCAGAATGGATCATTTCATGTTCCTTCCCAGTTAGTACGAAGAAAACATTACAGGCATTGTTATTTGTCATCAATAAAAAAATAAATCAGGAAAAATTTTGATAAAATCTTAAAACGTTTGATATTTGATTTATTATCAATTTTAGAAAGTTTTGTAAAAAGGTCCTACTGAACTCTACGACTTTGCCTAAAAGTAATTTGAGAGTTCAGGGTGAGGGGTTTTTTTCAGTTTCCCAGTGGAGGGTACTTTATTTTTCTCACTAAAAAATATTTTTTTTCCTTGAGGATTGATAGAAAAAAAAATGAAGGTGGAGGAGAAGACGGATTTAAATCTGTCAGTCAGAGGAGGGCTGCTCTAGCACAGTCCTGTCCTTCTTGACAGAGGAAGGGAGAGTTCCTGTCTCTAGAAAGAATATGAGAGAATGGAATGAACCTTTCCTAAGTTTAGAAAGGAATGTTGCTAGGATTTACCTTTGGCAGAGGTTCACAGCTGTTGCAGTCCATTCACTCCTGAGTCCCACAACAAGAATGCATACTTTTCTGATGAGGACGAGAGGATACAGCCCTCTGTGGTGTTATTTCAACTATAAAGCTTAGATAATTCCCCATTTAGCATGCAGGGAAGTCCCAGTGAGACATACTCCTCATTCTGAGGTGATTTCTCAAAGCTGTAGCTTCCACTATGGATTGAGCTTGTCTAACATTTTCAAATCCTTTCCCACATGACGTCTAATGTTACTTCTCTTTTACCATAGATCAGCTTACTCACCTCCTTGAGTGCAATCAGATCAGAAAATCTGTCTGATGCCTGTTCAATTACAGGAGATACTTTTTTTTTCTAATCCTTATTAGTGCACTGGATCATGCAAGTAGTACCAGCTCTCTTGACCCAAAAATGCATGTTTACCAAACTGAGTCAGGGTTGTCATCACCCTGTTAAACTGCTCCATGCCTTAGGCTGTCACATTAATTTAGCCAGTTCCACTTCATTTTACCTGGCAAGTGTATGGGGCTAAATGTTTTTCTTCTTTTAAGCAACTGTTCCTTAGTCTAACAAAGATTTATTTCTGAAGAACCATAGAATCATAAAATGGTTAGGTTGGAAGGGACCTCAAAGATACATCTCGTTCCAATCCCATGCCACGGGCAGGGATGCCACCCACCTAGATCAGGTTGCTGAGGGCCCTATTCAAGATGACCTTGAACACTTTCAGAGACAGGAATCCACAATCCCTCTGGGCAACCCATTCCAGTGCTTCACCACCATCACAGTAAAGAATTTCATCAAATACATCCAATCTAAATCTACTGTCTTTCAATTTAAAGCCATCACCTTATCTCATGTATACCTTATCTCTTACCAATAGACTATTGGAGTTACCAATACTCCTATTAGATCAGACCTCTGATAACATCACTGAGTTTTAGACATGTCCTTGGAGCAAAAAGATTAGCCAAATCAGGAAAATTTTTGATCAACAGGTCAGTAGAGAAGGTTACTAAATCTGAGAGGGATATGTCAGTATGAGAAAGATGACTGCAGCTAGGCATGTGATCTTTTCAGCTTTCTTTACAGCTAAAACCAGAGTTGCTTTAACAGAGTGATTATCCTCAATGTGGGTAGAAAGCATACTAACAACTATTTGATATTTAGGGTTTAAAAATTACAGTGTCTTTCCTGAACATCTGATTGGAAAAACTACACAAACTTGAAAAATACAAGGCGAACAGTTGTTAGAAATACTTGAAAGGGAAAAAAAAAGGAAAAAAAAAAAAAAAAAAAGAAAAGCAGAACTTGCTTGGATACAAACTTGGACAACAGGTCAAAGAATGAAGTACATCTAAGAATAAAATTACTCGAATGCAAAACCCCACTATTAGAACACAATAAGCCCAAGTTTGCTAAGAAATACAGAAAGGCAGAGGAAGAACATAATTACTTTACTTCCCTAATATTTCCTCACACAATACTCAAAGTAAGTTAGACTGGAAATGTCTTGGCACAATTTTCTGTGAGTGACAGTATAATGATGAGTGCATTGGAAAAAAATGAAGTACTTATGTTACTGCTATATAACCACAATTTCAGACTGATGCATATCATCTTTCTAGGGATAATCAGGTAATTGTCATTGCAACTTAAAAGGCAAAAGAATTCAGAAATAAAGAATTTTCAGTCTTTTCAGTACAGATATTTTTATCTACACAAATCAGGTTTAACTATCATTATTTTCAATGGAAAGAAATACACTCTGACAAAACAACTCCCTCCTCATGCTGTTCAGTTTCACCCAGAAAGTATCCATTTCTCTTCACAAAGTCTGAAATGAGCACAGAGTCATGCAACTAAATTACAGGTGACTCTGGTATGCAGTTTTAATCTGCACTTCAGAGATTAATCCTATTCTTGAAGTTTGTTTTAACATTCAATATATGGAGCTATAATATATAAAATGACTGTATTAGCCTGGTTGGTCAATGGGTCTACAAATGCAGGGTTGATCTGCTCCTTGTAAGTATGTAAATTCTGTTCACAGAACTTTTGGTAAAAAGATTCAAGAGCTTTAATTCTGGAAAAAAATAAAATAAAATTAAATTAATATAAATCAGTAAAAAAATCTAGGATTAAGAACTAACAATGTCTGTAGCTAAAGACCTTTATCTAAACTATTTCTAACTTTCCACTTTTTAACCAATTTTTTGTATATGGAGTAAACCCTGAGATTAGCTCAGTTGGTTAGAGCGTGATGTTAACAACCCCAAGGTCATGGGTTTCATCCCCATATGGGCCATTCACTTAGAGGTTGGACTCAATGATCCTTGTGGGTCCCTTCCAACTCAAGAATATTCTGTGATTCTGACTCAGCAAAAACGTCAAGGTGAGATGTTTACACCACAATAAATGTCCCATTGTTGGTTGCAGACTAGATTTAAGTTTCAGATTGTAACAGACTCCAACTCCAGCACAGGTTATTTCCTGATGAAGTGCTCCAATGAAGAATCCAAGTCCATTCTGCAATAAATCTATTAAGCATGTAATTTCTTTTAAAATATTATTTCTGCCATTGCATGAATAAAAATTAATCCAGGACAAGAGCCTTTACTTGGTGCAAAATTTTGCTCCCCAGTATAGGCTTGTATGAACTGGAGATGTTTGTTCCTACCCTGACAGCTGCAAATACTCAGCACCAGATGTTTCCATATTTGAGTCACAGTCTGAAGTAATATCTCAGAAGCATGAACTTTGGAGAGAGTTTACTGCAATCATATTTTATAGAACCACAAAAGCATAGAAGGATTTGGGTTGGAAGGACCTTTAAACATCAACTAGTCCAACATCTCTGCCATCAGGTTGCTCAGAGTTCCACCCAATCCGGCCTGCAACACTGCCAATGAAGGAGTGTCCACAGCATCTCTGGGCAACCTGTTCACAGAGACTGCGCCTTGCCCCAGCACAGCTGCAGGATCTTGCACTTGGTCTTTTTGGACTTCATGAAGTTTGCATAAGCCCACTCCTCAACTCTTTCAAGCTCTCTCTGGATGACATTCCTTCCCTCTAGTGCATCAGCTGCAACACTCAGACTGGCATCATCCATAAAATTGCTGAGGATGCATCCCACTGTCCATGACATTACTGAAGGGGTTAAATAAAAGGTCTTACAGAAGAGATTTACAAAGGGATGATTTGAAACTGAGTTTGAAATGTATGGGCATAGAGAAACCTGTACTTTAGAGTTTAATGCATGGAGTTACTCAATGTTGCTACTTGGAGAAAAATTTTCCTTCTGAAATTAGTGTGTTTTGTCAGTCTTTGGCAGGGGAGGGGGGTAGGGAGAGAATTAAAGCAGAATAAAACAGACACAAACCAAAGAACAAAGTGACTAAATAAGGAATAACTGAGTGCCATCAAGAAGCAAAATTAAGCCCTCTAAAGCCTTCATGTGGCCTTCATCTTGTACACAGGCAGTACCTTGTTGCTTTTCAGGCTGAGTAATCAGCTTTTGCTTCTGCTACTTGGGAAGATTCTCAAAATGACCACATGATGGTAGCCTAGGATCAGAGACAAGCTAGTTAAATCATGAAGGTAAAGGAAATAAGGAGGAAAAAAATGTTTCTTCTTGTAAACTGAAATAAAAATATATGTCTGGATAGGTCAGCACCACACAGTGAGGAGCTGAGCTGTATTAAGCTTCCAGGTATATACATATTTATAAATATTCAGGACAGGACTACCTTGTGTACCTACTGCATAGCCCTGTAATGAGATATGCTACGTGTTATAAGCTCTCCACTCTTTCAGAAAAGTTTATATCTAGCAATATTCTGCTTACACTTTCTCTTCCATGTGAAGTCAGGATATCATCAGCTGCAGTCTCCTACAAGTTCTCCATTTCTTCTAAAGTGTAAACCAGAAAGTTTAAACAAATCTCCTTGCTACAGTCTCAGAGTGTCTTATTCATCAGAAAAAACAAACAGCTTTGACTGTATGCCATAAATTAAGGAAAAGAAGGGTTTGGGACAAAATCAGCTGGTTCCATAATTTGAGAAGACCTGGTGGTATTTGCAAATTCAGTCAATAGATTCTTAGCCCTGCTCCTTCTAAGGGTATAAACTCTACTTGTAAGATTTGAAGCACAGCTTGTTTGTGTAAAAAGGTAAAGACAGTGTTTTGTGTTCTACAGAGAACATCATTGGCCTGAAGCCAGCTTGGGACTTGCTTGGATAATTCTGCTACACAGATCTGAGTATTTACTGGTGGAACTAAAGAAAAAAATAAAAAAAAAAAAAAAGGGGAAAAAAAAAAAAGAGACAAGAAAAAAAGGCTAAACCAGTCATAAACCATATATCACTTGCTTTCTGCTTCTGATATCTCACCTAAAAGGTGATTAATTTAAAGTAGATTAAGTTGGAGAAACAAAAAATAAAAATGAAATATTCTCTTTGGATTAATAATTTTTTCATTACTATAACTGCAGTGTTCACTCATCATTATCTGAGAAGAAGACTAAATGCACTCGTCATATAAAGGTCATACAATTATTCCGGTTTTAAGAAGAATACAGATTGACACAAAAAGTCTGTGATAAAACGTGCTGGTCTTGGATGCCCTTAGACTACTCTGGCATGCAACTCCCTTCCCTTTCATTAAGTAAACCAAATCATCCTTCACACTGCACAGCAGCTAAGGAGAGCTTTATCATCTGGTTTTCTGGTTTGGTGAAAACATCCATATTGAGGTCAAACACTGATTATGAGACTCTCATTGACTGGACTGGGATGCACATGTAGTATCCTAAAGCCTCTACTGAGGTGATCTTGGGCATTTTGTGAATTATCATGAAGTCTTACATTCCATACAGTTAGTTAAATTGCCTGCACTGAAATTGATAACACATTGTTTACTCTGTATAAATACTGAAGATTTCAACTTTTCCAAGCTATATGTAAATTTTTATTAATTAATGAAAAATCACATGAAAATAAATAAAGGTTTTTATCCCAGCTCAGTTTCCTGTATCTTAATTCACTGATAAATTATCACTAATGCTGGAACTCAGGGTTCCAAAAATATTCCTGTTCTTAGAACAGAACAGGGTCCAGTTTCAAGAATTAGAGAAGTTGAGTAGTCAAAAAAGTCTCAGCACTGTCTGAGTACTATAGCAGGGCTCTTTCAATTCCTCTACAGACCAGCATTTAGAACTAAAAATTGTTTTTTTCTCCCATTTCCTGTTTCATGAAGAAAACATTTGTACTGAAGAAATACATTGGCCCATAATTCATAAAGTCTCAGCCTCCCAGTCATAATGCAATTTGTCAAAACCAACTTTTATTGTAATTGTAGACTTTTGTTGTTTACCTGCTGTTTATGGACATGTTTGATGCAAATATTCTTTTATGAACTATAAACAGCCAGATAGCATAGCTGTTCTCAGATCAGTGCCACAATTCTTCCATATGTGTACTTCAGCCCCTCACTTCCCTTGGGATGGTGTTTCCCTTGCTGAAGGGACTTTTTGAAAGACTTAGTAAGCATCAGTTTTGAAGGACTAAGCAAATTCTATGTCCTCTTACTGACATCCCTTGGCTTTCTTAGCAGAATAGTTTTCCATCAGGCTCTCTTGGTTTTCTATTTGAAATCACATTAACCTTTCCTGGTATTTTTATCCTGTGGAATGCTTTATGCAAAATTCGGTTCTAACATGAAGCCAGCACTGAGGGAGAAACAAAACCTAAACCATAAAACTCTTCTGATATCCATCTCAGGGGAAACCTTATACCAAAAGACAAACATACACTTGAAGTGCCAATTTTCTCTGTCGAGTTCACAGTAAATCACACAGAAATCAGTTTGCTGAATAGTTCTTCACACCTCTGAAAGTGAAACATATGTTTTGTTTCGTCTTTGGCTTCTTTCCACTGTTATATTTTCACAGTGTATTATGTATATATTATGTGTGTGTTTTTGCATCTGTTCCCACAGGTCTCCAATGAAATGTCCCTTTCACAGTTTTTTATGAAAACTGGTAGTCTTTAGAAGGAAGGGAATGAACAAGGTGCAACAGTTTCTCTTAACTAAGAAGAAATTAATGACTGTCCATACTCAAACTGCATTAGTTCAGCTGTTTTTAATGACAATATGTGCTTCAACGTCATCCATCTACCTCCCTTTTCTGTTTGTTGCACAAGAAGCAAATCAGAAAAAAAAAAAAAAAGGAAAATAATTAGATCAAGTCTCATTCCTCTGTAGAGTACATACTGATTATAAAATTTGCTCTGTTTCCTTTATTTCTCTCTGTTCTAAATATTTTGATCTGTTTCACCAACTACGTTTCCCTTTTACAGTGAACTTTCACCATCTTTCCATTCATTATTGAAGGGAAAGTGTCACAGCCAAGTCAGCTTTACAATCACTGCCTTGCAGCACTAGACTACCACCTGATGCTGGTTTTTTTTTATCTCATCAATGAATACAACTTGTGTAACTTGCATGCTAGATTGTCAGGAGAGCACTTGTCTTACAAAGTGTTAAAGCCAGCTTGGCATCTTACCACAGGTGCTACAGAGGAAGAGTTGGTTTAACTGAATTTTCTCGAGTCATTGCAATATCTCATAAGTAATGAGATTTCCTTGGGGCCCAAATGGAATATGCACGCTACTCCCAAGATCACCAATTAGCTTTTGTTCTAACTGAACATAATGATATAGAATGACATTTCACAACTTGACTATTCCCTTTCTGTATACCATAGAACAGTGAAAGAGAAACAGTGCTGAAAATTTCGGTTTCTGCAAGACCTACCCATTAGTCTGAAAGACATGCCAGTTTGTTCTTTATCTAGAACTCTCATCATTAAAGCCATTTTGTTTGTATTTTTGCAATTTAACTTATTTCCTGAGGTTAAGTCATGATTTTTTTTTTCCGTTGCAAACAATTCCTATGTTTTTTCAGGGGACACATAGTGAGGGCAACTTATATGAAAGTTCAACAGTTACCACATTTCAGAACTAAATACTAAGGTGTGAACCAAACTTCAGGACACGTTCTTTTTTTGTCACTACTGACAAAGAAAATATCTGTAGTGTTATTCTGCATGATCCTGTTTTCATGAGTGACTTCACCTGAAGGTCCGTGTGTTCAACATGGCCAAGTGCCGGGTCCTGCACTTTGGCCACAACAACCCCCTGCAGCGCTACAGGCTGGGCACAGAGTGGCTGGAGA
>JAWWES010000001.1:81846350-81888718 GCA_035583135.1 Lophotriccus pileatus | reverse complement strand
AGTGGGGTTGGATCAAGGGTTGGACTTGATGATCTCGGAGGTCTCTTCCAACCCAGTTAATTCTATGATTCTATGAACATTAGATTACCTGGTGATGCCTCTAGTTCTGGATCAGGTCCCATAGTTTTCCTCCTGGCTGGCATGTAGAGAGTGCATATCAAGTGTCTACTTTGCTGGGAGATTTTATGTACCACTGGTAGGATTTGGATCCTTTTCTGCTCTGGCCTTTCTAAGTCCTTCCTTTTTTTTCTCCTAGGAAATCTGCGCTTAACAGGTTTGAGGACATGATGATAATGTGTTTTGTCAATACTTCATTAAAAGTGAATGTAGAGTTAACTGACACTTTGTAAAGCAGCAAGCCTGCCAATGGACTAAAGAACATAATTAAAAAATCCAAGAAATCACTGGACCAATACAGTTGTTTTCCTGGATTCATCCCTCTAACAATGGTAAGTGTTCTGAGAAGTTCTCATTTACTAAATTAGAAAATAAAAGTCACAGGGTTGCAGCGTGTCCACTACACATCAACTTATATTTCCTGACATACTGGAAATCTTTGTGGTTACCTTTCCACGGAAGACACATTTCATTGTGATACATTTGTGGATGCACATGAGAATCAGTTTAGCTTTGAATCTACACAACATTATTGTCAACTAGCTGGGCACATTGAGCACACCTTATGGAAAATGAGGTTTAGAAATTTCATATTCACTGAAATAAATCTATCCCAAAACCAGAATCCACTCCAATTTTATAGAAGTGTCTGCATCAGAAAGTGAGAAGGAGAACAAAAGGCCATACTTCTGCAGGTCCTGAAATGAAGTGTCTTAGCAGGGAATACAGTAGTGTCCTGTTGTTTACTCTGTGATTAAAATTGAGGAATTGAGATCTGAAGAAGAGGAAACGTCTCAAGAACCATCCCCCACATGTTCCTTCTCTGCCCAGAAGAGCAAAAAGAATTAAGGCTGATGGGAATGAAGCTGTACAAGATACAGACAGATGGACAGATTTAATTTGATTTACCACTCCTCCAAGTGAGAAAAAACAGATATATACAGCAAGACTAGTACACTCAGTGAACACTATAAATAATCAGATTTAAATGCTGCTGTCTACTTTAATAACTTCATTTTCCTGTTCAAAATATTTAAAGGTAAGGAAGGCAGAGGATTCCATACTCAGACTGTACATGAAAAGACAGGAGCAATGTTTCTCAGTTCCAGAACACTAGCACAGACAAGTAACACTCTTTGTTTGGTCACTCAGGGCTTTTGCATAGGTGAAGAAACTTCTCCTGTTCTCTGTATTGAATTCACCCAGCCCAGAAAAATGTGTACATGTGTCAAGTAGGAAAGTTGTTGAGGCTGGCGACATTGGTTTGTAACTCACCTACAGGAAATGAGGCTGGCTAGCACAAAACTGGGAACAGCTGTTTTGAAGGCCAAAACACTGGGCTTGTAATCCTGTGCAGGGCGGTGATCCAAAGCAATAAGCAGAAAACAGTGCCATGGCTTTAAGCAGTGGTACCTGACCTATACTTGAGGCATAAGGAAGACTCATATATTCATCTACTTTTTGGGTGGTGCCCTGTACAAACATCTATATGAGAAATATGTGGCAGAAATGAGTGAAAATTATGTGAATGAAGTCATGAAAAGTCCTTCTATTCTGACCTCTTTGTCTCCCTGTAGCTGCTCTTCATCCCATTGTGTTACAGAACACCACATGGTAAAGGAAATGAGTAAGATGTAGGCGGAATTTTTGCAGCCTGTAACATGAGTTCAGAAGAACTCAATAACGAAATCACACTGTCAAAGCGTGCAAAAATATACCACCCGGGCAAATTCATAGTTTCTGCCTTTTTTTCTGCTCTGTTACTGTAGCAGCCACGAGAAAGAAGCTTTCAAGAAGGTAGGTTTACTTCTGCCTTTTTCTGGTTTTCCTTTTTATTTTCTGTGTGGCTTTTCCTCCAAAGAAGCTAGGCAAAAAAAATACTTAACTTTGTTATTTCTTCTAGTTTTAATGTTAAAATAACTGTGAGGTGTGAACAGACACTACCTGCAAATGCATGCTTTTGTCTGATGAATGTCTTAGCCAATATTTTGGTGGTGTGTTTTTTCTACAGCCTGAAAATAATTGTATAAATATATTTTAAAATTAGCAGTTCGCAGTGTTACTGACCTCATCCACATAGCAGTATTTTTCTTATGTTAAGACCTGCATTACAACATTGAAGAATGCCTAAGTGACCTTTTCTTGAAAACTGTCAGACTGGAAAAGTTTGGATTTTAGAACTTTACATCCATGAAGTAAAATTACCATGCAGAGTGAATCCCTTTTAGGAGTATTGTACTTAGGCAAAAGTAGAATGGGAGTGGCAGTGTCCTTTCTCCTTTACGATTTTAATACTGAAGTAGAAGATTTCACATATGTACTCTGAAAATGTCAGTTCTCTGAAAATGTCACAGGCATGTAGGCATCATTTTACCTTCATGTAACAACCAACACGTAAGCAGTAATTCCATGTCATATATTCCCACTGACAAAAATAGTTTTTGAAGTCTTTCAGAGGCAAAGCTGGGAAATAAATCTCAGAGGTCTAGTCCTAATTACCATACCCAACACAAATTATTTTTTTCCCTTAACAAAAAATAGTGATATAAAAAAAAATGTAAGTTTTGCGGGTTTTTTTCAGTTGCACACCTTCCTTTTCATTAGCTACAAAAATTGTAGCAGTATCAAAATATTATAAAATACATGGTTATATGTTACTCAAAATCAGAAGTCTGTTGGACAAGTTTTTATTCTTATCTAATCACCTCTATAATCAACCTGGATGAGAATAGCCACTGCAATAGCATTTCAGCTTGTGAATTCCTAACACAACTATCTCCTGTGGATGTGCGACAGAATTCAAGTTTCTCTGAGAAGTAACTGAGAGTGACTTGTGCTGTAGCACAGAGCCTAGCAGTAGCCAATTTCCATAGAAAATTTATAAACTACGGTACAGGAAGGAAAAAACTTCACACAGAAACACTCTAAGTTTCCTTAAGATTTTGATCAATAATCTGCACAGGAATTATTTGAGATGTGAAAGAAAGTTTGAAACACCACTGGGGAAAACAGCACACTTCCTCTACGGCACCTGTTTTTCCAAAGAGAAAAAGCACTTGATATTTGCACAGGTATAAGAAAGAGAAGGAAAAGGCATTTTCAATAATAAATTTGCAGTTATCAGTTGTGGAAATAATAGTTGCAGCATTTCTGTTAACATGGATTCCAGATGATGTAAAGAAGAAAATGAACTAATCATCTTGGATTTACCTGACCCAAGTGGATGGCTCAGGGTTAGAGCAATTCCTTTGGGCAGGTTGGCCTGGGCTATCTTTTCAGTGAATGGCAGAAAATAAATATAGTGAAACCTTCATTTCTCTTGTCCTAGACTAGATTGAATAAACTGTGTCTTAAGTAGCTGTTCTTTTCAGAAAATGTTAAGGTCATATGGAATTACTGGTTCCCCCGTGAACGTATCTATACAGCTTTTGGGTAAGTTTATGTAAGGTGAGCTCCACCCTATTCCACCTGACACCATCTTCAGAGTTAGGTTAAAAGCTTAAAGTATTTTAATTTCCTTTTATTCATTTCCAATAACAAGCATGTTATTTACAATCTATAACAAATTATCTGATCCATTATGTCCAAGAGTCAAGATCAGTTTATGCATTTTTTACTTAAAAATTACTGAATAAAAGTAGAAATTCCCTTGTGCTCAAGACCCAAAGGTGTTTCCCACAATGGATTGCAGAGCCAAATTTTCTTTTCTCTGATATTTTTCTGAAGCTAATACTCTTACATTTTTTCTAACATCCGCACAAGTGATGGAGATAATCTAAATTGACTCGAGAGATGTAAATAAATAAGAGCATTCTGTGTGCTTGAAACAGTGGATTGTTCTGAAGTTGAGTGCAATAATCACATCTCACTCAGTCAAGTAGCTTCCCTCTTTCATGGAAAGAATGTCAAGAAACATTTCAAATATAGCTAAAGATAGTAAAATATGGGAAAATAAGTTATTCATGTATGAAACCAATTATGCTTCTGAGGGTATTAATATACTTCCATATTTATTTATTATCATCATCAAATAGTATAGGAGGCAATTCAAAAAGAAAAGTACAGTACAGAGAAACTGAACTGTTCTTTGCATCACAGCTCACAGAAAAGGATAATGAGAGTAAAATCCTGCCAAATAAGTGACAAACATGGTTTTTGTCAAATAGGAGTGGTTAAGCAAAAGGACACCAAATAAATTTAGCTAGTCCTCAGGTATAAGATGGATACAGAAAAACATCAGTGTCTCCTTGAAATAATGTGAGATAAATGTCTCATGAAGACTTAGTTCTATTCCAGGTGTTGCTAAAAATAAAACTGCAATGCTGACACTGTGAGTGAATACAGTAAGCTCAAAAATAAACATTACAGGAAGGGTAATCATACTTATCTATTCTGCTAAAGTTTATTTGGCATAACCACAGAAATGTGAATAAATAAAAAATGAAAAATAAATGCCCTCAAAACTTGGAAAAAATATCCCGTCAGCAAATAGTATAGAGAGACTCGTACATATCTGAGTAATCTTCACAGCATGTCCCTGATGTTGGTATGGACATGACACTGTGCAGATGATCAGGACTGTTTTGTAGGCAGAGTAATGTTCTGGCTGTAGAACTTGGGCTAATTAAAGAACTTCTGAGAATATCTCTGTATGCTTTTCTTGGATATAAAAACCTGAGGTAGTCTCTGAAGAGTCCAAGAATGCAGTTTTATTTGCTTTTTCCTTGACCACAGTGCCATTTTAGGAGTTCCTTTCACCCTATTTCTTTGTTGCCGGCCAACTCAACTGCTTGTTGGGCCACACGTGAACCAGGTTGTGGACTGATTTGAAATCAGAATAACCCTTTTTTCTTTAGATTTGCAGCACTGCTAAAGCTTAAGGAAGCCCTTCCCTCTCTCAGATACTTGCACAGACCCTGTATTTCAGACTGTTGCATTTGCCTGGCAATTTCTTGATAGAAAGGAAATTCTTTGTTTGTTTTGCAAATGAGAAAGTCAAGTATACAGATTTGATTGACCCAGGGTCATAAAGTGAATCTGTGGCAGACCAGAGAACTGATCAAGGCTCTCCATCACCTCACCACAGTACTGTAATAACTGTACTCTCAAAAGTAGTTTGTTATGTATATGACTTACACGTCAACTGGATATAAACAACTCTATGCTGAGAGTTTTTATACACTTAGTGATTAGATAAGGATCAATATTTCTTCCAGCAGCAGAAATAGCTTAGATAGATCTTCTCTGGGTCTTTGTTGCTAACCCACACTGTCATCTCAGATGAGCTTTCTCCACTGTTTGTGGTAAAGGATGTTAAGCCAGGTTAAAAAAAAAGTGCTGGGAGGAGAGTTAGTTTTAATGATGATCACTTATTCAATACTTCTCACTACAAGGCTCTACAAGGACTGGCACTAGCACAGTCAGGTAGGCAGGATGGAATCAGGAAAGAGCCATGGAGGACGGGGCAAGACAGACGATGCTTAGGCCAATAACACTGTTGAAAGAAATGCTGCTGAACCAAGTTTCAACCTTCCTCTTGGAAGAGAGGAAGTTTTACAGAAAGCCAGGAGTACTCTGACAGTTTTCTTGTCTCTTGAAAAATTCCTCTTTATATTCAAGGATGTAAAAATCAGATGTGGATTTCTAAGGCTAATTGGAGAGCTGCATGTAAAGGTGGTACATATGGTGTTTAAACTCAATGAATACTGATTAGACTTGGAAAGCTGTGACCCAGTCCTTTAATTCACACTGATAGTTGTTAATGATTATCATTTCCTGTTGGAGATCTCACCTTTCATTAGGGAAGAAACACATAAGAAATTCATTCAGGTTGTGAGTAGACAACCTGAATACTCTTTTAACTGAAGCAAGCTATCAACTTCTGCTTCAGTTTTGTCTTGGTTCTACACTAATTATATGGATATTCAGGCCTCCTTCTATCAAGTTCAGTGCAAACAAAATTTGCCCTAGTCTTAAATCCAAACTACTGGAGCAGATTAGCAACCATCTCCAACTCCTGATTGAAAAATATGCCATTCTGTCTTTGAAACCATGACACTTCTGCAGGGACTAGCTTCAGGGTTAGGTTGTAATCAACCAGCCATTACACAGAGGAAAGCAGTGGACATCTTTTTTTAAATCAGTAGTGCTTTGTAAGTCAACCAAGAGTTGGAGCACTCAAGCACAAGAGAGAGAACTTGCCTTGCTCATGGTTGTAGACCTTATATTCCATTGTAGACTCGGCCTTAGTTAAACAGGGGATCTAAACAAAGGACACCATGGTGATTGTCTTTGTTGTCAGCTTCCACTAAATCACAATGCCTGAGTTTATTAAGGACTTGATTAAATCCCAGTCATACCTGGAACAATGGTAAATAATCCTCATGACTCAACACAAATAAAATCATTGCCATCTTCAAGTACAAAACTACAAGACCCAAACAATATGCAGTTGGATTTACTAAGTGGGTAGCTAAAAATTATTAAACGAGCTTGCAGGGATCTGGGTTACTTGAGCACTTATATGGCCTTTCTGCAGAGTGGACATGGATATTCCTTCTGTGTTTGCAGGAATGAATGGGACAGCTATTGAAAATTTTGTCTGTGTCATTTTTAATGTGTCCTTCATGAACTGCGCGTGGCATGTGGGCAGGACTGCTACAAGAGATACCCAGTATTTTCTGTACTGGAGGCCCTCAGGGTAAGTAGGTCTGTTTGAATCCAGCAAATTTTCGTTTCTGGTCTGATATGTTACATTGTCAGTATTTAACTGATACCATATTTCATGTAAAGGAAAGAAGATATCACAGGGTGCCAGAATTACATCAAAGATAATTGGGGAAGGAACACAGGATGTCGATTCCAAAATGTGACAATCGCAAATAAGTATGCTTATTTCCTGGTAAATGGATCTAGAAGTGGACAAAACATTCAGTCATATGAGAAGAAGATTATGCTATACAAAATTGGTAAGGATTTTTTATTGTTATTTTATGTCTAGTTTTATGCTAAAGAAAAACCTTAGGAAAACCCATATATTTTTAAAATACTGCTCCTCATAACAGATGGTTTTTTTCCTTTTCTCCAGCCCTGATGCCTGAAAAGTCTAAAGTATAAGAATGAACAAAATCTAATCAGTATAGAGGCAATCAGAGGTTGGAGAACCATGAACATTTCAGTCAAATATTTATTGAGTGAAAGAAAGGTGTCATCTTTTGGGATTAAGGGCAGTTTAGGTTGCCTGAGTGAGACTATCTAGATGTTGGTCTTATTATTTCATAATTCTGTGCATCGACAAATAAAAAAGAACCAATTACCTTAACACTGTGAGAAAAAGCCTTCATTTTTTTAAATGGAAGAATGTTGCTAATAAAAAAATAGTATTTCTATTTTATATGAACACAGTATTAAAAAAGACTAAGAAAAATAAATGCATATGTTGAATTCAATGAAACGTAATAAATGGCTTGTGGTTTTTAGTTTTACTTACTGTTGCTGCTGATACTTCAGGCTCCTCAACTGGAGTGCTAAACCAGGGAGTCATGCTTCAAAATAGGGAGGAAATATAGCAATTCTGCTAAAGCTTCATCATATCTATTTACACCAGTTGCTTGAACGTCTACCTACAGTTTTAAAAAGGCAAAGTGAAGAGAGCTATTATTAATCAACTGTATTTCTGACTACATTATTGCAGAAAAACTCACCCCTCCATTAAATGTCACTGTGAACTGTACAGAAACTTCTCATACATGTAATATTCAGTGGCAACCACCTCACACAAGTCATGTGAAAAGAAGCAGCTGTTTCAAATATGAAATTGTCATAGAAAACAAGGTAAGAATAATTATGACTTTTAACAGTATTTTGTATGTCTGTATTCCCACACATACCACCATACAATCACTACTCTGTTCTCTTCGCCTACTTAACTGGTCTCTCTTTTTGATATGTATGCCTCTTTTGCACATGAGCTGAGGATTGCTATCACTCACAAAGAGGGGCATCAAACTACAGGAATGCTTTCACTCCACTGCACAACTGGTGCTTAAAGCAACTGGGCAAGGGATTCCCCACACTGAGGGAGAATACTTATTCTAGCACATATAAGAGGATGGAGTCTTAGATATCTCCACCTGGATGCCTGTACTTTGTGTCTTTTGCATATCCAACCTTGCCTTCTTCCCTATTGCCTCCGTTTATAACACCAGCCTGTGTTGCTGAAGGATTTTAGTTTATGTTTGTCTAGAGGAGGTCTGCAGCATACACAATCAAGATGGTTGCACCATGGCTGTCACAGTCACATGTAAGGGGCAGTCACACAGTATCTGTTCATTGTGGGGTTTTATTAAGTTCTGAGTCCTTTGGTTTTTAACTCAAAGTGGTTTTCCACATCTCAGCTGCATGCAGTTGTTATTATAAATTTCAGAAACTGCAAGTATTTTGAAGGCTTGGAAGAATATGGAAGGTAGAATTACATCCTTTAAAAAAAATCATAATATTTGTGGAAATATTTGTGAGTTTGTTGTTCCAACAATAAAAAAATAAAATTAAAAAATAAAAAAGAAAAGAAAAAAAAAGGGAACATAACATAGCTAAACTAAATGATTAAGAGTACAAAGGCTACACAGGCAAAAAAACTAATGGTAATAATATTGTCTGAGTTTACTAGTGAGTTTTAGATACTTTGTGTTGTACAAGTAAACCAGAAAATTTTAATTGCTTCCAAACCTGAGCCTTTTTTGCTTCGTGCTTTGATACTCATTTCTGTAATCAAATTTAAGTGGTACTATATTTCAAAGCAACAGTGGTGAGGAAAAATTGTTGAGTGGAAGAATAGCTTTACTTCATGGTCTTTAAAAGAAAGCACTTAAAATATTTGATACACATTTTTTTCCTGAAAATAAAATATTCATGAGAGAGGGCTTGTTACTATATGGTAGCAAAAAAAAAATAATCTTAAAAATTAAACTTTTCTCTTGTTGCTAGGCTAATCCTGAGAAAAAATTCAACACCATATCTGGAACAGTAAGTTTATATTAATCTAACATTTATACTTTATTGAAATTTCTTCTATATCAGAGCATATTCTGAACAAATTGGTTTGGTTTCACGGTATCAGTTTCAATGTGCTACATATGTTCTTTATTGATAAGTTTTCTAAAACCAAAATTTTAAACTGTTGTTTATAAAACATGGTACGAAAATATCTGCAAATGTGGAACTTGATATTACTTCATAAGATCTTCTATTTTACATTCTTTTGTACTTCCTAGAAAATTCAGATATATATGTATAAATATGGATCAAGATTCTGTGTAACAGATACACAAAATGTGGTGAATTTCTTCTTTATTAATGGTATCTGGAAGGGGTCGAGATGGAAGAGGCAAAAAAATATCACCTGAAAGATTAAGCCAGTATAAAGACGGACTTAAAAAATATCAGGTTTTCACATCTGTATAATCTGGATTTCAAATTCTACTTCAGTTTTGAATATATCTACAGCAAGGGAACGTCAGATCTCTAAAAATTATTTCCCTAAAGTCCTATTGTTTAGCATAGTCTAGGGAGCCAGGGAAGCACATAACAGATTTCATCTTCATATTACTAATAACAAATATGTTTACACAAAAGGAATTAGGATGAAACAATCTAATTTATTAAGGGGTATTTTTCTATTTGTTGTTTCAATCTAGTCTGTCCACAGAGACATAAGTAAAATTTTCTCATCATGATATAAAAATAATAAAAAATTCTCAGTCTAGTTGTTTTGCATTATAGCACTCCTACCTATTCGAGAGCTTCAGTGCAGAAGAAAGGTACAGCGTCAAAATCAGAGCAACTGACACAGGCATTTGTTTAGTGAGCCCAAATTGGGGAGAGTGGAGTACACCAGTGGAGTTTGGTAAGAATGAAAATCACTTCCTTGACCAAGTTCAGTTACTCCTTGTCTGCCTCATTTATTACTTCACCCTTACAGGTGGAAACAGACTGATAATTGCTCATTAATTTGCTAGGACAAAGAGAGGTGGAGACCTGGCATGTCTCTTAATATAAGGGAGTTCTCCAAGCCTTCTGGTGTGACGGTTCTTCTTGCAAGGGCTTAGCAAATAAAGCAGACCTTTTTGAGGTCTGTTGCCACCCCTTCTTCTTCTTCCATCTCTTATCCTGGAAAAAGGAAAACTCCTTTTTCCCCCTGTTACTCTTTGTCTCCTTGGGTATTTCAACACTCTGTAGGGCTCAGGTCCTCAGGTCTTATTGCTGTAGATAGTCCACATACTGTCAACCATCCTGTTCCTTCACATACTACAGAGCAATGAGGTGCTTAAGTCATCTCTTCATACAGTGTTTGAGATTCTCATGCAAAGCAGATTGCAAATAGCTGTGCAATCATTCCTGTCCTGTGATGATAACCAACACTTTGATGATTGTTTGACTTTCAGGAAAGCAATTTACATCTACTACATCATATATGTTATTTCTGACACCGGGACTGGCAGCAAGTCTTGCACTTCTTCTCTGCACAGTGTAAGCCTCATTTCTTGTGCAAAATTTTTATTCTGTAGTTGAAATGACACATTTTCCCCCAGTGGAAAATTTCTGGCTTCTTTGTAAAGGAAATGAGGGAGGGGGGAAATCAACACTGAACTACACTAGGAACCAGGACCTGCTCGATGTTTCTGAAGTGGACTTTATATTTCTCATTCCCAACATTCTTATCCACTTGATTAATATAAGACAATGCTTTCCAATACTAGGACAAAGCTTTACCTTGGTGTCACTTTCCTGGCATCAGACCCTGCAATGTAGATGTGTCGTACATGAAATTGTTTTTATGTTTAGACAATATAACCCTTTCGTATACTTAAAAAAAACTTCCTATGAGGCTTTAGTAAGTAATAAAATAAATTATGGTCATCCAAATTCTGAACAATGAAATTATAACATTGTATTCAGCCTATGTAATGTATAGCTACTTTTGACTTAGAGGAATACTACTTTTGTCTTAAAGGAATAAAATAATGCCTCAGGAGCATAATTATATAGTATGTCCTCATATGTTTGCACACTAAGGCTTTTCTTCACCAACACTTTTTGTCACTGTAGAAGTGTTTATTTGAAAAAAACATCTGCTACAGTACCAAAACCAAGAGACCTATTCCATGAGACCGGTCCAGTGGATTTCCAGGTATGTTTTCTTTCCATTTGCCTGAAACTTAAAAATTTAAGTCAAGTTCAGACTCAAGGTATGACCCAAGTATCAGAAAGATGCACAACAAGAATCACTTTTCTTTCTTCTTCTTGTTCCTGTGGTACGGAAAGAGAAGGTCCATATGCAAATAAATCTTTTGTTTTACCTTTTCCAGTATGAAAAAATTGTCATTCATCTATGTGGAACATTGGAGAAAATACACAGTTTCACCCTGCCCTCCCTAGAAGCCATATGCTATCCCTTGAATAGTGCTGAGCCTAAGCTTCTCAGCACAATAATAATGCAGAATCAGACAGGGAGAGAAGGGACAAAGAATTCTACAATAGTTTTGCCATAGCAGGTGTTGAGCCCCATGTTAGTGTTTGGTAATGATGCTAGATGAGGAAAAGTTTCTAGGACATGGTAAGCAAGAAAGTAGAGCAGAGAGTTCAGAGGTGCTTACTTAGGTGGAAAGCTGGAAGGACTTGTGAGAAGGAACAAACACAGAAACATTGCAGGAACTGCCCATCTAGACAGCATGTTCCAGTTTGTTTTAAACTGGCTACAGGCAGGTCTGGAAACTGAAATTTGTCTGCAGGGACACACTGAAGTACTCGTGGGTCTTTATAAATCCTTTTAAATTCTCTTCCTTCCTCGTGTTAACTCTCCTATGTTTGAAAATGGGAGTTTTCTGGCTTTTGCGTGTGTAATGGGTTGACACTGGCTGGATGCCAGGTACCTATCAAAGCCACTCTCTCACTGCCCTCTGCAACTGGACAGAGGAGAGAAAATGTAATGTAGGGTCCATGAGCTGAGAGGAGGACCAGGAGAGATCACTCATAGATTACCATCACGGGCAAAACAGACCCAAAGCGGGGATAGTAATTAAATCTATTCCTAACAGGAACAAAGCAGAAGAATGAGAAATAACATAAATCTCAAAAAGTTCTTTCCCCCTCCCCTACCTCCTTCCCAATTTCTACCTCCTCCCCCCACAGTGGTGCAGGTAATGGGGTTATGGTCAGTTCATCACAGGTTGTTCCTGCTGCTGCTCAGGGAGAGGAGTCCTTCCCCTACTCCAGTGTGGGGTCTCTCCCACAGGAGACAGTCCTTCACGAATTTCTTCAACAAGAATCCATTCCAGGGGCTACAGTTCTTCACAAACAGCTGCAACATGGGTCACTTTTCCACAGAGCGCAGTCGATCAGGCACAGGCTGCTCCAGCGTGGGTCCCCCACAGGGCTACAACTCCTACTAGGAAAACCTGCTCCCATATGGGTTAGTCTCCCCACGGGCCAGCAAGTCCCTGCCAGGACCCTGTGCCAGCGCAGGCCTCCCACGGGGTCACAGCCTCCCTCCTTCAGGCGTCCACCTGCTATGGTGTGGGCTTCTCCATGGGCTGCAGATGGGTCTCTGCACCCCCGTGGTCCTTCATGGGCTGCAGGGGGACAGACCATCTCATCATGGTCTGGACCACGGGCTGCAGCGCCTCAGGTCTGGTGCCTTGACCACCTCCTGCCCCTCCTTCTCCACTGACCTCGGTGTCTGCATTGTTATTCACATGTTCTCATTCTGCTCTTCTTTTGCTGAAATTTCCTTTGTGCAATAACTTTTTTCCCTTCTTAAAAGTGTTATCACAGAGGTGTTACTATCATTCCAGATTGTCTTGGCCTTGGGCAGCAGCGGGTCCATTTGGGAGCCTGCTGGCTTTGGCTCTACTGGACATGGGGGAAGCTTCTAGCTGCTTCTCACAGAAGCCACCCCTGTAGACACCCTGCTACCAAAACCTGACCACATAACATACAAAGCCAATACAGAGTTGAAAAGCCTTTTTTTCCTCTTTGGGGAGCTCAACATCGAGGGAAGACCTAGACATGTCTATTTCAATCTTCTCATTGACAGTCCTACTACAGCTTTTATACAGTAGCAACTCTGAATGACAGGAGATTCATAAATCATGGCTATCCTTGTGGCTATCCTCATGCCTGAAACACTAATGAAATATTTTATTCTTCCTTTAATAGATAGAATATGAGAATCTGTTAATAAACCATGAAACTGAAGAAATAATAAAGATCGAAGAAGTGATGTAATGGAATGCAAGTGAAACGAGCAACTTGATGTTTTTCAAGCATTTATTTCAAGCATTAATTTCTTGTTGGCAAAAATTAACAGGCTTTTCATATTTTGTTCTTGCAAGCAGTGAGAATAACATTGCTTGTAGAGACAGTGCCCCAAGAGCCTATCTTTAAAAGCCTCTCTGTATTTGATTGCATTTTCCATAAATATTTGGAGTTGTTTAGACTACTTCTGTTTCTTCTTATGATGAATACCATGATGTTTCAGCAAAAATATTTCAGTATTGTCTTGGAAGTTATTATACTGCTTTACAACACCATTCAAAAGAATAAAATAAGAACAACCAAACTTAATGGGGTTATTCATGATCTCCAGAGGTTCAGTGTCTTGAAAAAGGTACAGCTGTATTGACACTGTGATCAGGAATAAAAATTTGTCAGCTGTATGAAAACCCACTGACAACTAGCCAAGATTAAACCTCTCAAGAAAGATCATTTGCTCATACAAAATGAGTATTATTAAAGAGTTCATGAGACAGTTTTCTGAGTCTATTTGTTGCTAATCTATGTTGCTATACCCTCAGCACAGCATGTTGCTTACTGCCATTTACAAAACCAAAAATTTACTTCCATTCTTGATCCCTTCATATCTTTGTTAGATAAAAAAAGCACTTAATATGTGATTTCTAACAGGTAGCAGATAATTATGTGTATATGTGTGGAGTGGGAAATGTTGGAAATGGAACTTTCAAACTCTCCAACCTAAACCTGCTATTTGCTAGCTGCAAATGCTGCAGGATGGTTGAGTGGGTTTGTAACACATGGATAAAATAGAAGCATCACTTCCTGAATCCTCCAGTTAGTAGGGAGATGTGAGATAAACCCATCAATTTTGACCTTTCATTTGAGTGAAGTTGAATATAAGTCAGCAGTGCCCTGGTAGCCAGGAGAGCCAACTGTGTCTGGGGGGGCATCAGGCAAAGCATTGCCAGCAGTCGAGGGAGGGGATTGTCCTGTTCTGCTCTGCACTGCGGTGGCCTCACCTTGGTGCAGCTTGGGCCACCACAATATAAAAGACATAGAGTTTATAATAAAGCACCCAAAGGAGGTGTATGGAGATGTATGAGGGCTTAGAGGGGAAGCCATATTGGGAGCAGCTGAGGTCACTTGGTCTGTTCAGCCTGGAAAAGAGAAGACTGGGGGGGAGACCTCACTGCAGTCTACAACTTCCTCCTGAGGGGAAATAGAGGGGCAGGAGCTGATCTCTTCTCTGTGGCCACCAGCGATAGGACCCAAGGAACTGCATGAAGCTATGTCAAGGGGAGGTTTAGGTTGGATATTAGGAAAAGATTCTTCACCCAGAGGGTGGTTGGGCACTGGAAAAGGTTCCCCAGGGAAGTGGTTCCCCAGCATCAAGTCTGCCAGAGATCAAGAAGCATTTAGACAACACTCTCAGACACTTGGTGTGATTCCAGGGGCCATCCTCTTTAGGATCAAGAGCTGGACTCGATTATCCTTGTGGGTCCCTTCCAACTCAGGATATTCTGTGATTCTTCAATTCCATCAAGTCTCAGGATGGTTAAAGTCATCTCAAATAGCTGAAATACTCTCACAGTAAGTAAAGTCCTCTCAGAGTGGTAAAATTCCACTAGACAAGATTACCTTCAAGGGATCATCTTTGAAACTAAATTTTTCTATGGTTCTGTGTTTCTAAATAAGTTTTCAATAAAAATGTCTTTTGAATATCCTTTTGAAGAAGAACCAGAGCAGGATCCTTCTACTTAAGCTCTAACTGCCTAAAGACAAAAGCACTTGCATCAGAAGTGGACAGCCAAAGCCAAAGCTTACTTTAATCTAAGGGCAATTAAACAGGTACAGTCTACTGGATCCTCTCCATCCTACTTCTCTCAGTGTTAATCATGGCCATTGGTGCACCCTTTATATCCCAACTGATTTCACTGTGAAAGCTGCTGAGACTGCAAAGCCACTAAGAAAACTTGTTCACCTGTTCACCCTGATGAGAAAACCATAAATCATATCCATGAAACAGTGCAGGTGGGAGGAGGTGTAGGACTAAGGTGTCATTTTCCCACCCCTGGGCAAAGACCCATCAGAAAAATCTGTGGGAAAGAATGGTCAGATTTTACAACCTTTCAATCAGGTAGTTTGAATGTTCACCCACATACAAGTCCTTTTTTTTCTGGTCTCCTATTGCTGTTTTTCTGTTCTGTGGAGAAAGACATTTGCTAAAAACTAGAAAGTTCTAGCCACAAGGACTAAATTGAAACTCTTGCCTACCATTAGTGTTTTTGTGACACACACGAAAGCTGTAACCAGCATAACAAAATACGCAGGCAGTTCTTTTGAACACTCCTACAGGTTTTGGAGCAATAAATTATTCTTCAAGCTTTTGTGACTTTTAAGAAAGGTTGGGTTTAATCCTGCTCCTGCAGTGATTTTACTCCCAGTAGGGCCAAAAGTCTGTAAACAGCCCTAGTGTCTCCACTTAGGTTTCTCCTCTCTCTTCTTCTTTCTCTTTCTCTTTTCATTTCGCTTCCAGCTCCTGGATCATAGACAGGCCACTCAGTACTAGTTTTCTGGCCTCTGAAAAATAACAGACTTTGGTAACACCAGCAGTAACACTAGCTTTGCTTGGGAATTTTTATTTTTTTTTTAATTTGTTTACATTTTTGAAAGCTGCAGGTACGGACTTGCCCTAAATATAGACAAGTAAAGAAATCCTCTAAATAGAACAGTTCCCTTTTCTGCAGTAATACCACTGTTCTTATGGGGCTGTTTGAATTGTTCTACTGCAGTATATTCCAGTTTAAAAACAAAGTACCCAAATTCCGAAACCTTAAACCCCAGTCTTCTTCGTTGTGTTGCAGACAGATAAAATCTGAGAGAGCACACAAAATGCAATGTTACCACCACAAAACTGAGTGCTTTCTTCCAAAGAGAAGAACAGAGTAAACTGTAGGGATTTTCATTCTTTGTGATCAGAAGTCCTTTACAGCACAGTAAGTGTTCAAAAAATACCTACATGAATAAGTATGGAATTTTTTTAATCTGCAAGCACAGTGAAACTTCTCACAGTGGACTGCTTTTTCCTCTGAATTACTGTCATGGGCCCAGACCTGATATCTTAGCTTTCAATTGCTTTGTCTGTTGACACCGTAATGTGATAGGGGTAGTCATAGTGATTCTTACCAAAAAGACTTGTTTCTTTGACTAAGTCTACTTTTTGGTAGAATATCCACCTATATTTATTTGCTCTTAATTCCCATTCTTTGATTCATAACTGTGCTTCAGAAAAACTTTGTCACATTTTTATTCTCTATTAGGACACGAAGAGAGTGAACATCCATGAATTGATCTTTATAAAGCCACCACTGCCTTAGACTTTTACCTCTGAAATCACAAAAGACCAGATCAGGCTGTGTTGATTCTCTCATGATTATTGATTATATGGATGACTAGAGTTTTTTAAGTTCTGGATGCTCAAATTGAGTTGTTCATCTCCTCAATCAACTCTGAGTTATTAACAGACATGACCAAATGCACAAACACAACCATAAGGTGTCATTTAATAGATTGATTTTTGATTCATGCCTAGCTCTTTTAGCACAGGCTCTTTTAGTACTGATGTGACCCGGTACCTTCTCCGCCTTTTTTTTTTTTTTTTTTTTTTTTTTTTTTTTTTTTTTTTTTTTTGGGTAGAAAATAGTTTTGAAGTCAAAAAGTTTCTAACATGAGTAGATTTTTGTGGTCAGTTGACCCTGGCCAGATGCCAAATATCCACTAAAGCCAGTCTCTCACTCCCCTCTGCAACTGAACAAAGGAGAGAAAAAAAAAAAAAAAAAAAAGAAAACAAACAGCAAAGGATTCATGAGTTGAGATAAGAGCTAGGAAAGGTCAGTTACTGATCACCATCACAGACAAAACAGACTCAAAGTACAAAAACTTTTGTAATTTTCATGGTCAACTTCTTGAGTGCCCCCACAGACATGACTATCACTGCCAGTCCTTCAGGGCTTCCCCTGCCCTGCTCAGAGCCCAGGACGCTCTGTCTCACCCTCAGGTCCATCTGCAACACCGCAGAAGGGACAGTCTGAGCTCCCCACAGCCCTGCCCCACCCAGCCATGGGCACCACCAAGCCAGGCACACCCACAGGCCCACAACCCATCCCAGTCCCCAAGGAGGTGCTGACTGCAGGGGTTGGGGCTGCCCTGGGTCCCCCTAGTCTGTACTGGGGCTGGGATGGTCTGGGGCTGCCAGGCCTTGTCCTGGGGCCCTCCATGGAGAACCCCCACCCCCCATCCCTCAGAGATGTCTTATGTTGAGAGATGCTTTGCACTTGCCAGTATTGCTTAAAGCTAGAGAGAAATACACTTTAAAGAAAATATTTTTATGCACTCGCTGGATTCCCAAGCAGCAGCATACTCTGTAAAACAGAAAGGGAAATTTAACTGCTTGTTAGTGTTATATGCAATCATGAGTTGAGCATTTACATAAATTTGCTATGAATCAGGAGGGAAGTGATGAACATTGTATTTTGCAACACTTCCGATGCTAAGACAGTTCCCCAAATGCAAGGGAGGGTGACAGCCCTGTTTATAGCTATACAGCCTTTTAAAATGCAGTCTTTCCATCTTCTCTGAACCTGAAGATTATGACAGAAAGATAAATGAAATAAAGACATTTTGAAATAGAAGGTAGGTCTACCTTTTTCTTTCCAACTGTTCTGTTTGCTGAGGTATTCACTGAGACTTTAGGAAGTCCAGGACTGGAGAGGATATCCCAGGCAAAAATCTAAAAAGCTGTGAGAGGAATATACCAAGCTAAGTTGAATGAAGGGGGTTTTTTTGCAAATAAAGTACCTACTACCTCTTTAGAAAGGTAGACACAATTTTTATTTTTTATTGGATTTGATACTAGATTTGTAGAAGTTAGACATTGCTCCTAGATCATAGAATTATATCACAGAATTATTTGGGTTGGAAAGGACCTTGAAGCTCATCTAGTTCCAATCCCACCATGGGCAGAGACACCTTCCACTAGACCAGGTTGCTCAATACCCCAACCAACCTGGCCGTGAACACTTCCAAGGATGGTGCAACAAATTCCCTATGCAACCTGTTCCAGTGCCTCACTGGCCTCACAGTGAAGGTTTTCTTCCTTATACCTAATCTGCATCCTTGAAAGCAAAGAACTAACATCCTCAGAAAACTTATTCAATGCTGGGTAACTTGAGTTGAATGATACTGCTGTGACCCATTTTGATGTTTTCTGTTTGCAGCTGTTTACCCACCTGCCTGACATCTATTCATCCTAAACTTTGTATACAGCAGACAGATAAACAATCTTTAGACCTTAATATATTATCCACCAAATGCATGTCTGTAAGGTTTATGCAGTGCTCCTGAGATCACCAGCTTTACAAATCAGAGCACAAATTGTTTTGATGCACCTATACTCATATCTTTGTAGGATTTATCCATAAAATATTTTCACTGAGTATGTCAGTGCAAACATCCTTCAGTGTTATGCAATATGTCATTCCTAACCCAGCTAGCTGGACTTGCAAGTGTCTGACACACCTAAGCACGTGCCATGATCCTCCAGCTTGGAGGAATCACATGAGTTTTCTTCATCACAGATATTCCCCTGTTTGCAGGCATGAATGGGTCAGCCGTTGAAAATTTCTCCTGTGTGATTTATAACATTTGCCTCATGAACTGCACCTGGCAGGCAGGAAGGGGTGCTCCAGCAGATACACAGTACTTTCTCTACTGGCAGAACTCAAGGTAAGTAGGTCTGCTTGAGTCAGGGAAGTCTGAATTCTCATTCAACACATCACACTGCCCATGTTTAATGAAAATACCTTGCTTTATACAGAGCTGATGGGGAGATGGAATGTGAGCTTTACATTAAAGATGAAAATGGCAGAAACGTGGGATGTAGATTCCAAAACGTGAGGATAGAGATTGAAGAAGCTCACTTCATGGTGAATGGGTCTAGCAAAGACTCCCTGATCCAGTTCTATGATGAGTACGTTGAACTGTATAAAATTGGTAAGTATATAATTTATTTTGGCTTTATTTTCAATATTGCATGAAAATAGTAGAGCATTTATCCCTGAGAAGGAACCATGTACCCTGTCTCACCTATAGGTGAAAGTAAGAGACTGTGGCATATTCAAGAAAACCTATTTCGCAAGCAAAAGAGCAATGAGGGAAATTAAGCAGGAAAGCTCCACAGCTGCAATCTGCCTCAGATTCTTTAGCAATCTACCCTTACTGGTTTTAGGTTTTTCTCAAGGAAGGTTCATGAGACTTAAAAAACTGTACTTTCCCCTGATGTCCTTTCAGTGATGGCCAAATGCTTTTCAACAGAGGAGACTTCTTAGAAGTTTATCTGAGCACTGATTTCTGCTTTTCATTGCCAATGGGGATGACATACAGTGGAACCACACACCTGATAAAACGAATTAATACACACACAACAGAGCTTTCACATGTAGTGCTCTACTTTATTCTGTGCAATTACTTCTACTGTGGTAAAGTCTCACTGGCAATGTCACACTGGTTTTGATATTGTCTTCAAAATGTAATGTCACTCATGGCAGATGAAACAAGACTGTTCTTTGACCAAGTATCCCATCACAAATAGGCCAGGTCTGCCCTAAAGATTGATGTGATGTAGTAATCTAGCTGAAATTAAGCTTTCCTTCATCAGCCTTTTGTCACCCTTTCTGCCGTGGGTGACTGTCTTTTGCTGTTCCAATAACCAAGTCCTTGGCAATGATCAAAATATAAAGATCCTCATATTTTTGCTTACATCTATGAAGTTAGGGGAGATAGACGAAAAAGTTGCCTAAATTATTAAAATTGAAGTGTCTTTCTTAAATTTTTATGGCTACTTCTTTTGCAAGAGGGAAGTAAACTGTATAGTTCACAACATCAAGAAACCACCACCCTTATGTCTCAGAAACGCTGTTGTGAGGAGGCTTAAAGAGAAAAAAAAGTGTAATGAATTCCTTACTTCTTACTTACTCTAGGTTAGTAGCAGCTAGTTCATCTGCAGTAATAAACATTCTTTCAGAAAAAAAAGACAGAATTCTACTTTATTCATTTAGAAAAGTAAATGCAGGGGGTTTCTATCTTTGTATGCTCCTATATCATCTTCCCTGGTTTAATATCTTTTTTTTTTTTCTGATCCTGGGGACATGATTTAGAAAACATTGATCTTCCAACTATTTATAACAAGTCTTCAGAAAAATAGATACAAACAAGTATCTTTCTTCATAGAAGTGTTACTTGCAATTGTACTCTCACCAAAGCAAAAAGAGGTCAAGCAATTTTGATTATTTGGATTCTTTTTTATGTCATTTCAGAAAAGCTCATGCCTCCATCAAATATCACTGTCAACTGTGATGAAATTAAAAATGATTGCTTAATTCAATGGCAACGACCCCAAATAAGTCACTCTAACAAAGACAAGTGTTTTGAATATGAAATCAACATAAAGTATAAGGTAAGAGGAATTTCTTCACCTAGGTTTAACATTAATTCATATGTTTCCATTTACCAGTACACATGGCTGAAAGAAAATCAGTCTCTCTTGTATGGTGCAGTCTTCCTTATATGCAGCACCATATTCCCTGTTGGCTGTGCCTTTCAGGGATCCTATTATGCCATACTGCCACATTTTATTCTTTTTTTTCATTCCTGCTCTCTTGAGTGAGATATTGCTGGAGATATACTAGGTAAGGGAGACAGACCCAGAGGAGAAGCATGGTAAATCAAGATTTGAACATATCACAGCTTTGGCTGTGACAACACTGAGAAAAAATACTTCTTTCAGTAAAACTTTTTGGAATAGCCCTGGATTGGAGTCTTTCCAGTTGTGACTGCATAGCTTTGAAATGGCAGAGCTGGGCTTCAAATAGTGAAAAGAGAAATATGCATTCACTTAACAAGTTTGAGATAATGGAGGCGAATTTCTCTATATATGAAATGCAAATAGCTCATCCAGATATAAGCATCACACCTGTTGGTCCAAAAGTTGAAGATTCATAATACTAAATAAAAGGAAAATTAACGCGAGAGAAAGCAGAGAGGCAGTGTGATTAAGCATAGGTTACTGGGGGAATGATTTAAGTTACAGAAAGTCAAGACCTTGACCTTACAACTCTTTTTGCAACAATAGGGAAGGAATGAGCTTGCTGTGTTCCACTGCTACAGGATATGTAAACAGCTGTAAGTGTAGCATAATTGCGTCAAAAGACCACAGGGTGGCAGGTACTGACTACAAAGGAAAAACCTTCCTGAACTACTGCCAGATTTGTCCACTTAGTGGCTCATTGATGGCATTCCCTAGATTTCTGAAATCTGGAATTTCTTAGTCTGGATTGAGTTTGCTATTTCATGATGAGTTTTCTTGCAAGCCCGACTAACTGCTATGAAACAGCAATATTCCTCTGAATTACTTGGCTATTACAACAAAGAAACCTTATTGAAAACTCCATGTGGCACTGGAATAAAAGACAATTGCAAAAAAGCAATACATACTTTTTAACAACTTTTAATATGACTCATATTCATTTATAAAGAATATTGAATTTCACACCTTGTCTGAATTTCCAGGCTTTTTTTAATACTAAGTAGCAGTTTTCACTTTATTAATTATGTCAAGGTCCAGCAATTACTCCAGCAATTGAGCAGCATAGGCTTCCTTGAGACTTATTATATAAGATGCAGCTATAATCATGTCTTTGGAGGATTTATGCATAAAAAATTCTTCTGCAATATTTATTGCTTTACCACTGCCTGATCTAAACTTGTATTTCTTTGCCAATACGCTATGACCAACAAAAGTTGTATTACAGTCAGCCTTTAAACTTTATTTTTCACAATTGAAGTTACTTGCATTGGGAGCAAACACATACAGAAAAAAAGGATTATTTATTAGTAACATAATTTCAATCATATTTTTTCATGTCTCAAAAAATGTTTCTTCTTCAAGTATGGGGTGTTTTTTAAGGCTTTATAGATCTGGATATCTGGGAAACTCAAAGGAAAACCTCATCAGTGAACTGAGCTGAAAAGGCACCAAATACCTCTCCCGTGTTCTTTGTCACTAGGTTCCCCCAACTCTGTAAGACACAGGCCTGTTTTCTTCTTAAGCTTTCTTGATGTCAATGAACTCATAAAAAAATTTTTTTGTGTTCACCTCCTTCACTACTCTCAACTCCAGCTGAGCTTTATCTTTCTTGACTCCATTCCTCTATGTGCAGATGATATCTTTGTATTCCTCCCAAATCCATTCTTCTACCTTTTGTGTGATTCATTTTTGTCTCTGAGCTCAGACTCAAGCTTCATGTCCTGCCATGCTCACCTGGCAAAATTTATTGATTTTCTGCACACCTGAACGGGCCATTCAGGTGTGTCCAGAGTAGGGCAATGAAGCTGGTTAAGAGCCTGAATCATAAGTCTTATGAGGAGCAGCTGAGGGAACTGGGGTTGTTTAGCCTGGATAAAAGTAGGCTCAGGAGGAAGACCTTAATGCCTTCTATGTCTGCCTGTAAAGATGTTGTAGCGAAGTAAGGGACAAAACATAAAGGGTTTCATTACAAGCAGTATCTGGGTTATTATTGCACTGACCTCCATTGCCTATCAACACTCCATTCTTACACATTTAACCACACAATGTAGCACTTGACTTGGTTTAGAGATGAACATGGCAGTGCTGGGTTAATGGTTGTACTCAATGACCTTAGAGCTAAACAATTCTAAGATTCTATGATTCTTGTTCTCTAATGAGGTTGTCCTTGTAGATCAAGCAGTAGCTTTGCCCTCTAAGGGACTTTCCCTTGAGTAGCAAGGCCTGTGGCTGTATTTTCCTCAAGCTGCCTGAAGAGGGTCTCATCTGCTTCCTTTTCTCAATGGGGAGATCTGGAACAAACATCTACTACAGTAACATCCGTGCTGGTTGTCGCTCTGATGCCTATTCACAGTTATCTTACTGGTTCATCACTCATCTCAAGACAGAGCTCTATTCATACAAGGCGTTCCTTTATGCACAGCAGAAAGACCAGGTTATCAAGTGTGTTTTCAAGGACGCTATCACTCCCCCTAGTGAGATGTATCCCATGCCTGTTCAGTAGCCCCTGTTTCTCAAAAAGGGTCCCAAGGTTGTAGAACAAAAAAGCCCTGTGTGTAACACAAGTAGCTCAGGCAGGTGTTGATCTGCTGGATTCTGCTCAAGCCTTTTCATCTCACTGGAAGGATTGAGGAGATACTATCTGGACTTCCTGCTCTTCACCATCGCCCCAGTGATTTGCAATCACCCTTGAAACCTTCCAGATTACCCCTAGGCCTATCACTGGTGCCCACTCAGAAGAGCAGCAAGGGGTTCAATGGCCAGACAAGTCTGTCTGTCTTTATGCAGCATCCTGGATCCTGGCCCCTGGCAAGCAATAGACCTCCATCAGGTCAGGTCAATTGATCAGTGGCATCATTCCCTGCAGGAGTGCCTTTTAACTATCATACAAAATTTCTCTTTTTTTTTTTTTTTTTGTTGTAGTGCCTCTCTTCTAAAGTTTGCAAAAGACCAATTGTCCTTCTGGAACTCCATTTTGTTATACTTGAACCTGGACTCATCCCTGTGCATAAGCTATATTGTTTGCAAGTACCAGAAGCTGTCACAGCAACTTGCCTTATAAAATCTTAGAATAGTTTGGGTTGGAAGGGACATTAAATATCATCTAGTTCCATTCCCCTGCCATGGGCAGAGGCACCTTGCACTAGATCAGTTTGCTCAGAGCTCCATCCAGCCTGGCCTTGAACACTTCAAGGGATGGGGCATCCACAGCTTCCGTGGGCAACCTGTTCCTGTCTCACCACCCTCACAGTAAAGACTTTCTTCCTAATATGTAATCTAAACCTACAGTCCTTCAGCTTAAGGCCAAACCTCCACGTGCCATCACTACATACCTTTGTGAAAAGTCCTTTTCCAGCCTTCCTGTAGGACCCTTTAGGTACTGGAAGGTGCTGTAAGGTCTCCCTGGAGCCTTCTCTTCTCCAGGTTGAACAGCCTCATGTTCAGATGCCACATGAGCATGCATGCAGTTATTTCAGAAAACAAGTCTGGATAAATTTAATTTCATTTTAAAATGGAGTATTTCAAAATAATTACAAAAATACATAACTCTGGTAGTCAAATGGAGATTATATAGCCTGCAGACATTTGTTGTATGTGGTCACTATAGTTATTATGGCTATTCAGAAAAGATGAGCATATTTTATTCTACCTATCAAAAATGTAGTTGGAGGGCAGCCTAAAATAACTGTGAGTCCATGTCAGTTCCCAAATATTTTCATCTAAAAGAAAAGAAAATAATATTTACATAGTAGTTGCAATTACATACAGTGACATTTATTGTAACATTAAAAAATTAAATGCAAAGTAAAAAGTTTATTTCAGAGATTTTTATCTTCTTTTTTTTTTCTGGTGTGCGTAAGAATAAAGTTCCAGTTTTCATCCAGGTCTGATTTGCTTGTGTTTGAGTTTAATCACCAATCTGGAACAAAATTTGTATCTCAACTACAATGGCAAGGAAAACAAATATTTTTTCATACAAATATTTTTTCATAGTAGAATTACTTACTATATAAACTTGGCATTGTAGATGAATTAGATATTAGATACTAAATTTTGGATAAATTACTTGTTCTGAACAAATTGTCAAGTAGACAAGGAAGAGAATGCAGAAAAGCAGGACAGTAGATAAAAAATTACTTATTATCAAAACACAAAATAAGCAACGATAATGTTTTTTCCTTTTTTTTCTAAATTTACAGGATAATGCTGAAGGAAAACCCAAATATGCTTTTAAACAAGTGAGTCTGCCTGTTCTATTAATCAGTAATACATGTTCATTTCATAGTCAACTGTGAAAAGTAAATAGTATGTAAATGCCTTTAAATCACTATGTGTTCAGTGCCCTATGCTTTATGGGATCCTTATTTATAGATTCCCTGAATGTGTCAAACTGCTAAATCATCATGATATACATCACTTATTATACATTCATGGGCAGAACTTCATTGTTTTTCTGTAAGTATTTTCAAAAAACCTTCTATTTTACGTTATATTGTCTACTCTCCCTCTCAAATATTCAGAACAGAATTTGAAGTTACACATCACTGACAGCAGAGAAAACAGAAAACAGCTCCTAGGAATTTAATTTTGTTTATGAAAAGCACAGACCACAAAAGCCCTTTGGGTGGAGGCTGTCCTGCAGGTAAACTGAACCTCCTGCTTTAAACCGCAGATTTAACATCCCACCTCTATGTTGGAGTGATTCTAATAATGGGCATATTTTGCAAAAGTATGAATATGAACAACCCATCTCATCAGCTGAGAGAGAGGCCTCGGACTCTCACTGGGTAGAAGACTTGTTTTGTAAGACACCTGTGGACTTCAGATACTTTCTCATGGGAATGAGATTGGTCTGTAGTCAACAGGACACGTTTTTCCTAAGAACAGAACAAGCTTCTGCTTCATGTTTTGAGAACCTGCTGTGGCAGTCAAACTCCAGGTGGAAGATCTTCACTAGGACATCCTAGCCAATGAGCACAGATTAGCAGCTCATGGACAGCCTGGACTCTCCAGTCACTGGACCCTAGTCCTGGACCCACAAGGGTCAGAGGATATAAATACACACTGTATGTTTTAATAAATGGTCACATTGTTCAATTATATTAATTGATTCCAGTGTGTCTCTAATCCCTGTCGCCTTGTGCAGCAACACCTCTATGCTGAAAGCTCCCAAGAGCATTTCAGTAAATTCTAGTAACACTAAGTATTGCAGTCTTCTACTCATTTACAAGTTTGGCAGGAAATTTATGTTTTACCTAAAAAGTCATAATGCAAAGACCAAGACAGGTGAGGTACATGCAGACAGCTTATTCCTCAAATCACTCAACTGTAGCAGTATTGAGTGACACAGTTCAAGATGTTTTTCTGCCTCTGTCTATGTGTTCAGGGAAATTATCAATAAATGAAACTATATCATAAAAAAACACAGGGTATACTTTTGCAGTGTAAAAGATAAAAAGGTTCTAAATGTAAAAAGTTTAATGAGTGTCGGGTTGTTTTTGAGATACACAGTTGCATACATATATACATAATAAACATTAATACATTTATTTTTTTACTCTGGAACAGCAGTCTAAATTAACATGCAGTGCTCTCATAGTCTCTTAAGAGTTTCACTGTTAAATGGCAAGTGCATGTTGTCAACACTTAGGCATGGAACAAAGAAAAGCAACTCAGTTTTCTTTGTTTTTAGGAAGGGGGAAATAGTCACACATTTCCAACTGCCAACACAAGAAAGAAGTATCTCTTGAAAATGAGAACAGCTGGCAGTGCCTGCCTTGTGAACCCAGCCTGGGGGGAATGGAGTGCACCTGTTGAGTTTGGTAAGAACAAATCCAGGCCCTGAGCTGCTCTTCCCCCAGTGATATCCTGTCTACCTTACACATTTCTGTGCACCTGCAGACACACAGATATAGAAAGGACGGGCTAACATTTTGCTTCAATCCACACTACAGGGAAGAGTAGGAAGAGACTTAGCAGATCTCTTAACTTCTAACATAGGAAATAATATAAAAAAGTTAAACACAGCTGAAGTCCATACCTGCTTACTGCAGGGGACAGACAAACAGACTCAAGGTTAATCCCTCCCAGCAGACATTTCTGCTGTGTTAAATTACAGAGTTCAGTTTTATACCAAGCCAAACCTTTCAGACTGATATTCACCAATCAATCACCACAGTACATGTGGATGGGGCTCTAAGTAACTGGTTATAGTGAAAGGTGCCCCTGCCCATGGCAAGGAGGTTGGAACTAGATGATCTCTAAAGGTCACTTCCAATCCAAACTATTCTGTGATTCTATGATCTATTCCTCTTTATTAATAATAATAATTTATGACTGTTTCTCCTTTAGGAAATGAGGAAATTATTTCTTCTTCGATATGGATTTTACTGGTTGTAGCATTTGTAACACCCTTTGTGGCAATCATTGCAATTTTGTTCTTCAGAAGGTAAACTTAATTTATGGATTTATTTTTATTTTATATGGCTGTGTGGAGCATCTGAAGTTCTTAAACAAATAAGGTAGAGATGTCTCTGTAGTATAGATAAAAAAGTTTTAACTTCCACTGTAACAGAAATCTATTTAAATGAGTAATCCTAAGGCAAGTGATGGTAATCCCCAAAGTCTATCACTGGCTGATCTACACAACTTTTTCCAGGGCATATTTTGTCAATGTGGCAAGTAGAGCAACTGTATGCAATTACTTTTATTAACATTACAGCTGCTCTGAATATTTGCAATGTAGACTGCCTATACCACGGGTTTTTTGATTTCTTAAACTAATGAATTTGTTGCAAACACAGGTTGCAGAAACCAGGAAAAATTTTGCACTGTTCACTAGCATTGTCATAGCACACTGAATGTGACTGAAAGCACAAAAGTTAAGCAGACTGCCTCTTGAAATAAACTACTTAAGTAAAGGAAAAAGGATATTCTGCTGTATGATGGACTTTATATAGAAATATACAGTAATTCAGAGAAGATACTGCTTTCCCAACTTGTTAATATTTTTATACCCACTTTTCACTGTTTGTAGTGATTTAAACAATGCGACAATTTTTTTTTTTCAAAGAAGAAACTAACTATTAGCAAATCTTTTGCTGTCCAAATTATTAGTGTATTCTGGATATGTGTTCATTCTCTGCTGAGATTATGTATATTTTTCAGTTAATTTTTTAAAAAGAAGAGAAAGATAAGAACTGGTTAAAGGGTGCAATGGTTTTGTCACATTACATCTATTTCACTTCTTTATTCAATACTCTTTGGTTTTCAGGACTGGCTGTTGGAAAGCAGCATTTCCACAAATCCCAGGGCCAAAAACTGCTTTTTTTGGACTGCCTGATACAAATCCAGAGGTGTGTTCTCTTTCTATTTTTATATTTAATGTGTGAAATATGTACAAAACTCTCCTGGATGAATTTTTAAATTATAAGGAACTTACTAAAGAGGATAACGTCTTTTTGCCATATTCTGAAGAATTACAAGAGAAAATCAGCAGGCAAGTTTGTTAAGGGAATTTAAATGTTGTGCTCTTCCAGAACCCATTCCAGTCTCACAGCTGCAGAGACTGATGCTTCCACTGGTAGATTCAGGCAGCAGGAAGGGCTGTGTGTTTTCCCAACACGAGGCATGCACATGTACAATGACACAACAGAGCACAGGGATGCAGCCAGCCACAAAGACCAGCACAGAAGCCTCTGCCAGCATCACATCAACGCCATCAGCAGTCTCATAAATAGGGGCCCAGCACCACAGTCCTCCTGTCACTCTCCAGCTGAGCAGGGCTGAAGTTTCCCAGTGAGATGAGCATACATCCTCACTCTCTTCATTTACAAGCACCATACATTTGCAAGTTCCTCGCATCTGATCCCTTTGTCTGAGCCCTATGTCTGAGCCCTGTGTTTCCCCCCCCAGGTCACTAGCCGTCATCTTGAGTGTCTCTTACTTACCACTAGCAAGTTAGACATGCAGGGTAAGAAGAAGGTGACAAAGAAAACAGTTCAAAATAGGGTTGCATAAGGAAACAGCAGGCTGCAGTGGCCACACACAGCACTTGACCACACCAGCACACTGACCAGCAGTTCATTTGCGCCTTTTTTTTGTCCAGTATTTTATCATGTTACTCATGCTCTGTTCTATTAGCTAAACTTCAGGCCATGGGTACCTATTTACGTTCACACTGTAGTGAAGTTAATCCTTTTGTATTAATTCATAGGATCATTTAGCTTGGAAAAGACCTTTAATATTATCAGGTCCAACCGTTATCCTAACATTGCCATGCCCACCACTAAACCACGTCCCCAGATTCCACATCTACATGTCTTTTAAATACCTCCAGGGAGGATGACTCCACCACTACCCTGGACAGCCTGTTCCAATGCCTGACAACTCTTTCAGTGAAGAATTTTTTTCCTAATATCCAATGAAAACCTCCCCTGCCAGAATTTATGGCCATTTGTTCTTGTCTTACCTCTTGTTACTCGATACTTGGAAGAAGAGATCAGCCACCACTCCACTACTCCTTTCAGGTTGTCGTGGAGAGCAAATTTGTTTTAGATCAATAATCTACATTGTGCATTATAGAAAAGCATGTTCTCCCATCCACTTCCAGGCCAGCAAAAAAACATGTCAGCATTAAAAATTTGCTGAAATTTCTATGTTATGAACAGCTAAGGAGAGCTTTTCACCTAAGAAAGTGAAATACAAAGAAGTGAAATATTTTATAGCAATATGCAACAACAGTTGAAATACTCTCAGAATTGTACAGGCTAACTTAACAATATGTATAAATACATATATGTATAAAACTGATGGAAGCTTTTATTTTTCTTTCAGCTGATGGAGAGCAAAATTCAGTCAACAACATCTGAAAATGAAGAGATAATATTAGTTGCTGACATAGTAAGATAAGCAAGAAAAAGAGGAGTCTAAAACAGCATTTTTTAGACACCTGTATATTCCTGTAGAAATTCTAGAATAATATATTTATGCTTTCTTCACTCTTCTTTTTTCTTGTAGAAAACAGTGATGCAACCTTGAGAGAATGATACTTCACATGCAATCTTTTTAAATACCATTGTATTTGCTTTGAATTTTGGCTAACTTTTATTGTTTGAGTAAGTTGTCCTTATTGGATATCTTCCATTTTGTGAATATGAAAAATATTGGTTTATCTCATATTAAAAACATTAAGAATTAATTTTTTGAGATGGATATAATTTTTAAAAATTCTGTTGCCTGAATGCCATTGTTCTACTGTCAAAAATAGCCCAATTCGCATTTGAAGTTTCCTTGGAGCTCTTAAATTATGGGCAACTAGAAAAATGCAAAAACAAGCTGAGACACTGAGTAGTGGTCTGCAACCAATGGGAATCTCAAGGGACAGGGACATGTCTAAAACCCTGAGTATTCCTAGAGCTTAAGTGTGTTACTTACAAATTAGGAGATCAGCCACCTACTTCTGTAGGTATTTAGCTCTTTATGTTCTTACCGTTCACTTGCTTTCCTACTACTTTATTATTTTAATACTGAGTACATGACTCAGTTATCTCTCTTTGCTTTTGTTCAACTTGAGAGCTTTACTATTGGGCCAAACATGAGGTTTTCAGAGACACAGCGTCAGGACAAGGTATTGTGAAAACATCTCATGCTGCTGTTGAATGCAGTGACTGGTCACAAGTGATGCTCCTCAAGGATCAATGCATAGTGTTTTGGACTAAATTTCACCCTCCTAGAACATGAATGACAGTGACAAGCTGTGTAAATTCAGCAACGGGGCACCAGGATGATTATGGGTGTCTGAAGGAACGGGATTTTTCAGCCTGGAGAAGAGAAGCTAAGGGGTCTAACACTGTCTTCACTGAGTGCAGAGAAGACAGGACAAGCTTGTCTGGGAGCTGCACAGTGTGAGGATGAGAGGGAACAGTCAAAAGTTGCAGCAAGAGAAAGTTGAATTTCATATAAGGAAAAAGAATGATTTACAGGTGAGAGCTGGATGGTCTCTGGAATAAGTGTCTGAAGAGGCTGTGAAATCTCCATCTTTCAACATATTTGAAACACAACTGGACAGTTTCTGACAAACTTCCTTATTGGGGAAATGATTTATTATTAGATTTCTTTTATTCCTTTTGTTCCATAAAAAAACCCTTTCTTGGCCTTACTTACTTTGCTTTTGTATTTATCCTGTCAGAATTCACATGCTTTCCTGTTTTCCTTCTTTGGAAAGGGCTTCAACTTCTAGAGAAATGCCTTCTTATTTTGTACAGAGCCTTCCTCACACTGTTACTTTTCTAAGGATCGAGATTTTTTTTTTTTTAAGAGGTAACCCCTCCCCTAATATTTAATCTGTTTGTATTACAAACGGGACACAAAATTCAACATTTGATTTACCTGTGCAGGAAGATACTGGAGAAAGCACAGCCATGTCTTTACCACAATAGTGCCTTCACATGTGATGCCCTGGGTCCATATCACTGCTTTTGTAGAAACAAAGAATATTAGGTAACATTTGTGTTGGAATAACTATTGGAATACTATTTGCACCTGTTGAAAACCTAATTTCTGCATCCCCTATGAAGTGTAGCAATGGGCAGGCAACATAAGCCCTTGTAAGAGCTAAGTAGTCGATAGAAACCACAAGGTCAGCCCAGAAGACAAGAAGCAGACATTTTCACTTCCTGGGGTGTCTCCTGATACCCTTGAGAGAGATCAGAAGCACATCAATAAACTATTTTATGGGTATATTTGATTTCCGGGTTTCTTTATTGGAGAAAGAAGCACATCCCAGCAAAGAACTCAGAATCTGAGCAGCTATAATAGCAGAGCACAGACAGAACTTCCAATTTCAGTTAGTCTAATTCCATACAAGGCTCGATCTTGATCTGGTGCTATACCAAGAGAATCTTTATTGTCTGACTCCCCAGTTCAGATGGTTGCTCAGTGTACTATCTACTTGTTCCTACCTGAGGAGGTAATGCTGGAAGCTCACCATGACTTCTAAGGATGTCTTCAGATGCAAAGAGAAAATGCTCAGCGATTTGCCTCCTTAAATTAATTAACCTTTGAGCACTTTCATTGACAAGAAAAAGAACTCTATCCTCTGGGTAGCCTCACTGGTTTTGATAACGTATATCTTGATGCCTCTTTTAGTCTCTGAAATTCAGATTTTGAGGGTCGGTAGCAGGATGCTGTTCGTGGAATGGGGTAAAACAACTGGAACAACGCCCTATTTGCAAAGCTATCAGTGGTGAATGGAGAAGGGGATGTTATGCTGCTTTTGGTGTTGAATAATGCTGAAACCTGTCTGACTAGTCATTTTCATAACTGGGTGAGAAATCACTGACAATCATTTTTATGCTTTGATATATAAACGCTTTGAAAATCAAAGGCTTAGGTTTTTATACTATACATTTGAACCTTTCTATATGATTATTAGACTGGTTTTATAATGATACTAGACAATTGATTATTAGACTAAATACTTTTAGGACTACTTTCTTGCACACAAGCCAATTGCCACGTAAGAGTCTAGATACATTTTATTAAACCTCTAAATAAGGTGGACACTTACAAACTACCTTTAGAAATTAGCCCTGGCCTGAGCTAACCTCTGGACTATGTCCAGGAGTTGTTCAGGACATAGCTTGTAAATCCTGGCCAAACTAATGCTGGGAACAGTTGTTCCTGGATATGTTCCAGTGCTGGGGAGCCTTCCAGTTACCAGCCAGGATTGCACTCTCCAGATTATACTGTAGCTGAACGCAAACAGCTCTTGGCACGCCTACTGCCTTTGACACAGTTAATGATTACCTCTTGGTCAAAGACTCACCTGAGAAGCTTTTTGCAGCAGATCAGAACAACAAAGCAAATTTCTTAAAGAGACTGAATTCATGCTGGACATACTTGTAAACCAGCTTTGTATTTCTCTCAGTATGCAGCAATGGTCAGCGTTGAAATGCTCACAATAACTTGCTAAAAGAGTGGTGGGTTTGTAATAGACTGCACTAGTTTATATAACCTTTCTCAATGTCTTTCCTCATGGAAAGTTGCCAGAGTGTGGCATAGTTTGACTCCAGTCCACCAAAACCTAGCCATGAGTTATGAACAACATTGCGTTGGACTATCTGTAAGGAAGGAAATAGTAAAGTACAATAAAGACAATATCGAGACACTCAGGAGATGGAGAATAGAATCTAAACAAACTCCTTGCTTGTGTCCTACTTTCTCCTGGGAAGGATAATATACTTAACTGATTTTGGAAAGGGGTTACACCCACGTTCCAAAAAAAACGCCAGAAGTTCAATACAAAGAACTGCATGCCTATAAACCTGGAAAACTCATGGCTTGAGTCCTCCTGGAGCACATTTTTGGAACACTAAGAAGTAGATGGTATCTGGGAATAGTCAGTATGATTTTATCAAGGGTAAATGCCTGTAAAAAGTGGGTTACCACAGACAGGAGTCTGTCCTGGAGCCTATCCAGTTTAATGTCTTTATCAATGACCTGGAGGAGGTGATGGAGCACATCCCCATTATGTTTGCAGATAACACTGAATTGAAGTGACCAGCTGATTTGCCCAGGATGAGGGCTGCAATCCAGACAGACATAGACAGGCTGAAGGAATAGTCCAAAATCAACACTGAAATCATTCACTGCTCACTTGAATTTACACTGTCTGGAAGAGGAAAAGCTGAAAATAATAATTTAAAAAATATATTTTATAAATAATTTTTAAAAAATTATTTATATAAATATAAAAAACCCTGTGTTTTGAAAAATTGTGTACATTGCCTAGAACTCTGTGCTTTACAGCAGCCCTTGTTTCTTATAAAACAGCTTCACACAACATTTGACAACTTCTTGAAGGACATGCACACAGTTGTTCCATCTACTGCTTTCTTATGAAAGGTTGGTAACATTTCTGAAGATGTTGTTACCAGGCTGTAGACTGTGGCAGTTCACATCCTCCTGAAATGACTCTTCCCAGAAGGTGAGACCTATTAAAGGGGAACACAGAAGACTTCATATGTCCCAAAGGAAGCTGGTATCCAGCAGGGTCAGAACCAGGACCTGAGGGCAGACAGACATGGACCCGGCAGGGTTGTGCCCTCCCTGACTGGGGCCCATCCACACCACCCCAGAGAGAACAGGCAGCCAAACCCTGAGAAAGACAGAGTGGGTCTCAGTGCACACAGAGCCCTGATGAATTAATCCAGGTTAGAGTTCAAAATCATAGAACCACAGAATGATTAAGGTTGAAAAAACCTCCAAGATCATTTAGTCCAACCCTTGGCCAAACACCACCTTGTCAACTAAACCATGGCACTAAGTGCCACATCCAGTTATTTCTTGAACACTTCCAGGGATAGTGACTCCACTGCTTCCCCAGCTAGCCCATTCCAATGCTTGACAACCCTTTCAGTTGAAGAAATTCTTCCTGATGTCCAACCTGAACCTTCCCTGGTGCAGCTGGAGGCTACGTCCTCTGTCCAGTAATTGCCTAGGAGAAGAGGCTGACCCTCACCTTGCTATAACTTCCTTTCAGGTCATTGTAGAGAGCAATAATCTCCTCTAGCCTTCTCTTCTCCAGGTTAAACAACTTCAGCTCCCTCAGCTGCTCCTCATATGGTTTACAGATGGATCAGTTAAAACTAGCTTAGCCACTGTTTGGGAAGCCTGAAGGTACTAACCAGATGATACTGTAATATTACCCTCATGCTACCTAGAACCTCACCAAACATGCCACCACAACAGCATGCAAAACCTTTCAGAAAAATTAATCAGGCATACAGACACATTTACATCACAAATATATGTGACACAGAAGGATGGTGCTTTAGAAAATTTCTGAAGGTGGTAGCAGTCACTGAGGTGGCTGGTGGTACCCAAGTAGAGCATATTTGATAAATAGACCTTTTCAGACTGCACTGAAGTGTGACTACACATGCACTAACTGTATTCTTTTTAGGCTACACAAAATAAGTAAATTAAATCCTTTAATTAGTAGAAGATTTCACACATGCCTGTCCTGTTCCCAAGGTACTGAATAGGTAGCAAGGACTGAGTCAACGATAGTATGTGGTTCTAGAGACAAAATTCTGCAGCTGAGCCCTGCCTCACATGCGGTCTGCCTAAAGTGTTGCTCATTTCACTTATCTAGTTTTCTTCATCCATAACCTCAAGGTTTTAAAATAGAAAATAATATTAACATGCCCTTTTGATGGGAATCACTGGGTAAAGGTGGGCAAGACAGAGCAGTGTGGACTGAAAAGCAAAGACATTTACAATTTGAAACGTCAGTGAAGTAGTTTGCTATTGGTGGATCTGAGCACATACACTAGCAAAAAAAACCCCACACCCTACAGTTTTAGTTCAAGGACAGCAGGGTTAATAATAGTTCTTACTGTAACAGACTAACTACTTAGGACCCTGGCTCACTCATGAAAAGCCTAGGTATTCTTTATCTTCCCGTTATTATGCCTGTGTTGGGAGTAGAAGGGTTAACTCAAATCACTCTTGCATCTGAGAGCATCTGAGAACAGCAAGAAGTAAAAAGAATCTATTACATGAAGATTACTTAACTGGATATCAGATATCACGTAAAACAAATGGGGAAGTGGCTAACTCTCAGCATGACCCAGAGCCACATTCTAAAGCTGCTGGAAGTTAAAGCAAATCAATGTGCCTTAGACTCTCATGTTTATATGACTGTGAAGTCTTTGGTGAACTTGGCATTACATTATTCAGTAAATGCTTTGGATATTTTCTTTTAATTTCTGTGGTCAGACACTTTTGCACCTAACTGATGATATTGTAGCCTAAGATGAACTAAAAAAAAGCAACCCATAATTGGACAGTTAGAAAGTTCAGCAATTTGGATCTGGCATTTTCCTTGCCATTTCTTTGCCTACAAATAAGCAAGACAGAACTTTCTTGGTTGTTTGTATATACATACTAAGGATTGATCTTCGTCAGAGGGGAACTCGGGCTGGTGCAGGGGCCAGAATCAACATATACAGACAGTAAGGTCCTGACAGAAATAAGTGACTGTGTTATAAACATTTTCAACACAGCCTAGTTACATAACACTGTTATTGTTTCCAGAAGATATTATTTATGAAAATGTGTTTATTTGTAGAAGTGGCATTTCTATGACCATATTCACATACTACGATTCCATTGAGAATTTATGTATTTTTGTATAATGAGTTTACATATTGTGACTATTAATGCTCAGTACATCTGACATAACAGGAAGGAAGTTTGTTGCGTGACCAGTATATGTAAAATTGTTAACATCTCCAAATCAGGAAATTTAAGGAAGCTCAAAAGCAGTAAGGGAAATGACAAATTGAGTCACTTTCTAACTTGCAGCATTTGTTATTTAATACTGCAACGCAGTAAAAAATAATTAAGTGGCAGAGCAAAACACTCACTGATTCCTGCATGTGACTACAACTACAGGTTTGGGCACCCTCGTTTCTGAGAACCAAAATCAAACAAGATAAATGAGGGGAGTTTTTCAAGAGGAGGTATGTCTCTCTTTGTTGTCTATTGAATTTCTGGTGTCACAGAATATTTTGTGCAATTGTTTGCCAAGAATTAAGTTAGATACAATCATATTAGCCCAAGCACAAAATCTGGATTAGCTTCCTTCCTGCTTAAGAAAGTCTAGGGAAAATTTTGGGACTGTTTTAGCCTATTTGATTAAAAATATAAATGTCTATATAAAAATTTCTAAAGATTTCTTCAAGATTCAAGGAAGACTGTGAAATTTCTACAATGTGTGTTGCACTATTTGACATTTTTTATCTCACATCTATTTTTCAATAACTGAAAGAAGTGCTATTTCTGTACTGCTTCTATAAATTAATCTAACTAGAAATATATGGATTTATATCTCCCGGTGAAAAATAATACAAGTAAATCACAGAACCTTGCAATGTTTGAAGCTGAAAGGCATTTCTGGAGATTATCCCAACCCTTGGTCAGAGCAGGATCAGCTACAGCGCGTTGCTCAGGGCTTTGTTCAGTCAGTATCTCCAATGCTGGAGACTCCACAACTTCCCGGGAAAACCTGCTCAAGTGGTTGACTACCCTCACAGTAAAAAGTGCTCTTTTCTGTTTAAATCAAATTTCCGTTATTTAAGTTTTTGCCCATTGCCTCTTGTCCAGTCGCTTGGCATGACTGAGCAGAGTCTGGCTTCATCTTCCTCATTCTCCACAGTTGGGTATTTGTATACATGGATAACGTATCCCTGAGCCTTCATCTCTACAGGCTCTCAGGTTTCTCAGCCTCTTCCCATATGTCAGAGCCCTTAATCATCTTTCAGTTTCTTTGCTGGACTCTCTCTAGTAGCTCTGTATCTTGCTTCTATTGGGGATCCCAGAACAAGACCAGGTACTCCAGGAACATCTCCCTTGACTAGCTGGGAATACTCCATCTCATGCAGCCCAGAGTGCCTTTGGACTTCTGTCCTGCAATGGCACAGTGTTGGCTCATGGTCAGTTTGTGCTGTCTCTGCAAAAGCTGCTTTCCAGCAGGTTATCCTCAGGGCTCTCCTGGTGCCAGGGGCTGTTCCTCCCCATGTGCAGGACTCTGCACTTTGCTGAATTTTATGGGATTCTTGTCATCCCATTTCTCCAGCTTGTCCAGGTCTCTCAGAAGCAAAATAGTGATATATTACCCACTTCTCCCAGTTTTGTACCATCTACAAACTGAACTAATCATATTTAAGCAGCAACTTGATAGCAATATTTCATGGCTTGGCATGCATTATAATGTGTTTATCCTAGTTCCATGCCTCTTGGTAGGCTTAGCAAGCATATGGTACTCTCCATATGCCTTCAGTGTGTAAGTATCAGTTTATCTTCACATCACCCTATGAGTAAAATCCAAAGTTTTTTTTCTGGAAGTGTATCATGGTCAGTAGTAATTTTTCCAGAGCCACTCAAGCAAATTAGTCACTGTTTCAGACAACATTTTCTAGCAGCCTTCGGCACTCACAGCCGAAGAGAAAAGACAATAAACTGTACAAACTAAGAGTAAGAATTGAAAATGCTAAGTCAGTATCTAGTGGATGCTTTTTGTGCTATAGACTATGTGACTATATTTTCCTTCTGACACATTGATTAGGTGGATGAATCAATGGTTTATAGCAAACCTCTCTCTTGGAAAGGGCTAGGCAGTCAGCTAAGAGTTGAGGAGTGTAGAAACCAGGTGTTTGAGTCTCCTCTGGGGCCCTTCCCTATGTAGCAGGGTAGACACATGCTTGTGAGGCTGGCCAGGGGAGAAAAAGGAAAGAAGCAAAGCAGAAAAAAGCATACAGTTTATGGGCTTTTATCCTAATGGATTCTATTTTACATCCTACTTTAATGAAATATGAGGAAATTCTGCTTACACAAGAATATATATGTTTCTTCTCGTCCGATTCTTCACGTAAGACCAGTCTGGGAGAGGGTGGAGGTTCTGGAGGTAGAAAGTTCCTACGGATATGGTGCTGGAGCTTGGCTATTGTGCAGAAGGTATGGACTGGTCAGGTAAATGGCTTAGCGCTCACCAGAACTCCTGTATCCCTTATCCTGCTTGCAGGCAGAGAAAAGCCAGAAGACCTGGCCATGTGTTGGTGCATTCAGGTGGAGTGATAGAGAGAACACAGGCACAAACAAACACTAATCCTATCCTGGGTGATTTGTTTTAAAACTAGGTCAGATGTGAAACACAAATTCTTTGGGAAGTAAACTCCCTTAGTGCTGTGATCAATGGAAATGATAATTTCTTATGAGGAAAGTGAATGCTTACAGGCCCTGCTATTCCCACTGCAAGTCCAGTGAAATGTCCAGAGTGTGGAGACAATGGTGTCAGCAAACGGTCCTCTGAGCTGCAGATGATTCCTGTGGCAGTGCCCTAGATGAAGGTTTCCATGAGAAAACATGAAAAGTACTTGCAGTATGGGCCTGTTGTCATGTGTAGGAGAGAGGGAGATTCTGAAAGCACAGGAGTCATGAAAGCAGAGAGAGGGAGACAACAAGAAGAATCAGGCAAAGAAAATAAAGGGAAGGTGAGCAGACAGTTGACAGAGAACATGAAAACTTTAAAAATAACGTAAGATGATGAAAGAAAGGAGAAAAAGTTGAGTGACTTGACAGACTGGCCAAAATAGAGAAAAATATTCTTAAGGGGCAGACTAGAAGGAAAACAGGTCTTGAGTTTCCCATGGGAATTAGTGGGGAAATCCCTGAGAGCATGGGAAAGTGGAAATAATTATTGAGACCAATATCTCACATAACATTTCACAGCCAGTCCTCCATACTGTTTGTACCTAAGATTCTTCAGTATCAGTTCCCAGCAGCCATGGCCACATCCTTATTACTGTAGCTTGATGATTTACAAATGTTGATGTTACAAAAGATAAGCAGAGAAGAAACAGTTACAGTGAAGAATCTATCTCTGTTGAAACCCCAACATGATGTCCTGGCCCGGCTTGAATCCTGGAACCATGATGGACATGTCCTATCAAACCAATTTCCAGGAAACATGATGCATGATGTGCCTCCTGGAAATATTCAAGAATCCAAGACAACGTCCTTGGAGCGCCTGGGCGGGTCTTTGCTTTCACCACAAGTGGAGTCAGTCTGAAATCAGCACTCTGAAATTACCATAAAAATTAGTGTAGAAGGGCAGATGAGTAATGAAACATTACTATGTTTCTCTTTTTCCTTAATTTGTAAGAATTTACCTTACGGTCTTAGAATTATCCTTAGTAATACCTGTACTCAAGAAAATTGCTACTAGGAAGTTTCACTACTAGGCAATGTTAAAAAAAAAAAACAAAAACAAAACCAAAACAGAGCTTCTTCTGCATGTAAAAAAAACCCAAAAACAAAACCAAAAACAAAACAACAGAAAAACAAATGCTGTCAATGGAGAAACCTTCTCCAAAGAGTTTTAACCTCCTCTGAGAAAAGGAAAATGGTACATAAGATGAGAAATGTTTGACAAGAACTGATGACAGTGTTTGACTAGCTTTGCTCAGGCCTCCATATCACATGAATGAATGTGGAATCACCTTTTGCAGGTATTCACACTTCCTTAGTGATTTAAATTGCCTACAGTGATCTGTAACATCTGACTCCCCAGTTTCTGACACGAGTAAGAGTCTGAAGTAGCTGTTCTGGATGGATGCAAACCTCTAAGAACAGTGGAAGTTACATAGTTTGAAAAGTGGAGAAACGTTTATGATATCAAACAGGGAAAAATACTGTGATGCTTTGACCTAGGCTGGCCACCAGCTGCCCACCAAACTACTCTCTCACTCCCCCTCTTGTTTGTTCTCTACTTCCCATCAGCAGACAATATTCAGTTCCTCCCTGGGACAGAGGGCCTCAATACACAAAGCAGTTCCTTTGGAAGAAAAACGCATGAATAATGAATGCCTCCTCCCACTCCAATCCTTCTTTCTCCCAGGTTTTATTGCTGAGCATGATGCCATTTGATATGGAATATCCCTTTGGTCAGTTGGGGTCAGCTGTCCTGGTCATGTTCCTTCTCAGCCTTTTGCCCACCCCCATCCTACTGGCCTTTACAGAGTGAGTGGGATGAGGTTGGAGAGACAACCCTGATGTTGTGCCAGCACTGCTCAGCAACAGCCAAAATACTGGTGTGTTATCAAGACCATTCTAGCTACTAATACAAAGCACAGCACTGTATGGGCTGCTCTGGGAAAAGTTAACTCCAGCCCAGCCAGAACCAAGTATTTCTTAAGCTACAAAAGGACAACACATGAAAGCACAGCCAGGAGCTTGTTGAACCAGGCAGCAGTGCCAACCCTCTCCTATGCTCACACAGCCTGAAAAGGATGTGTAGCTTCCTTCATATGGTCTATTCTCTGCATAGTCAGAGACAATAATCACACACTGTGAGATAAGAAAATAAAAAAGTAGGCAAAAGAAAAGTGACCAGATTTAAGGCTTGGTTGCTGCATAACCAAAAAATGACTTCAGGAAAAATACTTCCACATCAAAGAATCTCACCAGAGGGAAATAGAAAACGAAATGCATAAAAAAAATTCTGTATAGCAATAGTCAAAGGCTTTATAAAAAAGCAGTGAAAAATTATTTATGTGTACAAGAAACAGTGAATAGAATTCAAGCATATGTCCATTGACTACAATTAGAACTTAAACAACTTATGCTTTTGTAAATACTTGTAGATACTTTTACATGGCTTAAGGTCTGTTTCATTATCAAGACATAAAGGAGGCAAGTCAAGATGGAAGAGAAACACTGAAAAACATGTTGTCTTTTGAAGAATCCCTTGTTGAAAAGGGTCATTGGCATACACTATCACTTTTCAGGAAATTGGACTGAAAACCACAAAGACAGAAGTAGGCTCCAGAAAATACAGACAACTTACAGAGGGAAAGTTGTAGGTCCAGAGGAGCAGAAATATCAAGAATGAAGGTATATCCAGTTTGCAATTACATAAATCTTTGTTCAAAAGAACTGTACATGAAGACTTGAGAGTCACATTCTCTAAAATAGCTCTAAGCAGGTTCAGCATTTTTTCTAGGCTCTCAAGCAGATTTTATAGCCAGAGTTTAATTGTATATCACTATAGTTATATTAAAATAAAATTATTATGGGTATAATCCTATGAGCTAACATAATGTCCACAGTAACATTCAATTTCTGGACACAAAAAAAATTAACAAAGAAAGTGTAGAAAAAAAGTGTCTTATTTAGTAATGGAATATAGTAAACCACACCCAAAAAATTATGCTCTTTAGTATATTCAGTTTGTCATGAAAAGAGCTTAAAAGTGAGAGACCATATATAAAAATGAAAAATTCATTCAGATTTGTCAGGAACTGACAGAAGCATCATCAAGTTTATGATAAATGTTGCTATTTAGGATATTTGGGACACTAGAAAAGCAGATGAATCCAGGGCTATCCAGTGCATTTGTAAAGGCCCATCAGAATTCCTACTCCTAAGGTACTTTTCTGAATGGAAAGCTGTTCCATCTCATTTGTGATCAGAAAAGGAGAAAAGATGTTAGAAACAAGTCCTGACACTGATAAATAACATATACAAAACCAGTGTTATATTCACAAAATAGCTTTGATCTTTGTCTAAAGAATATTTTCTAGGGGAAGATTAGACAGCATCTTTGACTATTACCATGAAAAAAAAAAAAGGAAAGAAGTTTTCTAGAAATCAAAGTGCTCTTTATCATAATATTTTCCTTTCCTTTCCTTTCCTTTCCTTTCCTTTCCTTTCCTTTCCTTTCCTTTCCTTTCCTTTCCTTTCCTTTCCT
>JAWWES010000001.1:81824646-81846250 GCA_035583135.1 Lophotriccus pileatus | reverse complement strand
CTTTCCTTTCCTTTCCTTTCCTTTCCTTTCCTTTCCTTTCCTTTCCTTTCCTTTCCTTTCCTTTCCTTTCCTTTCCCAAACCTTCCCTTCCCTTTCCTTTCTCTTTCTTTTCCCAAACCTTCCCTTCCCTTTCCTTTCTCTTTTTTTCCCAGAAAGTTTCATTATCTCTTTCCAGAGAAGAAAATATGTTTGATAGTTTTGGACTCATCTGCATGATTTGGTGGTGTGTGATGCTCTTTCATCCCTTGCATGCTGATATCCAGTGTATGGAGTGTAAGTATGTTTTTGCAAATATAATCTAAGAAATAAGGTTTAATTCTTTATTTATCAGAGATATTTGAAATTAAACTGGCATTTAGCATCTTAAGCCTGACAGATACTATCCTCTGCATTCAACAAAAGCAATAGCATATCCTCACAGAACTTATGCTGTATTATTTTCAGCAGAAGCACAAAAGTCACCTATTACAAATGTGAATCTGGACTGGAGAAAAATGGAACTGTCCTGGGAGAGCAGCAAGAATTTCTCTGTTTATAAATGTATCATCATGGACTGGGACACGGAAAGCCCAGAGAATGAGGTAAACTTGTCATTCATGGGATAAATAATTACACTTTTTTCTTTACCTTTTATCAAGTTCACTTGAATCAGTTGCAGATAATATCTGTGGGCTTTTGCAGTCTACAGCTTGATATTCAGGACTGTGGAAAGCCATCAGCAACATCAAGGTGCATTTACTGCGAGAGGAGCATCCTACACATATGTCAGAGCTGAAGTTCTGGCAGCCAAGTGGAAAGGAAGTGATAGCCTGGACCGTGTCTCCACTGAATCATGAGTAGGGATCTAGCTCTAGAAAAAAAGGGGCTGTGAGACTAAGTGAGACTTCTAGCAAATTGAGAGAAACAAGAGAGAGAGACCCTTCAGATAAGAGATTAATTCTGCAAACATTGCCATGGATTTTCATTATCTCAAGTTCTTTACTTGTTTCCCAGTAAACTGGATCATGCTTGTAGCACAGGTTATGCTATAAGCCCACATTACCCAAGGACGAAAATAGGAAGCTTGACAGAAAAAGAGAGAAGATTTCTATTTTGCTTAATCCTTTGAATAAATTCCTTCGTGGCTCCCTTATTCACTAATCATCTTCTATTATGCCACTGGGGTACTATTAGCCTTCTGTAAGAGTTGCACACTAGTGTAGTATCCAACTCCTGAGATGCAAAGCTTTTTGTTTCGTTATGTTTTTGATCCCTCTGTTCCTTTCTACATCACCCTGGAGTGCTAAAAGAGAGAGTTAGTTCTTGAGCCTAAAATGCACATCATATACATGGAACTGAGTTCCTGAGTTGCACTTCCACAGCCATCATTATCTAACACCAAAAGAGGAAAGCAGAGAAATAAAACATCAACATGTTCTTTTTCAGGAGAATCGTACACTATGCAAGTTTCCAATGGAACTCTACATGCCTCTGCACAAAGGGGTATTCTTTATCATTGAAGTGCCAAACACAAACATCTCGAAAAAATGCACCTTTCTCCCTGGAGGTAATGTCTGGCTAAGGTTTTCTCCATTTTCAATCTTTTAAAGGTAAACATTGGCATAGAAAACAGTTCCTTACACTTTAGGTAGCTGTTATATTTTTTTTTTATTTTTTTTTTTGCTTTTAGGTAGCTGTTATTTTTTTTTTTGCTTTTTATTTCCAGATCTGTTAAAATTATTTGCTCTGTAATGAATGTCTCAAACATTCCTCAAGAGATGCATTCCCACAAGTGTATCAATAATTGCATTATTCTTTCTTATACTAAGGCTCCGAAAGGCCAGTAACTAACAGCGGTGTAAGGATGGATTCAAATAACTGTTCTGGCTGTTACAAATTAAGATATTAGTGCTTATTTGTTTATTAAATGCTTTCTTGCTGGGCTGTTGGTGGATTTGTTGCAACCCATTCTTCCCTCCCTCTTAGCTCAGAGTTCTCCACTGAAATTCCCTTGTCAGTAGTGTTCCTGTGTACCCAAGGTATTTCAGACTAACAGAGGTGATGAGATTAGCAGCTTACTCATATCTAAACAGAAAAAACACTCCCTGCTCATCTCTTCCTGTAGACTTGGCAGAAGAAACACCAATGGCGACCCTCAAAATACAAGCCAGGACACACAAAACTTGTTGCTTTTGGTGTTCCTCCCCAGCTGTCTCTACCTTCCAAAGCATTCGGGCTCCTCAGAGGATTCCCCCGTGCTCCCACAAGGGTGCTCTAGATAATGGACACTGGAGGGTGTTGGAATTAGTACCAGAGGAAGCCTCCACCTGTTCAATGAATTTGGGGCATACTACAGAAAGCAGCAGAAAACTGGCTGAAGGAGAAGAGAGGAGGAGGCTGAGCATGCTCACACATACTGGCCACAAGGAAGCTTCCAAGGACACGTTCCCGCTTTAATGTGCTCCAGAAAAGGAACAGAGCAAGTCATTGTTGCACACACGAGGGTGGAAAGATCTAACAAGGAAGTTGCTTGATTGGAGAGCAGGAAGAAGTCCGAATTTGCTTTTAAAAGTCTCAGATTTTTTAGTCCTCTGTGTAAACACTTTCAGGAGTAGATTCCTGAGCATTAATTGCAACAGGAAAATACTTCTCCCTGTAGCGGCACAATTGGTGGTAAAAGGCAATGTGCCTTCCTTTCTGTGCGTGAATGCTTTACTTACTGACAAGTTTCACAGTTAAGAGGCAGTTAAAATGGAATGATAAGTTTCTCTCAGTTTTCATTCCTGACCCAAGTAATAGCTAGCTGGACTTGCAGGCATCTAACATACCTAAGCATGTGCCATGATCCTCCAGCTTGGAGGAGTCATAGGATTTTTCCTCATGGCAGATATTCCCCTGTTTGCAGGCATGAATGGGTCAGCCATTGAAAATTTCTCCTGTGTGATTTATAACATTTGCCTCATGAACTGCACCTGGCAGGCAGGAAGGGGTGCTCCAGCAGATACACAGTACTTTCTCTACTGGCAGAACTCAAGGTAAGTAGGAATGTTTGAGTCAGGAAAGTTTGAATTCTCATTCAACACATCACACTGCCCGTGTTTAATGAAAATACCTTGCTTTATACAGAGCTGATGGGGAGATGGAATGTGAGCTTTACATTAAAGACAAAAATGGCAGAAATGTGGGATGTAGATTCCAAAATGTGAAGATAATTGGAAAAGCTTACTTCTTGGTGAATGGGTCTAGCAAAGACTCCCTGATCCAGTTCTATGATGAGTACGTTGAACTGTATAACACTGGTAAGTAATTGAACATTTTTATTTTATTACTGAAGGAAATGGTGAATTTTTCTCTGGAAATAGGATTAAAACAAAGTCTGTGGGTCATTGCAGGGTCCTGCACTGCAGGACAGACTTTGCTCCCAACAGCTTACAAAATATAGTTCCAAAAATTAACTAAAACAAGCAAAGGCAGAGGCAGCCTGAAACAACTGCTCAGAGAAGTGATGTGAACATATCCATGGATTCCAGTTAATGAAACACAGTGGTTAGATTTTCAAGATCACCTTTCTGATGGGCTTATTTTGCCATCCCTTAATCTCACACCTCCCTGAGATCCACATCCTACATATCCTAAAACCAGAGTGAGAGTTCAACTTGCAAATTAAGACTGTGTTAGATAAATATGTGCAAACTAGGTGTTTAAGCTCTAATAGAGATCTGGGGTGGGATTTAGTTGCCTAAAAGCATGCCTCTAGTGCCATTTGAGACACACTCAGATACTTGAAGCATCCACCAGGCTTGCAGATGTGGCCCAGGACCTATGAATTACCAGGGTCCTTCTGAGTGTCTTGTGTGGTGTGAAACGCGACACAGGAGAGTGACTCCTGCCTGCAGCTGATGGGGCTGTGAAGCTCAGAGCTATCTAGACAAGCACACCTGCTCCATCATGGTGAGCCAAAGGGCTTTGCAGACATCAGGGCACTACTGGTGAGGTCTCCACTGACTGTAGTGGTTAGACACTTAGGTCACACTGAGTCTATAGGCACTCAAATTTCAGTGCCTTAATCTTCTACATGACAAATACTACAAGTACAAAAACTTCCATCCCTCTTTCTATGGAGACTTGCACTGTCAATAAGGAAAACAGATGTAGCAGAAAATGGCACTCTGTGATTGCACTACTGAATTACACAAAATTCTTCATACCCTTTTTTTACATGAACTTCAGTTACTTCAGATGTCCAGCAACTGCAGTGATATATTCCCAAGTTTTAGTATGGTATTTTGCTGCTGCTTACCGAATAACTTTTGTTAGGATCAGTAGCACACAGCTGTACATCAGTTTGTACATCACCTTGACATGTATTTTGCTATGAAGGCATGAGTGGTAGCAGATTACTGACCATGCCCACATTAATTTTTCTTTTTTTTTTTTCCTCCTCAGAAATACTCACTGCTCCATTAAACATCACTGCCCATTGCACTGGAGGTTCAGCAGGTTGCATAATTACATGGCATCCACCCCTTACAAGTCATGTGAAAAAAGAACACTGTTTTCAGTATGAAATTAACATACAAAATAAGGTAAAAACAATTTCTTTGTTTGTCTGTGCCACTGTACCTACACATGTGTATCTATAATGTGCAAACTTCTGATGCCTTTATTTGTTACCTTCTCTCTTGTGACCTGTGTTGTCCTCCTGCTCCCATCTCTCATAATCCTTTTTTCAGTCTCCCTAGAGAGGCAATGTAGAAAAGCCGAGAAGAGCAGGGAAATGTTACGAGGGATCTCTGTCTTGAGAACACTTGAGAAACACCTGAGAATACCTGTGATGCTTTCCTGCAGAAGCACATGTCACAGGAGGAACAACTGTGTAACCTGCATCAAGGGCACTGGCTTGGCAGCAGCCTCCAGCCTGTGCCCGGTCCTGAGCTCCTCACGCTCACCCGGGTTCATAAAATCATTATTAAGGTTGCAAAAGACCTTCAAGATCATCACCACTACACCATATCCCCAAGTGCCACATCCACATGCCTTTTGAACACTTCCAGGGATGACAGGGGTGACTCAACCGCTTCCCTGGGCAGCCTGTTCCAATATCTGACCATCCTTTCAGTGAAGATTTATTTCCTCATATCCAATCTAAGCCTTCCCTGGGGCAACTTGAGGCCATTTCTTCTCCTCCTAATGTTTGTTAACAGGGAGAAGACACCAATCCCCAGTCTGCCACAGGTAGCTGAAGAGAGAGAGAGGGAGAGGGAGAAGGAGAGGGAGAAGGAGAGGGAGAGAGAACTCTTTGAGTACAGGAGTTTGACAAGGAGGCAAGAAATAGCACTCTTCCTCCTCATCCCTGGGATACCTGTTTTACCATTACGTGATTTCCACATGTGGATGACACCTGTCTTGGGACAAACCAGTGCTCCCTGCCTATCCCACTTCCCAGCTGCAGCTCATAAGCTTACAGTGGTGGCAATTCCTCAGGCACAAGACCATTACAGGAAAGATCAGCTAAGGTTAAAACATAAATATAAAACTGAAATAAAACATAAATATAAAACTGAAACATAAATATAAAACTGAAAACATAATTAAAACATAAATATAAACATAAATATAAACATAAATATAAAACATAAATATAAAACTGAAATAAAGCAATACACCATTAAATCTCATTCAAAACAAGGCCTACAGCTTGCAGGCTGTAGCTATTTCAAGGAGTAATTGCAGTACATACAGCTTTCCAGCTCAGTAGGTATAATGTGACAGAAAGATAGGAAGGTCTTGTGTGAAACACTTAGAATTTTTTCCATAAAGATATAAGTCACAATATATGATTAAAGTAATATTATCAAAAAATTTATTTGAAAGAAATACATGTTACCTCTTCTTTCCTGTGCCACAGTCAGAAAGGGTGGGGTTCAGTGTAATTTTCTACATTTGGGTGTGAAATTCATCTCGCAGACTGAGACGCCTTAGTGTAGGTGTCTGCAAAGGAGCACAAATATCCTCTAAGAGAGAGGGATAGCACTGCTAGGGCTCCCTGCTGTGGAGGGGCTCATTCCCCCTGAGGTGCTAGAGGTACTGAAGGTACCAGAGGTATCTACATGGAGATGGCAGATAGAACTCACACCTCTCAGGAGGGGCCGATAGAGGCTAATGGCACTACATTAAAGTTTAGGTATCTCATTTACACTGCACCCATTCACAGCACAGGATGACTGACTTCCATCATGTCCGAAGCTGAAAGAGCTCAGCTGACAATGAATGATGGGGAAATACTAGTCTACATCATAATTCAAGACACACAGTGGATGTATATTCTGTAATGAGACATTCCTTCCAGTTACACCTTTCTGACTTTTCTGTAATGTTAGCTATCCTCCTGATATTACACGTGACAGTTGTTTCCAGGACCTCAGCCTTTCCATGTTTTCTGGGATCATTGCTAAAAATCACCGCTGTTGAAACTGTTCACTCATTTTTGAACCTATCTTTTTTTTTTTTTTTTTTCCAAAATTTTCAGGTTCTTTGATCCAGGTCAATCTTTGATTCCAGTTAATTAAATTTTGATTGTATAGGCTGTGTAAGTACCTCTTCACAGTACTTGGGGGAAAGCCCTTGAGCACGGATAACATAGAATTTGACTGGAAGGAGGCTAAATTTGCTATTCACATTGTTTTTCTGCCCCATGTTATCAAACTCTTGTGAAATCACAGCTCCCAGACCTGCTGTGTGTGTAGGATGGTGTGATTGCTTACATAATTTGGATATACTTCTGCTGGATGAGAATGTACAGTCTAAATATGCCCTTAGTGGCAAATACAGCTTCTCACATCTACTGATAACTAATTCATGTTTCCTTCCTTTTCTAAAAGGAAATGTGGGAAGCCAAAATTCTGAATAAAATGCTGTTATTCTGGGACATTACTGGAGAAGACTATCTAATTTTTCACTTTAAAATTACTTATGTTCTTTAAAGGCAAGAAAAAGAGAACCAGAAAGAAATATTTTATTATTTGATAAGAAAATAATAAAAATGAAGATTTGTCTTTGTTTTGCAGGATGAGCCCAAAGAAGAGAGAAAGGCTGTAAGTATTCTTGCCACAAACAAACTTGTGGTTTTGCTTACTTAAGCATATAAATACTATTACAGAAAATATACTTCTAGAACTATAAGGTTTGCATCTGTATCTAAGGACAGCTAGTCAAAGGGAGTATAGCAGTCTTCGAAACCTGGGGAAGTTAATACATACTGTCAGTCTTTCCCTGACAAATGAGAGGTCCTCTGGGCCTTGGAAAGGCTTGACAGATTCTAGACTTTATTGTATAAAGTATCATGAGGCCAGATAATACATATCTGTTGTTGTACTCTCTCAAAAATATTAGGTTTCTTTAGCAAAAACAGATACCATCCAGAGAACATTTGCATGTTTTATCCCCATGAAGGCCACAAGGGGAGTTTACAGGGTACTTCTGAAGTTTCTGCTTTGTGTCTTCCTGATTTTTTTAGGATCCATAAACAAGAACAGGGAAAAAAAATGTCCTTAAAGCATAACAAAATAAATCAAAGACCGAATAAACTTCAAAAATCTAGCTTTAACCTTAAAAAACCAGAAAGTTTTGATGGCAGGATAAACATTTAACTAGTCCATAACTAAAAAATCATACAAATTATTTTCTTCTAGAAACTGTATAATGAAATTAAGCCCAAAATTTTGTTAATATTTTGTTAATATGAGGTGAAATGCACAGCCTGACTACTTTGCTTCTAGGTAAGAAATGCCAGATATGAATTCCAAAATTACAATGAGAAAAAAAGATATATTCTGAAAATCAGAGCACGTGGAGCAGAATGTTTCGTAAGCTCAAAGTGGGGAGAATGGAGTGAACCCATTGAGTTTGGTAAGATTATGAATTTTTTTCTTTTTTTTTTTTTCAGTATTACAGTGTTTGCTTCCCCTTCTCCCTCATAGTCAAAGGAAAGAATAAAATCTTAATGCTTACCCTTACGTGGAAGGAACTGGGTGGAAACTATTAATATGAAAGAGAAGTTCCAGTACTCTGGCAGCAGAGCCTTTGGTTAGCTGTGAAGGCAGCAGTTACTCGGATGCCAGAGCTACAGGAGATAGACCCACTCTTGCTTTTGGTCTGAAGTGATGAGGATGCCTCTCAGTTAAGTTTTTACAATGAATATCACCACCTCCTTCTGCTTCTTTCTTTTTACCCTTTCCACTAATTTTGTTCAGCTATTTGTTCTGCAACTGTGTTTATTTTCTTCTTTTCTGGATTGTTTTTTCTCTAAATTTTAAATATTTGAAATGGTTTAAAATGCACCAAGTCAACCTGAATTTTTGCTAAAGTTCTGTGAGAAAGTCAAGTTGAAGTCCTTTGAATATTTAAGAAAAAACTGTTAAATTTGTATTCGTTACTGACAGTCTCATAGGCAGATTTTTTGTATGTTAAGATATTTCTCTCTCTTCGACGTTTCAGGTCAAGGGAAAGATTACTTTATTTTTGTGATTTTATTTCTGATAGCTGTTGGAACAATCTCAGTGACACTGCTCCTGTATTGTCTTTTCAAAAGGTAAATCAACTTTTTCTTTCTGTAGATACTATTGATAGAGTATTACCTCTATGAAACACATTCCCTCAATCTCCTACTTTCCTACCTGCAAACTTAAATAATCTGATTATTGATATCAAAATGTGTTACCACCAGTATTGTTTTGGATGGCCTTTTGGTACACAAAATCACTACAAGTGAAAAATGGGGAAAGGGCATTGAAGTTACTAAGTGGATCCTGGATTCCCCCAAATCCTACGAAAGGTTTTGTGTTCTTACTTTTAAGCATTTAACATCCAGGTTGCTTTGAAGCCACTGGCTGCATACAGTACCAGACAAGAGGGAATCCAGACAAATTAATGTATGGTTATTTTGACAAAACTTTTCACTCAGTGGTTAAAGACAGTAATGTCATATGATTTATTAAAAGCCATTGATTAATAAAGTATTTGCTGTGACTCTCATCAGAAAATAAATTTTAGTTACCCGAATGATAACTGTACTAATAGTTACCCACCAGTTAACCCACTCAACATATTTTAATTTTCACTTAATTTGTAGAGCAATAGCTATTCAATCTTGAAAATAAAGAATGTCCTTAAATTATAACACACAATGTTTGTGTAAGTTATATTACCAGTATTTTAAATCTTTCCACAATCCCATTTTCTATCCAAAGGTACTGCAGTCTCAAGAACATACTTCCTCCTATACCACAACCAAGAGACAAATTTAATGCATTAACCAATGAAGATATCCAGGTATGGTTTCTTTTCAATTCAGTCAAATTTGTTAACTCTAATCCACAATAGGCCAAAGGCTAGAACTGACACATAAAGATAAGTGTTACATTTGGTCCAATGAAGACCAATTCCTGCCATGCAAGGTACGCTGCTTTGAAACCTGAAATGCTCTATGCCAGTGCTGAGACAAACGATCATCCTGTAGGGATTTGCAGCTGTATTTTAAGACCAGAGTTTTCACTTTTACTGACACATTAATCTCTGTGTGTACAAGCTTTACAAGGTTGCTGTTCATACTCTGAAAATAACCCAAGTAAGAAAATATTTTCCATTAGCATTTTCAAACATCAATCACATAATACATGATACGATCCAAATATGTATTTTATAAGGCTGACCAACCCCATGGAAAAATCCTGTCACACTGAATAATGAAAATCAACAGGGCTGGAACCTCTCAACAGTTTAACTAGCCTTCCTCTTGCACCAGCATAGGATTAGCGATTTCAGTGCTTTGTGCAAACTGCATTTGACCAATATACTGTAGCATCCCTATGCACCCTATTCTATATTTTTAACTATCCTTACTTTTAAAAAACTTTTTAATAGCCTGTTTTACTGCACTTAAAATCCATTTACTGTGCTTAAAATCCATTACTTTTTATCCTTATTCCTTTCCTGTTTACAGTATCTTACACACTTGCACACTTGAACACTGCAAATAACTCTTCCTGTCTTCCTACACGTCATGACAACCAGTCTTCAAACCACTGATGCTGCTCAAATCTGTCCATTTGAGCAGTGATTTGTATGGTGATTGCATTGTGAGGGAATGCTTTGTCTCAGCTGGCTAAAGCAAAGTCAATAAATCAGCCTAGTCATTAATCAACTACAATGATTCAGTGGCAACACCATGCTTTCCAATGAGGCTTTCAAAAGTGGCACAGAAATTTTCCTTCAACTGTTTACAAAGAATCCTCAAAGCTCTGACTAGTAAAACTCTAGTTTTGGTAACTATATACCATCACATTGTCCTAATTTATTTGTCTTTGGTGCTACCACCTTTGGCTTTCACAGGAAGCAGGTAGGAATGTGACATGGAGAGGTTTCCTCATACACCTTAAATCATAAATACCTGGTATCTCACCTCTTACCAGGCTTCCAGAGCAGCAGTCATTCACAGTCCATCATATTAAATAATAAGAGCTAGTACAGTAGCAAGCAGTTTTTCAAAAACTGCAGACTCTCCACATTGCTTCCTTTTCCTAAACTTGAGGGGCTTCCAAATTTCTGTGCATATACTACCAGACTCAAATCACTCCATTAGAGCCCAGAGGCCTTTGTGGATGTGGTTTCTAAATGGCACAAGCTCCTCCACGCCAGCAACAACTTAACAGCAGCAGTTGCCAGAGTTCAAGTGAAGCCCTCAGGTTGCTTCATACCTGACAACAGGCACTGTGATGGTAATTCATACAATTACGACACATTTAAACAGTTTCTGGACTCCTCTTTGCCGATTTTGATCTGGTCTTAATTTTATTATACTTCTTCCCTTCAAACTCAGTTATCTTTTTAACACTGATTGAAGATATTAAAGTACAAAAAGGATATTTTCAAGATCTCTCCTCTACTGAACACCAGAACACTCTCTCCCTCACATTTAGTGCTAATGGATTTATGAGTTATTTTGAAATGTGTAACTTACTAGTCACACCTTTTTAAAGCTTGCATTTCTTAGCTTTGCCCCTACTTACTCAATGACATTTTCTTTTTTTCTCGTTTCACTATACTTTTCCCTAGATCACTGAAATATCTCTATTTACAAAATCCTAACTTTTCTGCAGTTTGCACTTGCATTCTTAAAATGCTCATGTTAAGAAATACCAATATTCTTATTTATTTTAAGTTCCTACCAACCAAATCACTCAGTGCACCAGACACCTTGCATTCCTCTAATCCATTTTATTTTACTCATCTTACTACCAAAGCCTGATGACATTTTAGTCACCCTCTCCAGATACTTTCTTCACCCTCACTCAGAAGCCTTAAGTTTTCCTCTTTTCCCAGATCAAATGCATTCCAAGGACTTGAAAGACACTCTCTTTGTGTGTTTTCCTCCTGTGTAGCCAAGTAGCATAAAACACCACGACCATGAAGCCCCACAGTGCTTAACCAATCCATCAGATTTCCTAGAAAAAAATTCCCCCACAAGACATCCTGTTTTGATGTTGTCACATACCACCAGCTTGCTTTTCCTCTTTTTAACTTTTCTTATCCCCCCAGTACTATCCCTATTTTATTTTTTTTAATCATACTTATCTCCCTTCAATACTTTCAGCTCTGAGTGCTGTATCAGTACTATGACCTTACCTAGTAACATCCACTCTCCTAGAACTCCAGGTTAACCAGTGTAAAAATGTTTTCTCTAGAAGTATAGCTAATGCTTATATATGGGAAATTCAGGCAATACTCACTGAATAAATTCCTTCTATTGTCTCAGTTAAGGTTGCCCACCATTTAAATAAGATTCTATTCTTTGTCCTTCTGCTGACAAACAGCTAGTACATATTAAAACAATCCTTAACTGTCCTTAAAACCATTTTCTCCTGCTTTGCAAGCATCTCTTTAAGTAATGAAAGAGCAAGATGAGGCACCTTTGGTACTGATAGATCTAATGTTCTGATTATCAACAGTGACTCTCTAGCTTACTACATGTTACAGAATTTTCTTTCTCTTTAGATAAGATATGTAAATCTACCATCAGAAAGTCATACCGAGGAAGTAACTATAGTTGAAGAGATGACGCAGCTTTCGAAGAAGAAAACACACTGATTCCCCAACACGAAAGAAAATCACAGATCCTGCTGACAAGTACTTCAAACCATCCTACCAAAGAATATAATCACCTATAACACTGTTGGTCTCATAAAAATCCACTTAAATGGAGCAGGTGAAAAAGTGGAGAAAATCTGTGAAACTTGTTCTTTCCCCTTTGTTTGAAACCAAAATGCCTGGCAGCCACACTTTTCTGCAAGTGCCTACTTTGAAGACATGCTTAAACCTTGCTAGGATGTTCTTCTCAATGTGAGACAAGGCCCCTTATCCAGAAGAAACTCATTTCCTGTCTTCATTTCTATGAAGCTTCTTTCCTCTGACTATAAGGGTTTCCTATAAGATGACAGGCCTACTTAAGAATGCCACAGTAATTTTATCATAATTTTCATATGCTCAGGGTTTTTTTTAGCAGAAACTATTCAAAACATGATTAAAATTGTCCTTTAATCTTCCAACCAGCAATACCAAAGACAAAAATGGGAAATAAAATTACACTTGTCAAATGTAACTATTAATACTGGTCTGCCAGTCAGCCATTTCATGAGCTTGGTACTGCCACTGCAAATACAAACCTCTGCAACACTCTGATCTTCTGCAGGATTAGTATATACTTAAATAACAGACAGCATTTAAAGCCTTTAAAAGCATCTATGTTTCAACAGTTGTGAGGACTGAAAATGTGTAATAAAGATTTAATAGCTGCATTTTAGAATCTCTTCAAAGGGTGCACATTCAGTTTCCCACATCTTTTAAAAATAGTTCAGGCTTTAGATGCCAGAACTTTTAAAAATTCTGTTTTTTTCCTGTTAATATTTTTCAAAATGAATTAATTGCACAGTGTTTCAACAAGGCAGAAAACAAATGCTTTTTTTAAAAGTCTCATTTATTGTTTGCCTCTTATGTTCCTAAACTTCAGAGCACACTGGAAATTGCTGCTGCGTGACTGAGGGAAGCCATATATTAAAAAAAACAAAACAGCACAAATTAGTACATGCTGAATGTACAGCAGAGGGAAATTGCAGTTCCATGTTAAAACCACCTACACTTGCATTTATTTTTCTGTTTCTTTTGGTTAAAACCTAGTTCTGGAGACGGGGTGGAAAAGTCCTATCCTTTTTAGGGGCTGCTCAAGTAACTGCCATGTTTGGTTCCTCTCACCAAGTTTGGGCCAGCAAACACTCACAGTGAGGAATCCCACCATCATCCCTGCCATTCAAACCACTGATACAGAAAATGAACCTAAGCAACATGTTTATATGGACAAAATGTCTTCCCCTGCCCCTCCCCACCCCACCAATATGATTACTAGTGAAACAGCAAGTTGATTGGCAAGGTCAACATGAAATGACCTGCCTGCACCACAGGGAAATGCAATTACCAAACGGGATGGAAAAGCCACTTGCAGTAGGTACATAAGTTTGGCACTAGTCTGTGCACAGAGGAGCTGTGTAATGTCCTTACATTCATACACATGCTGAAAGCAGCACTTGTGCAACACTGAAAGGAAAAAGGTACTTTTGAGAGGAAGGTAATAACCAGCCAAAGCCAAGTAGTTAATTTAAATACTTCATCTTGAATAGCAACCTCAGAAGGCACAGAAAGAACTCAAGACAGCTCAGTCAGCCTTCAGTGATTCATACAATGACATGCTTTTTCCAGATATAGGGAGAGTTCTTAAAACATAAAGATTAACACCTTGCTTTCCTTTACTAGTCCCCCTATTATTTTTGCAGATTACAAAGTATAAAAGATTATATACATATGAAGAACGGCACATAGGTATTACACTACCTCAAATAGCGGTATGAGAAATTACTCAGCCTGGTTTTGGTCTTCGGACCATCCCAGGACATCAATCAGTTAATACTGAAGGCTGACCTACCTTGATCTATTATTTTACAGCAACATAGAAGCACACACATTCCCTCCCACACACCCCATCAATGTCATCTCTTAGAATGAACCTCATTTCAGATTAAATTTAACCTTCCACAGAGGTACTGACTGACCACGGCTACAGATGAGGCCAAACAGTATCTTGAATGGCACAATCAACATTTCCAAACAGCAGCAATACAATACATAGGTCGCTCAGAAGTTGAAGGCATTTACTGGATTCCTGGGTTTTTGCATGAATGCCATGTTGCTTTGCAATGTTAATTTAATTAAAAAAAAATTATTTTAAGCTGTTTTACCAAGGGCAAGAGCATTACTTTTTGATAGTTCTTGGGTCTTTGGGTTCCACTAGCACAACTGAACCCCCCCAATTTTAAATCATATGAGAATCAATTTCTAAGAATCATGCAAAAAGCCACTTGCAGCAGCCCACTGTAGACCATCAGGCACAAAGAATGGGACTGGTCTCTATCAGTACAACCCATGCTTCCCCACCCCATCCCATAAAATTCTCACATTCAATTTTTTTTTTTTTTAAAGCTTAATTCTATTACAGAGTGCAGTGGAAATGTATCAGAGGAACCGTTATCTGAAACAAGTTTTCAAACAAAAGAGGCTTTCCCAAAGCTTTTATGTAATAATTTCAACGCAGACAGAGTAAGTATGTTTATTGTTTTACAGCAAAATGCCCCAATTTACGAACAAAATTGCTAGATGTTCAGCTGTGCAAAATGGTACATAGTGCTTCAGTACAAGTGGAAAAGAACATGATTTGTTAGCAAATGCTTTCAAATACAATTTTATGGTCCTAGAAGATAGGACTTGAAACTGGGGACTGATCCGCAGGCAAACAATTTTTCTCTGCCTAAATTGGACCTAGCCACTTTGGACCCAGAACCAACACCACTCGTTCCTCATTGCTGAAAAGAAAAATCAGCACACTGAATTGCCAGATTCAGTGTCTTCATGCAAGTTACAGAGAAATGGATCAGTCCTCTATGTCAGTTTCTAGCCCCATCTACAAGTATCATCTGGCTCCGATAAATAAGACTCACAGGAATTTCTTGAAGGTCAATGGTCCATAATGGTAGTTATTCTACATGATCTGCTCAACTTGATTTCCAATTCTAGTTAGGCTGTTTAAATGACTTTCTTGAATTCATCGTACAGCACAAGCACAAAAGCACCCCCCATGCCTCTGAGAACATTGGACCATGCACCCTTGAAGAAGGCCTTTCCTCCCTCATCTCTTGCAATCTTCCGCCAGCAGTCAATCGTTCCAGAGTACATGATATCAGCTGCAGGAAAAGAGCAAAGAGTGATTCTTAACTCCTGTAATTTTTAACAACTGTCCTGTTTCACTTAACTTCTTTGTGATGTCCCAAACCACATTTTAAGACTGTAACACAAGTCTTAGCACAGGCAATCGCAAAGCTTCCTATATGCTTGCCCAGTTAATAAAACCTGTCACAAAGTAAAAATGTTAAGCTTTCTTTTGGGCAATTATACCACTCCTAATTACTGTAATTTAATTTGTCAACAAAAATAGGCAGTCCATTTGCCTATTTCATATTCAATAAAGAGAATTCCCCAGACTAATTCATGACAAACACCACAAGTTGAGCCTTACTGCATTTCCTCGTTTCATTTAAGTGTCAAGACCATTAGTAAAAAAGAACTGTTAATGCTGCTTGAACAGCCACACAGATTTACAGCCTACCTCCTTTGCGTCCTGACTGCATCATCATTCTACGCCGCACTGTATCAAAAGGATAGGACACCACACCGGCCACAGCAGTCACGGTCTGGGCAATCATCCAGCTGATAACAATGTGAGTATTTCTGGGATCTGGGAGCATGCCTGCAATAAAAAAGAAGTAATTAGCTTTTTATCTTGCACATTCCTCCAGTTCACTCATTTCATGACAGCTACTTTCCTAAATGAACTAGTATGAAACTAGATGCCCTGGTTACAAAGCACTGTAGAGCCATACTTGAAAACTGTGACTTCATAAACTTTAAACACATTGAAGCAATGTAAAAAACATCTAAAGAAATTCAGAGGACTTTCTTTAGTTACCAAAACAGCTTAACATTTAAGAACAAGGATTCTTTTTAGACTGGCATGAGAAAACCTTGACTGTTCACTACTCTTTTTAAAAGGAAACGTCACTAAATTAAGTCACTGTCCCTGTGGATTACATTACTACAAACTACCATCAATGGCCTACATGTCCAAATGTCAAGCTTAACAAGTGCTTTGCAAAATCATTGCTCAATCCTATTCTGCTGAACACTCTTGAACTGGTCCAATATAACTACAGGAATGCATTGAACAAAAAAGAACCTATTCTAATTGTGCATCATTACCCACATAATTTGCTGGCATCAGGAGCAACTCCTTACAAAATCAATACTTAAAAGGAGGGTGCTGCCATCAACACACACCCAAGTTTTGCCTTCAACACTCTAGTGTCACTGATCCTGGCACAAATATCCCCTTCTACTTTCACACAGTTATTACAGAGTGTAACATGCCAGAATAGGCAATACAATTGTGAAAATAGGTTTATCAGACCTCCTCTGAAGTATTACCTTTTGCTGTATCATAGATCCCGAAGTAGGCAGCTCTATAGATGATGATGCCTTGGACAGAGACATTGAACCCTTGGTACAAGCCTCGCACACCATCAGACTTGGTAATTTTGACTAGACAGTCCCCGAGACCAGAGAATTCTCTGTCTGCACCAGCTTTTCCAACATCAGCAGCCAAACGGGTTCTTGCAAAATCCAAGGGGTAGACAAAGCAGAGGGAAGTGGCTCCAGCTGCACCACCAGATGCCAGGTTACCAGCAAAATATCTCCAGAACTGAGTGTGCTTGTCTACACCTCCCAAGAACACCTGCTTATACTTATCCTTGAAGGCAAAGTTGAGAGCTTGAGTTGGGAAGTATCTGATGACGTTGGCCAAGTTTCCTCGCCAGAAGGACAGTACTCCTTGTTCCTTTGGAATACGCACTACACAATCGATGATACCCTTGTACTGCTTATCAGCAGCAATCTGTTTGCTTGCATGTTGCACCTGCAAATAAAAGTACGTACAATGACCACACGCTTTGACTGGCCTATGCTATAGCTGGGCTTAAGCCTGCTTCTACTATAAAAAAAAAAGCTATTAATTCTGAATGGCTTAGGTTGCATTATTTTAAAGAAAAAGGCTTAACATTGCTTCCTAACTTCCTCAAACTTCAGTACTTGCAAAATAGGGACAGCTGTGAGCAACTGCTGTACAGCTACCTGACAGGAGGTTGTAGCCACGTGGGAGTCGGCCTCTCATCCCAGGCAACTAGCGACAGGACAAGAGCATACAGCCTCCAGCTGCACCAGCAGAGATTTAGGTTGGACATTAGGACTAATTTCTTCACAGAAAGGGTGATTATTGGGCTGCCGAAGGGAAGTGGTGGAGTCACCGTCCCTGGTGGTATTTAAGGACAGACTGGACGCGGCACTCAGAACAGGCCTATCTAGCGGCAAGAGCCCTTACTGACAGGGGGCCGGGGGGTCGCAGACGGGAGCCCGCGTTGGGCCGGCGGCGCCGCGAAGGTCACGCGAGTCACCTTGGGCGCCTCCGGGTCACGCCGGGCCCCGCGCGCCGGCCGCGCCCCGCCCGCGGGCCAATGCGCTGCGCGGGAGCGCGTCACGTGAGGGCCGACAAGATGGCGCCGGGAGAGGCCGCTCTCCCCTCCCCGCCGTGCCCTCGTCGCCGGCAGCGAGGGCGGCAGGAAGTGACAGCAGCGGCGGCCGCCCCCCTCGGCCGGGCCCGCCCGCCGCGCCGAGCCCCGCACGGCGGAACCGGCTTCGGCTTCCCCGCCGCCGTCCACGTGACCAGCCAGCCGCCGCCGCCTCGCCCGCGCCCTTTGTTCCCCCGCGGCCGCGGCCCCTGCCCACCCTCCGCCCGGCCCCGTGTCCCCGCCGGGCCCGGCGTCTGCCGGGGACGGTGACGGGCTCTGCCCGCGCTCGCCGCCCTCGCCCGCACCGCTGACCTGGAGCAAGAGCTTGACCCGCTCGATGGGCGCCACCGCGGTCTTGCTGATGGCGGCGGCGACGCCGCCCGCCAGGAAGTCCTTGAGGAAGGAGATGGCCTGGTCCGCCATGTTCGCGCGCGCAGCCGGAGTCAGTGCCGCTGTCCCTCACGCCGAAAGGGCGGGAGTGCCGCGCGCGTGGCCTTAATGCCGGGCCCGCCGGCCACGCCCCTCGCCGCCCCATTGGCCAGCCCGGCCCGGGGGCGGGGCCTACGGGGGGCGGGTCCGCCCGGCACCCCCCGGGCCCGCCGCGCCAGTGTCGCAGCGCCGCGTCACCCGCGGCGGGCCTGCCCTGCCCCGCCGCCGCCCGGCTAGTGCCGCCACCCCGGCCCGGCCCCCGAGGGGCAGCGCTGCGCCCACCTCACTGCTCACACTTTTACCCAGAATTTCCCAAGCGGTCTTCACGTTCTTTTGGTGCCGCCGTCGGTAGCGCCCGCACCAGCCTGCAGAGCCCAGCGGGTCCCATCTGGTGTGTTGCCCCGCAGCGCCCGGTACGAAGGCCCTGCAGAGGGATCTGGACAGGCAGGACCGATGAGCCGAGACCAACAGTCTGAGGTTCAACAAGACCGAGTGCCGGGTCCTACACTGCAGTCACAACCACCTCATGCAGTGCTATTTGGATTTGGAGAAGAGTGGCTGGAAAGCAGCCCCATGTAGAAGGACGTGGGACTGCTGGTCAACAGTGGGTGAACACGAGCCAGCATTGTGCCCAGGTGGACAAGAAGGCCAATGGTATCCTGGCTTGTGTCAGAAATAGTGTGGCCAGCAGGACCAGGGAAGTGATTCTCCCCCCTGTACTCGGTACATCTCAAATCCTGTGTTCAGTTCTGGAAAGACATTGAGGTGCTGGAGCATGTCTAGAGAAGGTCAACAAAACTGGTGAAGGGTCTGGAGCACAAATCTTATGAGGAAGGCTGAGGACCTGAAGAACGGGAGGCTCAAGGGTGACCTAGTTGTTCTCTACTACCTGAAATGAGGTTGTAGCCAGGTGGGGGTTGGTCTCATCTCCCAGGGAATGGTAGCCAGGACAAGACACATAGTCTTGTGTGTCAGGGAAGCTTTAGTCCTTGTGCCAGGGGACCTTTAGTTAGAACAGGAAGAATTTCTTCACAGAAATAGTGATTTGACATTTGAATGGACTGCCCAAAAAGGTGCTGGAGTCACTGTCTGTGGAGGTGTTTGACTGAATGTGGCACTTGGTGCCTTGGTCTAGTTAACATGGTGGTGTTTGGTCATAGGTTGGACTTGATGATCTCAGAGGTATTGTCAAAACCTAATTGATTCTGTGATTCAGTGAGCTGAGTGTGAGGCAGTGGAGCACTGGGTTTGGGGTGTGGGTCTCTAATCCCAGACAGTAGTCAATGACCGAGACCACCAAGTGAACCAGGAGGCTCCTTCAGTGGCAACTGCTGGAAGCCAGTGTAGGATGGAGGCACAGCTTTCTACATGGGGTCCCAGGGGACAGCAGTAGTTCTCAGGTGGAGGGGAGCAGATTTGTGGCACTGCCAGGGCACCAGTGGGTTTCACTTCATGCTCACCACCCTCTAGGTAGTGCTGATCAATGGCATATCCTTGTTTCCAAGTTCTGTTCCTGCCTCCTCCTTACCACTGCAGTGCCAAATGTCACACCATGGGGCTTTTTTGTTCATCACTGAACTTATCCAAGACAATGAAATGCCAAAGAACTTAACCACAGTTTCCTAGAGGGACAATGGGAAAGTGTAGTTCCAGCTTCTTGTATTGGTGCTCAAATCTAGATGCTGTGAAAAGCTCCTCTGGAGGTTAGCAGTGTAAGCACACATGGCAGGGCCCCAACCCCTACCTGGCAGTAGTTTCATCAGTAACTTTGCTAATTTTATTGTATGCTGAAAGTGATATTTTGTACCTAATGGTCAAACATGTCCAAAATTATACCTATTCTTTCTAAAAAAAAATGAAATTGTTCTACCTGGAGGGCATTAGTTCACACACACATTTTGTTACTGCTTTCACTTTTAATGGCTGTTTTCTACCAAAGTAAATAAAACCAAACCTTTTTTTTTAAACAGATGACTGGTGAACCAAAAAGCTGCAGTAGCTGAAGTGCCAGAAACCACTGCTTACACATGTATGTACTTGGCAGGGTTTCAAAATGAGAGAATCTCTCTCAGAGGGCATGTTGTGAGAACAGGATGTGCCGGGCATATCCTTTGTCTCTATTGCAGAATACTGTGTGTGTCACTATACTTTTTTTTTTTTGCACAATAAGAAATCCAAAGTGAATTGTATTATATTCTATATTCTACATCATAACACAGAGTGAAGTGACTCCTGTGCTCACACATGGTTAGGCACATATGGATTTACAGGACCATATTTTGGACATAATTTATGAAAGGCTGTGGTGAATATATTCAGAGGCACCCACATCTTAGTGTGGTATTTTTCCTTTTAAGAAAGCTCATAACTGAATGTTAATACTCTTTTTAGCACAACACAATGTCTGCAAGGCTAGGATTTTTTTCTCCACAAAATTTTCTATCCATTAAAAAAGAACTTCATACTCTTGAGTATTGTCAATATGAAAAACAGAAGTAAAATGCATGTACCTTGTGACAGGAAACTGTTCAGTCAATAGCTGCCCTGTCCCATTCACCTTGGGACCACATCTGCATCTGACTGGGGCAAATCCTTTTCTCTCTCTATTGCCATGATTTTCCATTTCTGCCCTCTCTCCTCTCTCCTCTCTCCTCTCCCTCTCCCTCTCCCTCTTCCTCTCCTCTCCCCTCCCCTCCCCTCCCCTCCCCTCTCATATTCTGCTATCCACTTTTATTAAGAGCTCACAAATCAAGTAGGGCTGAAAAGGAGTAAGATTATGTTCTTGAATCAAATGTGCTGTCCCCACATATAATCTCATTACAATCACAGGTGAAACTTGTGCTTTTATACAATTGCCTTTTTCCAGAAACCTCAAAGCAGAGGCTCATGGGTCAAGCACAAAGGGTAATAATGAATGGGGTAACATCAGGCTGGCAACCTGTCACTAGTGGGGTTCCACAGGGCACCATCTTAGATCCTGTGTTCTTCAACATCTTTATAAATGACTTGGACGCAGGACTGGAAGGGATACTAAGCAAGTCTGCAGATGACACAAAACTTGGACGAGCTGTTGACTCCCTCAAAGGCAGGGAGGCCCTGCAGAGACGTCGACAAATTGGAGGGCTACGCAATCACCAGCTATATGAAGTTCAACCAGGGGAAGTGCCAGATTCTGCACCTGGGAGGGGGCAACCCTGGATATATGTACGGACTGGGGAAAGACATGCTGGAAAGCAGTGCCACGGAAAGGAACCTGGTTGATGGCAAGCTGAATCTGAGTCAGCAGTGCCCTGGCAGCCAGGAGGGCCAACCGTGTCCTAGGGGGGCATCAGGAAAAGCATCTCCAGCTGGTCAAGGGAGGGGATTGTCCTGCTCTGCTCTGCACTGGGGCAGCCTCACCTTGAATATTGTGTGCAGTTTTG
>JAWWES010000001.1:81794710-81816069 GCA_035583135.1 Lophotriccus pileatus | reverse complement strand
AAGAAGCTGTTATGTTACCCTGAATAAGCCTTCTGATCTCTTCTTTTTCGACCGTCACGACAAGATAACGGTAACATAAATACTAACATTAGGTTAACAAGACCTTCCTAAGTCTCCAAAAGCTCTTATTTGCTTCCATCAATTGTACATGTAGACATCTTTAAGAGACTGGTTTCATCACCATCTAGAAGTTAAATATAAATTCAAGAACCTCAAGATATAGTCTGAAATACACAATTTAAGCCAGCACTGCTGTCAGAGATGAACTCTCCTGACATTCTCCTGCTCACTCTACCAGCTCTCTCCTTAAACAGGCACAAATATTTATGCCTCTCCACCTGCTTTACCAGATGGGTAACCAACAAGTTAGGCTAACTATAACCTAAGTGATTCTCCAGTCTGAACATATCCACCATTGGAAAAGGAATACAAGAGAGATGGAAACAGTTGGTGGAAAGGATTACAATTTTATCAGCAACAAACAGCAGCTTGAAGCATATACAAAACCACAAACCATCATAAAGGAGCAGCTTTGACTACACAGTCAGAACAGCCTAACTGGGATACACATCAGTATCAACTGACTGGCATCCAATATGGAAGGAGTGCATGTGTGACAAGGTACTAATCGGTTTTATAAAAAGGACACAAATGTAAATTAAACAGGCCTAGAGGTTGTTCTGTGAATGTGTCTGTAGGATGGGCAACACTTCAGACAGAATTTTTGTCAGCGCTTGAATTTCCCAATATATTCTGTAACTGCTCTACCACTTAATAGCCTAAAGTTGACTGGAACAGAATCCTGGGACTCGTGAGTTGCATTACGTTTCTACCATTTCTAAGACTGACAAACTTCCTTAGACAGCACAGTCTCCATTTGCCCCTAGATCAGTTCTGGGCTCCTCACAGCTGGCTTTGATACTAATGAGAGTTTTTATTACCTTAAATAAATCCTCTGCTTTCTTTCCAAAGGCTCGATGGTTCTGCCTGCTGCCTTCTTTGACAGCAGACTCCAAGTTTGTAAAGAGAGGCCAAAGGTGATCATTAGAGTGAATAATGTAGCCATGAAGCGAGTATTCACCATCTGAGGTCAGGAAGGTATTTGCTGAGTCTGTATTACTGTAACCTTATGGGAAGAAAACAATTGTAACCAGCTTTGTTTCAGTACTTTACACCTGTTACTTAAAATCTGAAGGCATGGTTTCCTGCATAGCTGTTAAATAGCTAGCAAATCCTGATCTTATGACCTGTTTATAGAAATTTTGCACAAAAAGTAAAGAATTCCTAAACTCTTGTCATTCTGAAAGGAGGAAGTACTTAGTTCCTAAAAAGAATTTAGATGCTGGAAAATATAGATAGACACTAACTTACTATTTTTATTTTAAATCTGAGTACCTCAGATACCTAATATTCAAGGCAGAGCATTAGAAGTTCCTCATGCTTGATTTCATTTTTGTTTAGACTATAGCTTCTTCCCTAAATTCAAGCTTTCTCCAGTATGTTTTGCCTTTGTCTTGACCTCTCACAAAATTAAAAAGACTCCTTTGTTTCCTTTTCTTGGCACTCAACCATTTCAAGTCCTACTATGTAAATGATATATATACAGAAACTTAGAAATACATAGTGTGGACTGAAAAAGTTATTCCTTGTACTGACTCCCTTACTTACACAAACTTTCAAGGACTGTTACATTAGGGGAACTAAAATTTAGGTTGTTGTTCGTGAAGAGACACATTCCAGAGCTCTCATTAAAATCCTGATTCTCTGCTGAAGACTGACTGCACTGCTGTGGCAGGGAACGGAATTTGACCGTTACTTTAGATAGAAACATAAAAGTCTTTTCCACCAAAGCGCTTCTAAGATTATCAAGTCCAACCTTTAACCCAGCATTGTCAAATCCACCACTAAACTATGTCCCCAAGTGCCACATCTACATGCCTTTTAAATACCTCCAGGGGTGGTGACTCAACCACTTCCCTAGGCAGCCCATTCCAATGCTTGACAACTCTTTCAGAGAAAGAATTTTTCCTAATATTCAATCTAAATCTCCTCCAGCACAATTTGAGGCCATTTCCTCTTACCCTATTGTTACTTGTGAGAAAAGACCAACTCTGACCTTGCTACAATCTCCTTTCAGGTGGTTGTAGGGAGTGACACGGTCTCCTCTAAGCCTCCTTTTCTCCAGGCTAAACAACCCCAGCTCCCTCAGCCACTTCTCATAAGACTTGTACTCCAGACCCTTCACCAGCTCTGTTACCTTTCTCTAGACACACTCCAGCATCTCAATGTCCTTCTTGTCATGATGGGCTGAAAAGTGAACACAGGATTCGCTGTGCAGCCTCACCAGTGCCGATTCAAGGGGATAATCCCTGTCCTGGTCCTGCTGGCCACGCTATTTCTGATACAATCCAGGACACTACTGGCCTTCCTGGCCACCTGGGCACACTGCTGGCTCATATCTATCTGCTGTTGACCAGCACCCCCAGGTCCTTTTCCACTTGGCAGCTTTCCAGCCACTCTTCCTCCACTCTTACTGCAGGGGGTTGTTGTGACCCAAGTGCAGATGACACATCTGAGCTATTACACTATTCCCGGGGACTGTCCATATAATCTTTCCTTAGATACCTGGTCAGTACTCTGTCCAGAGAACAAACACAATCTAAGGTTTCCACAAAGGACACCTGAATGTGTTTGTTGCACAAAGCCTGCCCCAACACAGATCAATAATGAAAGCAAAGGAGCAACATCCATTCCCCTTTTCCCCAAATCCAAGTTACCCACAATATCAAGTTAGACCTGTAACCTTCAAAGCATCTCTTCTGGTCCTATAGTCTTTCAGTTATATGCAGTTGCAGGAAGGATAAATTAGTCACCTTGTGGTGTCTTCTCCAGTAATCCAAGAGCAGCACATGCATCAAGGAGTCTTTCTGTTCCACACACAGAGGTTCCAATCTCATTTGCAATATCCACAGCCTTCACTGGACCTTTATGTTTCAGATGATCAAAGATCTTCAGCTTAGAGGCTACAAACAGAGCCTACACGTAGGTAAAAAAATTGTTACAGTGTGTTGAATTTAAAAGACTGCAACCAAGAAAAAAAAGAACCTGCCTACAATTATTCTATGCAACTACCGTTCTTAAAGTGCAACACAGTTTAACAAACTCCTAAAAATTGCTTCTTTCCCTCGCAGGGGGTTTCAGTATCTTAGTCAACAATAGATTTTTTAGCAAAAGTGTTTAGGAGAGAAGGGAACTCAAAATATTGTCGGATGTAACCTAAAGATTTTCCATAAGGACCACTTCTTTATTCGGATATCTACCATACCCCCATCTATCAGACTGTTCCATAAGGTCAAACATTCTTAAGCATATGAACCAATACCAAAAGGTCAAATTAAGTTTGATCTACCCAAAACATACAGAACTGAAACTCTCCATTAAAACAGTGTAACAAATTCAGTTGCTATAATATGGGTCCTTGTTTTATTAAAATTAAGGAAAAAAAACAACTTCACAGCACAGCTGCACTACATCACAAGTTAATAGGATACAATACATATGGAATGGGGATGAGAGAACAGATAGTGCCTGATGCCCATGGGCAATAGTGGTCTAAGTTGAAAACCTTAGCTGAACTTGTAAAGATATGCTAACCAAACCAGAGAGGAAAGTTAATGAGATGTAATAATATATACCTCTTCATTTGAAATTTGCAATTTTGCAGTTTCAGGATTCTGAAGTAGTTAAAACACCTAAACCCAAGGAATTTATGTTGTGCTCAAGAGTGAAGGCACACAGCAATTGCAGAATGCGTTTCTTTGCAATTGTAAGCAACTATTATGTACTTAAAAATTAATGGTAATCAAGGAAATGGATTGACCTTCTGCTTAATATAAACTGAATGGAGAAAACTATTAACTTCCCTCTATTACCCCTCAAATTTGTAATATCTTTAGTTCCAAGTTTGCATTTCAATGCCACTTTAGCACTTTTTTTTTCACCTTTTCCTAAGGCACAAGTGACTTGATGGAGACCAGTGATCTATTAGAATAATTATTGTTCATTTCTTCTTCCCCTGTCTTCACTACACTGAAACTGTGAGTAGAAAACTTGGGGTACTTAAAATGTCCAGCTACACATTTATCATCATGCTTGGCTGCTACATAGAGCATGTGACTTTGTTAATGAGCTCTCATGAGTATGCCACCATCAGATACAGCATGCCTATTATCGGTTAAACACATCTGAACCATGAAATAGGTTGTTAAAAAATAATATTCTTAAGAGGCAATAAAAAAATTAAGATCTTCCACAGAATTCTGATGTTAAGCATTACAAGTCAGAAAGGAAATATAATATATACAATCCTTGGCACAGTTTTAAGTCAGGTAAGTTAGCCATAATAAATGCTTTCTTTGCAGAGTATATAAATTCCAGCTTGGTTGTGCTCTTCTAATCAGATAAAAACAAAACAAAACCAACCAACCAAACAAAACACACCCACAAAACTTCTTTTCCCTCTCAGCTCGACAGAGAAAAATATCAAATGGGTAACTGAAATTTCATAGAACAGACAGAACAGATAAAAGCAAATCCCCACCCAACAACGTTTCAGCTATCTTAAACTCTCTTAAACTTCAGTACTCCTTTTTTTCTAATTATTAATACATGCTTACCCCAACTCAAGTATTTCATATTACCTGGTACATACTGAAGCCCAGTGAAACAATCTTATCAATATAATGAGTAGTCTTATTTTTTCACTTACCTTTGAAGCCCTGAAACCATCCATCAGCTCTAGAATTTTAGATGGAACTTTTGGTGGTCTTTGTGACACTCCGTTCTGATTTTCCAAAGGTACTGTAAAACCAGTTCTGACACCAGAATTGTTTTCAGAAGTGTAAACAGCTGCTGAGGAATGCATCCCACTGCTGTCCAACTTACTGGCACTTTTGTGCTCTGTGAAATTTGAAGATTCACTTTCTCCATCACTTAGGTTCTCAAAAGTGTCCACAGAAGGGATAGAGTCATACTTTTTATGTTGTACATTATGCTTAGAGGGTGGATAGTACAATTCTGCTAGCTTTTTGCAGAAGTGATTCAGAGGAAATCCCACCACATTCAAGAAGTCTCCATGGACATACTCAACTAACATTCCACCAAGGGCCTGGATACCGTATCCACCTGCCTTGTCCCTGGGGAAGAGAAAGCAAACCCAACATATATCTAATTAGGGTTAAGAGCAAAGGTAACACAGAACACAAAACAATCACCAGTACTGCAGAAGTTGGAATAAAGATTATATAATTATAATTATATTACATATAATAGTGTACTCAAGTTAGAGGCAGATTAAATCTACTAGCTAGGCTCAACGATTTATAAATCACAAGACAAATATAAGGATCAGTATTTCTGCTAAGGATGAGTAGCCAAAGGTCTTTATGCTTCAGACAGCCCAAATGCCACAGTCAACTAAGCAGGAGGTAACACCAGCTGACTGCAGTCAGATTGTATAGCCACAGGTTACCCGCCATTCCCCAAGGCCTGGCTACCAAAAAGGTAACAGCAAAAGTCACTGAGACAACACTGCCACTGGCTCACTCAGATGCATGCTGACCCTCACCCTACTCCACAAGGCTGAAAAGCCTTTAGGGTTATGTTGGGTCTCAAATGAAGATGGCATGTTAGAACTAAAATGACTGTAGAATGCATCTTGCAGTTCTCGAATCACAGCAATACCTAAAATGAGGATTGGGAAGACAGGACTTTGTTGTGAAGGAGCAACCTATTCAAACAAATTCCACTACCTTCCATTCAGCCCTATCCAACTCCTGCACAACCATCCAAGTAGAATTGTGATTCACAACACTGTGCTCTTAGATGTCATAGTAATGCTGGTAATTTGGCACAGGAACGTATGTGCACAGAAAGTAACCTCAGAAATCTAATTTGTCTTTAGGTATAATTATGCAAATTCCACAGTGCGGAATAGAAATACATGCAGGCAGATAAGCTGCAATAGACCCAACAATTTTACTATTTGCACAGAAGGAAGAAGGCAATTAAAAATATGTTTCCTACATAACAGCAGAAATCTGAAAGCTTACGTCAGCAAGCTTTGAAACCAAAGGTCAGTCACTCTCGGATCTATCAACTTAAGGTAGCATGGAATTACACAAACTGCTTGTGAAAGGAAGCTATTATACGAAAAAAAATGGCAAATTTTTCATCTTAGATTTGATCAGAAATAGCTCTTTACATTTTTAGAGCTTATTTCCAGATTGCCTTTCTAATAGTCTACTAAAAGAAACAAAGGAACCTGTATACCAGCCAATGGGATTTTTGAATTGCTATAAATTGGGGAACAGCGATTTTCCTTTTATCTTGCATTTTAAGCAGTATAGCTTTGTCATTGTTTAAATTTTTCTTTTATAACATTCTAAAAACTTACACCAACTAAATTAGGAATATTATAATGACTAAAATGTCTTTTCATTTTTAAATGAAGTTACAGAGCAGTAGGATGAAGTCATTTTGGTACATGCTCACAGGGAGGCAAAAAACATTGTGACCATCAAAAGCAGTGGTATCATATTCCACCAAGACCACTAACACAACTGGCCACGTATTATTTTTTTACAGAACTTCATATTCCGGCATTGGATCCTGAGTAGGACATTTACATTCCACATTTTATTACTTCACAGTTAAGTCAGAAACTGTAGAGTTCCACCCTCTGTAATCACCTCTTTCCCAGAGTGCAGTCCCTTTGGTTTCACTGCCATCAATAGAAGAGCTACCAAAAACACACAGGATCCTCACAGTGGAAGCTGTGAGGAGAGAAAGTTGTTCACAAGGGAAAGATTACAAAATAAAAAGCTGGGTCAAAGAGGCTGGCAGAAACTAAGTCTACTCATTACATAAACCTAAAACAATTAGGATTACTATGGTCCAGCCTTCTTTCTACAGTGAGCCAGAAAAGAAGAAAGGCTCAAGAGGGCACTAAATTTAGCAGTTCCTTCAGAGTCAGAACAAATACTTCCTATTCTCTTGATTTTATAAGATCAATTGTCTTTTGCCTCAGAGTAATGAAATACATTCTCTGAAGCTTTGGTCCTTGAGAAACCCTGCTGTTACACACCCTTTTTAGCAGAATTAGCAGAATGACCCAGTGCTGCTCATGGGCCATTTTGCTGCAGCAAAGCACTGCTAAAGTAACATTTTCTTCCAGAGGAATTAATCAGAATATTCCAAAATAACTTTCAACCTGACATTCTTCCTAAAAATCCATGGTCATTTCTGGTTCAAACTACTACTTTATGATGCGCTGCATGGTAAAGATCTCCTTTCAAAAACCTACCCAGGAATTTCTGTTACAAGCTGTAGTCTTGCCAAAACATTCTTCTCTGCATAATCCAATTTAGCATCTATTCAATCAGCTGAGACCCTTCCATGCTCAGAAAGTATGTCTCATTTACATATAGCACTGAAATAAAGCCAAAGTCTACACTGGTTTCTCTTTCAGTAAAACATGACTGTATTGTTTTATAGCACAAATGAGTTTAAAAACCACTACAGTTTATATCCTTACATGGCCAGAATTCAAATCACAGAGACTAAAGGTCGTCTCAGATCACCTGATATTCAGTCCATAATGCTAATTATGCCTTCACTAGGCTTCAGCTAACACAAAGGAAAGTCACAAATGTTCCCTTGTTGTCTCCAAATAAAGTTTTCTCTCTCCCTCTTTCTTTTTTTTTTTTTTTTTTTTAGCAAGCTAGTCAACTTCATTTTCAGAGTAGTTACGGCATTCTGTTCTCATCACGTTTCTTCTGTGGAATCACTGTTGTCCAGTGTATTGTCTTTGTCTATGTTGTATATATATATAAGTCACTAGTATATTACAAGGGTAGCAGCAACACAAGCTGAAGGACAACCATGGCTTAGGAACATACATAAGTTGTATTGTCTCAGGTACTGAAGATCCCTGAATGCCTCTGCTGACACAGCAGTAGTTGTATATTGCATGAGTGCTTGCTCTAATCCAGAATATTTCCAGTCTTCACTTCTCAAATTCATTAAGGTTCTAAAAAGGTATCTCCTTTTCCGTGGAGAAGTGACAGCTCTACAGAAGAACAAGAGAATACTCACCTTGCATCACCCATGCTATCATTTATCATACAGCAATATTTCATAGGACAAAACACTTTATGCTGGTGGCTTAATAACATGCCCAAAGACCTATTCTCAAATGTCACCTGACAGCATCAGGGTCTTACTTACATTGGCTCCCCACTATGAATGTACTCCCATAGGAGCTCTTCAGACAGCTCAGAAAATTTTACTTTCGTTTCTTCATAGAAATCAGTGATTTCCATCTCTAGCTTATTGTCTAAGGAAAAGAAAAGAAACAGGAATTGTAATTTAGAGAGCATAACATTTAAGTTTTATTTGGTAATCATTTGACAATTTTGCTTGGACTAAAAATTAAAGATACTACACAGATGTATGACATGACTAATAACATTCTTGAGGGACAGTGAACTCGTAACTTCCCCAAAACAGTAAAAGCTTGCATTTCCAAGCTCTGCAATCCTGTCTTGGGGCTAACAGATTGCTCTCCCTGTATGGGGTGTGTTCTTTAATAATGCTTATACAGAGCAATTTATGGACTGCTGGCACATACATCTGGCACTGGGTACAAAGAAGGCTACGACTAGCCTTCCAACTTCATGAATGTTATCAAAGAACTTTTAACAACACATCATAGTTCAATATGTAGCTGTCATAAAAGTGGGAATGTGCAGCTGCACCTGCACTGCAGACCCAGGCCTCCAGCAATCCCATCAATAACCACCACTGACATTTTCCTATCATCTCTCAAGAAATGACAAGATTATTTCAGACCTCTGTATCTAGAAGTGGTTGAGGGAAGGTGCAGTGAAGTACTGCATACGGGGGTATGGACCCTGCTGCACCTGCTACACTGAACCTGGTATTGTTCCAGGTGAAGGCTTTTCCAGAACACGTTCAAAGGGAAACAGCCTTGCACAAATGAGTGTGCACATTACAGGTTATCAGTTCTCTCTGCCTTTTTCTACAGACACCAAAGTCAGCATCTCCTGTTACCACTGTGTTCACAGGGGTGGAAATTCTCGAGGAGAAGTATGAAAGATCCACAGTACAGAACAAGGGGAGAATACTAACCAACTTCTAATGGTGTTAGTGTGGAAAAAACTCCCAAACATTTAATAAACCAGATGAAATAAGAAAATTGTTGCATGTGAAGAGAGATTACTACATCTTTCAGTATTGATAAAAAACCCCAATTAGCTCAGGATAAAAACTTCATCTGTAATATATATGTGGTACTTAACAAAAGCATTTTAACTATAAACTGAAACAAAAAATGTATTCTAGAAAATCCTTCCACTGATTGCATCATTTGGGGAATATGCAGATTTACAGTATTTTTATTCATCTTAATATGTATGATGAGACTTAAATTTGCAAACATCAAATGAGATGTGCTGTTATAGCATCACTACTACAGCTGTGTGCACTTTAACTTTCTTCCTACAGTAAACAATTAAAGGTAATATTATTGTTGCTGGATTGCTCTCAGGAACCCCTTTTGTATTTTCTTTCTTTTGCAGCAGCTCTCCTTCTACTGTACTAGTTAGTATATTAGTAAGGATACTGGGTTACTGATTTTATTTCTATTTTACAAGAGTTAAGAACAATCACTCCAGAAAATACTAAAAACTGTAAATAATTTATCTACAGAAAGACTATGTTGAGTGAAATGTCAGAAAAATGACCCCTGAAAAAGCTCAACGAAAGAAATATTGGCATAATTATTAGACAATGTTCCCCAAACACTCCTCAAATTATATTAATGATATAGTTCACATAAAAACCTCTTGCTTACTCTATAAATTATCTGAGAAAGAACATTGACATACTGCAGACAGAGCAACCACTTGCATTCATAAGCCAGTGTAAACAGAACACAGGAATAGAGTTATTATGGATCAGTTTCTGCTCAGTCCCACACTTGATAGTGACTTACTTGAATTTCATTTAAATAATCCCACAATTTACACTTTCAATTAGTCTCATAGCTTTCAGAGACAGTATTTCTCAAGTCTACAGTATTTTGTAATCCTCCTTCCTGTGTGAAAACTCAATACAGCAAAAAGACTGAATTTTGTGGGGAGGTTTTAATTTATATTTTGATAAGATAATTCCTGAGAAAACCAATTCAGACTATATATGAAACATTTTCACCCTTTTTCCCTTTATAATATAATGCAAATACTGAGTTTCAATAAAATGAGACACATACCTTTACTGCGGCAATGTATAATAGCCACTCCTGTGAAGACACTGTGCTCTTTCCCATTCAATCTGTCAGGGAAAAGATGTGCATTAAGCAACAGTCTTATGAAATATTCCATGTGATTACATTGCTACAGCCTGAGAAACAAATCATTATATTAATATATCACTCAATGGGTCTGAAATGCATCCTAAACAAATATATTTTATTTTAATCATTTCAATATAGGTGAAAAGACATTGGCAAAACAAAACCAACCAACCAACCAAAGAAAAACAAACCACTATCAAAAGCTTCAGTTATTTCAAGTCTCCAAAATACCATTTGTATGTACTGGAAAAGTAGTCCATGGTATCAGTTTATTCACTGTGCATCAGGAAAGTGCACATGCATTAAAAAAGACCAGTTGACACAAATACTGCTTTTACAGCCATCTTCACTGAAAGCTGGCAGTAAATAGCTAGATGACACAATTTAGACTAAGCAAGTGATAGAGAACTAGAGCATATGTTCTCATTTCATCCAGATTGGCCCCCAGAGATCCCATGGCAAGCCAGAGTAGAGGAAGAGAACCCAAACTCCCTTACCCCTCACTCCCTCTTGTAGTGGCTCTGGAGTGCCACACTGTGGCTGATTAGTTTCGAGGACTTCATTAATCTACTGTGTCAGCAACAGAAGTATAATAAACAGCAAGAGAACGTGAATTTTTTAAGAGACTATTTAAGGGATAGCCTCAATGATTAGGCGAGATATTTTTGGATGTGATCAGAAGCATCTCACACTGTTTCTGTCCCCCAAAAGATTGCAAACTGAATTGTAAGATGAAACAGCGTGTGCAAATTTTCATCTGACACCTTGGATATATGTAAAGATGTATCATCTTGTCTGCATTTTTCCTGGAGTTCAAAAAAGCTAAATATTTCATATTGATTGACCCAAACTTACAGCGAACAAAACAAAATCCAAAACATTTGCATATGACAGAAGTAGATTAGGCTCTGGAGAAAACAAAAACAAAAAAACCAAACAAACAATTTTTGAACTACCTGGACATGGCATAATTTCAAGCAAAAACAGTTGTGAAAAATCTCTTGCCAGACAAGACTCCTTTGTCAATCTTCTACTAATGACACAGGCTGCTAACCCTTCATTTTAGAAATCTACTTTTAAGTTTGTAACGTGCCGCAAAGGATCAAACATTCAACAATGAAAAAAATCTATATGCACTTACAGAACAAAACTGAAAAAAAACCCCAAAAAACATCAAGCCACTTGTATTCGCTTTTTAGATGTCTGAGTTAGGTGACTAGAGTTATATAGTGTTTCTCTAAAAAAAAAAAAAGGTGCTATAATACAACATTAAGCTTGTAGTAGTAAAACAAGCAGAAACCTCAAAAAAAACCCCCCAGCCTACCAACTGTGGAGAACACTGATGGAAATAGGTTTTTCCTCCTCAGTTAAACTACACAATTTAAAGCAACTGTCCATGTTGGATCATAGGATCCACATAGGATCATGTACTTTCTTGTACATGCAATACTAATTGCAGCCTTCTGGTACCTGAAGGGAGCCTAAAAGAAAGACAGAGAGGTACTTTTTACTAGAGCCTGTAGTGACAGGACAAGAGGGAGCAGATTCAAACTAAAAGAGAGTAGGTTTAGATTAGGTATTAGGAGGAACTTCTATGCTATGGGGGTGGTGAGGAACTGGAACAGCTTGCCCAGAGAAGTTGTGGCTGCCCCATCCCTGGAATTGTTCAAAGCCAGGCTAGATGGAACTCTGAGCAACCTGGTCTGGTGAAACTTGTCCCTGCCCGTGGAAGGGGGGTAGAAACTAGATGATCTTTAAGGTCCCTTCCAACCCAAGATACGCTATGATTATTCCATTAAATCTCAAGCCTCAAACCGCTGCTATGATGGTTCTGTCCTCCTTCCCGCCATGACTTCTCTATCTCCTCATCCTGTACCAGCTGAAGCATACACAGTCTTGTGATGAGTGATTCTGAAAAATCAATCCAAGTGAAAACAAAATAGTTCATTAAGTCTCTGACCAGCTTCCTATGGTGAAGGGCAAGAGCAAGCAGCTGTAGGTAATGTAACTTTTGGAAGAACTGATTTACTCTACTTAAAAATCACTGAAAAATTTGTGTCCATGGAGTTTCTCATATACATCAAGGAATCTGTAGAGCTCCTTTGAAAACAGTTTAATATTTGGAATCTTACTTAAAACTACAGACCTTGACAGCATCCTATAGGCATCTTGCTTATCAACTGGTTTCTCCAAGATCTGCTCATCCACAGACTAAAACAGAAAGACAGAGTGAGTGTGCTGTTTTTTATTACTTTTCAGAAACTGAGGTCAGAAATGATGTTTAAACTTAAACCATGGTTTCAGTCAAGGCTTCAAACACGAGTCTACTGAGTAGAGCAAGAAGCAGAGATATTTTGGTAGAACAGGTAATTTAGGGTCAAGTACATAATGAGTGTCATACTCTACCCCCTCCAGTGGCAGCAGCTCTCAAACAAAAGGGCAATTCAACTTTTTCTGTCCTTAACCATGCACCATCTCTGTGGAGATGACAGGTATAAAATGATGCCTTCTACAAGGCACAACACTGAATAGTTCACATGATCTGGACTTCTCAACAGCCAACAGTTGCCTGAGAACAGGATTTCTATTACATATTAGAGGATCCAAGGCAATACTTATGCAGTACTAGTGTCTGCAAAACCAGCAGCAAGGCCTCTGGCTCTTGAGCTTTCAAAAATTACCTTGTTGTGAAAAAAGATACACTCGCAAATGCCAAGACACAACATAATGCATGTGTAACTTCACAGTGAAGGCAGCTTTCAAACCTTAAAGATACAAGTATTTCCTACACTTGTCATAAAATAATGCTAAACCACAGACTTCTTACCACAATAGTGTCTGCTCCTATGACAACATCAGGTGTCCTCATGTGCTTCTGCAAAGGCATAAAGAAAGAAGATAATAATTCGTCAGAATAGGCAGAAACCTTTTAAAGCTTACAGTAAGAAAACATCAATTTACTCGTTTACAAGGAGGGCTCTACACTGACCTGAAAAACAAGACAGTTTCTTCTTTTGCACTGTGTGCAAAATAGCAATCACTTACATTGCCATAAGAGTGAGGCTTGAGCAGCCTATTCTTGCATCACAAATTTGCTCAAATACATTGCTAATGAACAACTGCATCCAGGAAATAACAAAGGCATTCTCAAAAGTCAACCTGATCCTCAAGGTGGCAGACAAGTCCTTTAAAGGAAGCGCCTTTATGGAAGCCAGTGTATGGAAGTCAGACAATACAGTCCTCTGGGATCATATTTCCAAGTCAAGTTTTACTGAAAAATAAAAACTATTTTCTCCAGCTACACTTATCTCTTTCAAAAGGGAACACATACAGCCCGCTTTCTGGTATTGAGAGGTGGGGTTATTTAAAAATTCGTTGTGGCTTTTTCTTGACTTAAAACTGCATCTGTCCTTACAGCTGAGTTTAATTTACTTGCATGTTATAAGGTATATAGTTATTATTTAACAGATCACGACGGGAAACCTATCTGTAACTGTGACCATTACATTAAAACATTTGTAGGGAGACAATTCTTCTACAGAAAGGCTGTTGATGTACTTAATGATGTCTGGAATTAGTGGTGCTAATTCCTGTATGAATAAGTATTTTGAAATCCACTGAAGTATCATTATCCCCAGCACAGTGTTTTGCAATGAAAGCCCAAAGTAAGTCATTTAGTGAGGTTGGGTTTAAAATCCACTCTCCTAATCTTGTATCATTGTCTGAAAAGTAGTCGACAGAAAACTGGGTAACGATTTACTTTGGAGATCATGCAATATTTGCTTTAAAGAATGGTGACCTCTGGCAACACAGTCAGTTTAAAGTGTTCAATATTCCTTTCCTGCCACCAGTATAGCATCAAACATACTCCTCTCTTTCAAAGCTTTATTATTAAGAAATTATTACGGTGCATTTTGTGGGATTTAATCAGCTAGATTTCAAAATAGGTTCTGGTACAGAACAGCCTTATGGCTCAAACACAGCGATCACAGTCAAGGCCGTAAGTCAAATACACCACTGACAGTTTAAGTTGCATCACTAGTTTTGATAAAATTTAGGGTAGAAAACGAGGTTCTTGTCTACAGAACCTGAAAGCACATCAACTTCTCCCTTTTTAAAATGCAAGTGTGTATTTCTTTGTCCAGAATAGAATTTGTCTTTTTTTTCTGCTTTCTTCTGGTAGCTCTATATTCACAAATTCTGAAGTACTGTTGTCACTATTGTTCAGTGAAAGTCACAGCAAAGCACTGGATTCACATCAGGGCTTTTCCATAGTCTGTCTTCACAATCAACAAACTCCTGGAATTAGGTCAGCCACACACCTGACTTTTCAAAGGAACTACCTCCCAAACAAGAGCAGTTGTGCTGCTAACAACAGATGCAGGCTCCTGCAGTTTATTGAAAGCCTGAACTGCAGGCATGAGAATTTTGATTAGACACATCAATTTCAGGAAGCTTTCTTTCACAAATGACAGGAAAACAGCCATTCACCTTCAGTGGAGAAAAAAGGACTCAGAGACGATTTAAGCAGTGAAAGCAAAATGAGTCACAGGAACATGCAACACCTAAAGACAGAAATCTCCCTGCCAAAATAGCTAGTAACTTACTACATGCATTCTGTTCGCTACTTCAAGAGCCTTCTGTCTTGCTGTTTCCACAGCATACTCAAAAGGGGCTGCAAAAGATGACTTTTCAAGTGTCTCCTTAAACCAGGATGGAACCACCTCAAACCGCAGGCCCTGTAACAGAGGAAAGCGATGCAATCAATCTGGTCTCGTTATTAAACATTGCTCACAAGGCATAATTAACCAAGTGGCAACTTCTTGCTCTTTCCACTTTAACACACCTCCCCCGGCAAACCCCTAGGGGAAGAACACAGTGTTTCTACCACAGTGTTTAGCACACACATATCATTTGCAAACAGCCTAAAACAAAACAAACAAAAAACCAGTCAGAACTTCTAAACCGGTGTGCTTATTTGATCTTACTCTTATTTATTAGAACCTAATTGCATTAGTAATTTCATAATTCTTTTCCTGTGAGAACTAACAGTATAAAACTTACGTGCTTCATAAATATTCTATTAATGGATTTTTTAAAAAATTGAATCTATCGACAGAACTTTACTTGTGCAACAGCAGTACAGAGTCTTACACAGCAGCTTTACCACACTTTGCATGTTCTTATACATGTGATTACGAGAAAACAAAACCAGCCGGTTTCTGTACGGTTTTGTAAAAAAAAAAAAATAAAATTAAAAAGTCTACTTTTTGTTTCCGGGTTACACTTGCAAATTTACTACACTCAGCAGGCACTTTTCTAATAACTTAGTACATGCCTGAACCTCAGCACTTCTCCAAATATTCATACTTTGAAGGCTTTTTTTCCATTTTAATTCAGTTTCTCCGTAGAATTATTAAGAATAATAGCACTGAGCAATCTAGATTCGATGGGTAATACCCAAGAGCAGCCTGCCCAGCGAGGCCGATGCGTTCCTCCGCAGGGGCTGAACGGTGTGAGCGACGAGCTACGGCCTTCTCTGCGTTCCACAGGTGTTTTACGGAGAGGACACGGCTACCTCGCTCCCCCCGTCCCGCTCCCCACGGTCCCACGGAGCAGGAGGCGGGCGGGCCCCGCAGGCCCGGCCCGGCGGCAGGAGGCGGCCGCCGCCCGCACACCGCGGCCCGGGCGAGGCGAGCGCCGGCCGGCCGCACTCACCACGTTGGTGAGGATCTCCTGGCGGCGCGGCGAGGCGCTGGCCAGCACCACCCGCTTGCTGACCAGCTTCCCCAGCACCGGGTTCAGCGCCATGGCTGCCGCGGCTCCTCCGCCTCCCGCTGCGCGCTGGGCAGGGGCGGGGAGGCGGCGGCGGCGGCCTTATGTGGCGGCAGGGCCGCGGGGCGGAGCCGGGCCGGGGAGTGAAGGGAAAAGGGGAGGCTCGGGGTCATATCCTTGGCGGCCGTGGGTGTCCGCCGGTGGGAGAAGTACTTCAGCGGCCCTCCCGCCGTGAGGGAGGGGGAGTTCGCCTGGGAAGCTACAGCTGCACCGGTCATCAGCTGCGAACCAGCTGGAGTGGGCTTAAACCACAGAATCGTGGAAACAACTGGGCTGGAAAATACCTCTGAGGACATCCAGCCCGACCTATGAATGAACACTACATGTCAGCTAGACCATAGCACCGCATCCAGTCTTTCCTTAAATAGCTCCAGGACGGTGACTCCTCCACCTCCCTGGGCAGCCCATTCCAATTTCTAATCGCTCTTTCTGTGAAGAAATTCTTTCCAATGTCCAACCTAAACCTCCCCTGCCACAGCGTAAGACTTGTCCTCTCTACTTTTCCCTGGGAAAAGAGACCAACCCCCACCTGGCTACAACCTCCTTTCAGGGAGTTCTAGAGAGTGATGAGGTCTCCTCAGCTTCCTCCTCTCCAGGCGAAACAACCCCAACTCCCTCAGCCACTCCTTACAGGACATGTGCTCCAGACCCTTTGCTACCTTCATTGCCCTGCTTCAGAACCTCAGTGTCCTTCCTGAATTGAGGGGCCCAGAATTGAACACAGTACTCAAGGTGTGACTCACCAGTGCACATCTGTACAGGGCACACCGCAGGAGCCATGTTTAATATCCCATCTCCTTCTCTCCACTAATGCTGGCATGAAGTATTTTGCAAAGAGGTGTTATCATGCATTTCTTAGGTCAGAAAGAACCCCAGCATAAGAAGAACATGGAACTGTTGGAGCAAGTCCAGAGGAAGTCATGAAGTTGATCAGGGGACTGGAGCACCTCCCCTACAAAGGCAGGCTGAGAAAGTTGGGGCTGTTCAGCCTGGAGAAGGGAAGGTTGCATGGAGACCTCATAGCAGCCGTCCATATTTGAAGGGGGCCTGCAGGAAGCCAGAGAGGGACTTTTCACAGGGATGTGTAGTGATAGGACAAGGAGTAATGGGTACATACTGAAAGAGAGGACATTTAGCCTAGATGCTCAGGGATTTCCACCTGAATATAAGGAAAAACTTTATTGTGCAGGTGACTGCACAGGAACAGGCTGCCCAGAGAGACTGTGGAGTCTCTCTCATTGGAAATATTCGAGAACCATCTGGACACAGTCCTGTGCAGTGTGCTCTGCTTGAGCAGGGAGGTTGAAGCAGATGATCCCTCTTAACCTAACCCACTCTGTGATTCCATGGGTTGTGTTAGGGGTTGCCAAATCTGTCAGCCCAATGGAGGGGAGGCTGCTGTAGCCCCATGCTCCAGGTGCTCCCAGCAGCAAGGCTGACTGTGTATTGCACTGCTGGCAGGCAGACATGCACACGCTATCCATGCTTGTCTTAGAGCTTGCCAGGTAAAATTCATTGTTCCTTTTTCAGGGCTGTGAACTGTGACACTGCTTCTTGCTAATAAGGAGGTTTGAAAGGTGCTACAGAAATGAAAACCAGAGTATCTTTCATATGATACTAACATAATTTTTAATGGAATAAAAGGACAAGGATTTCATCAGGTAACAGAAATGTGTTTCCTGGCACGCATAGGGCAAAGATGTGGAATTATTCCTCTTGAAAAAAATATTGCAATCCTGCAAGTTTAACTTAATTGTAAATCCTAATACATGTACAGCTTCAACATGACTGCAATACTGACCCTTTGCTGAGAAAGGGAAATTGTGATTGTATGGATGTTCCTATTTGGGGCACATTTCTTATCCAGAGTCATCTTTCTATACTACACCTTGCTTTGTGTGGGATATAAGCAAGCATGATAAACTAAAATCAGACACTCCAGAGAAATAAGGTGATAATGCAAAGTTTTCCATCTCAAACCAACAGGCTCAATTTTCTTCTTTTCCTCATTTTATTCAGTATTCCAGTATAGTTTCACTGGCATGAAGCTGCAACAGAGCAATGAAACTGTGTCTCCATCCCAAGCCATGTAAATGTATAAAGAAGAGACTTGACATGAAAGAACACCTTCTGTTCCTGCCAGCTTGTTTTGACAGACAGGAACAAACACAGATCTGTCTCCAGTCACCTGTACAGCCTTTAGAGCTGTAACATAACTCCCCTGTCTTAGGTGTGGTGTCCCATTGACTGAAAAATAAGACAAGCATGATTTGTTTCACTTGGTTGAATTTTGCTTGTGTGCTACTCCTCTGCTTTTCATAACAGACTTTCTGAAAATAAAATAAATAAATAAACCAATAAATAAATGAAAGAGAAATATGTACACACACATTTCCCCAAAATATTTTATGAACTTTTAAATTTGTTTTTCAAATATAAAAAAATCATCAACAATTTTCCATGAAAGTTCAGACAACGACTGAAAATGGAAACCAATAAAAGAGGTTTTTAATGTGAGGAAAATGAGGTGTGACTCTTCGATTATTATTTTTAAGAGTGATAATTACTAAATTTGTTATTCTGTTAAACTTACATGACAAATAGTGACTTTGTTTATTTAAATATAAACCCACGAACCTATTGAAATACATGTTTTCATTTACATTATTTATATCTTATTTATGCTGGTCTAAATGTCAAACCAAACAACCTTGTGTGAAAAGCTAAACCACATCCCATAAACTGCCCCGGGTGGGAGAGGTTTGACAAGCAGTGGTTACTAACTGCTCCATAGCAGCCTTGCAAGAGTCAGGCACAGCAAGTGTGAGGCTGCAGTGAGATGACCGAGGTGAAGATCAATGACACCAGCAGTTATCAGTGAAGTTTCTGTCATGGCTGACTGTACTAGTCAAAGATTAGCTTGTCCAAGGTTGGTTATGAAATTGTTGACTTTTTCAAATATCCGAGGTATTTTGAACAAAAGCAAAATAGCAGAGCTCTGAACTGCAGAGACCTCTACTCAATATTTTTGTTCTGGACTTCTCTGCTTTTCTGCCTGTGCATTTACTCTGTGGCCATCACAGTAACACCTTCAAGCATGTAAAAAACACCATGATCACCAAATTCTTGTGCCAACTTTTATATGTATTGCAATGAGTGTATGTATTTCAGGGTGTATTATTTGTCTGAGCCACCTGTGCAAGCACAGGATCACCTTGTTTGGGGGACAATGCCTTTCCATTGTGAAGAAGTTAGTGAAACCTAGGGACTTAGATATGAAGCTGTTATGAAGGGAATGAGCATTTTACCTGTCATGGGGCAGCTTGTCTTTTCTAGGATAGCCTCATTAACTCAAAGAGCTCAAACTTATGTCTTTCAAGGAGCCTATTTCTGCCAATGAAAATGCATCTGCCCAGTTCCATGGCCTCTGCCACAGGAAAGGTATTGCAAAGTGGAGAAGCCTAGAGCCTTGAAAAAAATCTCACTGTGAAGACAACTAAATACTAGCAAGAGGAGCACAGAATGACGGGCTTGTTCTCCGAGAGGACGAGCTGCCAGGTCCGCAGCAGCAGTGTAAGGTAGAAGAAAAAAAAGAACGCTTCCTTCCTGCTGGTTTCCACCTGATATCAAACGTGTGCTATAGCCTCTCCCAGGATAAAATGTTGTGCTGCAAGCACATCCCGATTTACGTGACATAGCAGCAGCATTACATGCATTATATATGCCTCCAGTGCTGATTTTCCCAGCTGCTGCTGCAGCCAATATCTGCTGCTGAGAGCAACTTCTGATCTGCAGCTTGCTTTCTCTCTGCTGTTAGCGTGGGGCCAACGAGCAGCCTCAGAGAGGAAGATTGGGCAGTGCCTAATAAACCTGTAATCAGTGGGACAGGAGGGTAAGCGTTTGCTGACAATATCCCTAGCTATCTGTGTGTTTGTGTGTTTGAGGGGCAGTGGATTATATTGAATCCATGAGCCTCTCTTAAATAAGTCACATGGCTGATTTGTGCTCTGCAGGCAGTTTCACCTCTAACTGCAGCATTGCCCAGGTCTCTCTCCCCTTAACACTCACATGATCTCTAGACAAAAGGAAATAGCATAGCAAACTATAAAGACCACTGTTGGTGAATTGTTTATATTTGAAAAACATGTTAAAAAGTTCATAAAATATTTTCGGGGGAAATGTGCATGTACATAATGTATATGTTATGTAGCATGCACTTCTTATATATGTGTGTGTATTTATAAAAGATGAGTGTACAGATGTGTGATGTAAGATGCAAATATGTAGTTTCCTAAGTGTGAAAAACAATTCTTCCTTCTGCTTCTACAGTATAACGATAACTGCAAAGATAACGGTATAAAGCTAGGGAAATGAAAATAAGATGCAGAGAAGCGAATATTTATTGTCTCAACTGGAATCCCAGCTCTTCTGGAGAATAACTTCCGAGGCTCCAAGGCAGAGAACATTTGTGGAGCTCTTATGTTTATTATCTAAATCTCCACCAGAGGGCAGGGCATCCTGTCATTTTCCTATGCATTTGATCGCTAACTTTAGCTTTCAAGAAACACTAAAAAGCTGTAACTTTTAAGAACTAAAGGCCACACACCACAAACGCTCAAATCCCTGGTTTTTATTATAAAGGTTACATAATATAACTGTGTATCCGTGCATGTATGTACATGTATGTGCCAGGTCCTGCATTTTGGCCACAAAAAACCCCTGCAGCACGACAGGCTGGGCACAGAGTGGCTGGAGAGCAGCCAGGCAGAAAGGGACCTGAGAGTGCTGATTGACAGGAGGCTGAACATGAGCCATCAGTGTGCCCAGGTGGCCAAGAAGGCCAGTGGCATCCTGGCCTGGATCAGGAACAGTGTAGCCAGCAGAACCAGGGAAGTGATTCTTCCCCTGTACTCAGCGCTGATGAGGCCACATCTTGAGTGCTGTGTTCAGTTCTGGGCCACTCAGTTCAGGAAGGATATTGAGGAGCTGGAGCAGGTCCAGAGAAGAGCAACGAGGCTGGTGAAGGGACTTGAGCACAAGTCCTATGAGGAGAGACTGAGGGAGCTGGGGTTGTTTAGCCTGGAGAAGA
>JAWWES010000001.1:81775909-81793671 GCA_035583135.1 Lophotriccus pileatus | reverse complement strand
CTCATCACTCTCTACAACTACTTGAAAGGAGGTTGTAGCCAGGTGGGGGTCAGTCTCTTCTCCCAGGCAATCAGCAGTAGGACAAGAGGGCACGGTCTTAAGCTGTGCCAGGGGAAGTTTAGGTTGGATATTAGGAAGAAATATTTTACAGAGAGCATAATCAGACATTGGAATGGGCTGCCCAGAGAGATGGTGGATTCTCCGTCCCTGGAGGTGTTTAAGATGAGGCTGGATGTAACACTTAGTGCCATGGTCTAGTAACCATGGCAGTGTTGGATCAAGGGTTGGACTTGATGATCTCAGAGGCCTTTTCCAACCCGGTTGATTCCATGATTCTATGATTCTATGATTTAGGGACAATCAGAGCTGATGTTAATGACAATAGGTCTAGCAATATCTTGAAAGGGATACACTGATATTGGAGATATAAAGAGACATCATAAGCATGCTAATAGGTGCTAATATATGTTTGCCACAGAGGTTAAGGCCAATTCAGCAAATTTTCATAGTTTTAAGAATAGGAATAATTCTACCCTCTGAAGCAAATAACTTTATTTGGTATAGAAATAAAAACTTAGATAGTGTCAGAATAAAGGGTTTATTTTTTTCTTCTATCCTCTCAGTCTGATAAGATTTATCAATTTAAGAGAAAATATATGCTGTATCGTATCTTATTTTTGCACTTGTTTAAAGGTTTTGATTAGATAAGTTGCACCTTCTGTGCATGGCAAGCCCACATTTCCAGAGATCCAAGTCCCTCTATGAGATGTTTGCTCTGTATCTAAGTAGTGGTTTATTTGTCTGTTAATCACATTCCTTTCCTTGCAGCAGAGATCTGAAGATTTGCTGCTTTTGTGTGTGTGTGTGTGTTGAAAAGCTCCATGTTTCTAAAACGAAACTTGCTGTTTATGAAGAAAATTATTTCTCTAACTGCAGAGAGACCAATACAGACACTAACTTTCTGTGTCTGATTGCAGAATGTCAGTTACAGTATTTCTCTGTCCAGCTACAACAGAGGTTACTTCTGCAACCCCTCTCCCATCTCTTGCTTGAATCTGCTTATACCTCCCTTAAGTCTGTTGTCCTTTCTCCTGTGACAAAGCTGTTCAAGTATACAGCAGAGGAGCAAAACCTTTACGTTTCTACCTATTTAAGGGACTCAACAAAACCCTTCTCCATTTTTGTGGTACTTCACCGTATCCAACAACAGCAGTTAAGGTTTGGGAGTGTAATGGGCAAAGCTGCAAAGGACAATTAGCCTTGGTAGCTCCCAGCAGGACACCGTGTGCACTTGACTTTCTGCATATGAGTAATTGTGACATACCAGAGCCAGGTTATGTGGTGAAGAAACTGGGGAAAAAGAACCATCAGTGTCTGTGTGCTGAAAATTTCTGCAGAAGGAAAAGACTGACTGCAGGGCATCCTCATGAGCTAAGACAGTTAAGAAGGGAGTTGAGGTATTTATGCTAAAAGTTAGAAAGGTATTCTGTCTGGCAGCTCTGAACTTCTTGTTTTATAATTAAAGAGTTTTGAGAGTCTTTTCATTTGATAACATATTCCAGCTGCTTAGACTTTAAGGAAAACTATTAGAAGACTTGCAAGAAGACTGGATCTCATTAGTTAATATGTTATTCCCAAGTTATTGCTTGGCCAAAGGCAGTGAAACTCATCCAAATCAGGTTTTCCACTTCATTGAGAATTTTGTAGACTTCTTTCCTGCCTACCTTATATTGTCTTTTTTCTGAGATGAACAATCTTAAACTATTTAACTTGTAAGATTTTATATTAATTTCTTAGATCGTTCCATATGCCCTTATCTTGATCTTTTCCAGTCCTTGTAGATCCTATCTGTGACAATATTGAATATTGTGTGCAGTTTTGGGCACCACAGTATAAGAAAGATCTTAGAGAGCATCCAAAGGAGGGCAATGAAGATGGTGAAGGACCTTGAGGGGAAGCTGTATGAGGAGCGATTGAGGTCACTTGGTGTGTTCAGTCTGGAGAGGAGGAGACTGAGGGGAAACATCATTGCAGTCTCACCAAGAGTAAGCAGGGGTACAGACACTGATCTCTTCTCTCTGGTGTTCAGTGATTGGATCTGAGGGACTGGCCTGAAGATGTGTCAGAGGAGATTTAGGTTAGATATTAGGAAAAGGTTCTTCACTCAGAGTGTGGTTGGCTACAGGAACAGGCTCCCCACGGAAGTGGTCACAGCACCAAGCCTGACAGAGTTTGATAAGCATTTGGACAACACTCTCAGGCACAGGGTGTGATTTCAGGGGCTTACCTATACAGGGCCAGGATTTGGACTCAATGATACTTGTGGGTCCCTTCCAACTTGAGATATTCTATGATTCTAGGACTACCAATCTTGACTGTCCCTGCACAGTTTGCCCCAGTGCCCTACTCTGGGCTGGGGGTGTGATGAGCTCTGACTGACAGGCCACTTCAGAAATGCACTGACATTTAAAAACATATGTATTTGGTGCACCTCGTGGGCATGGAGAAATATGGATACATTTAAAATTTGTGTGAAGGGGCTATGATAATATCAAGTTTTAAGATACACATTAAAAAAAAAGAAGAAAAAATAAACAGGTATGCAAAGAAAAAATCAATTTTCAAAGTGCATGGGAAAAATAAGAGACACAAAACAATCTAGAAATCTAAAAAAAGCACAATAACGATGTACAGCAGAATAATTTTATTCCGAAATTCGTGTTCCCTGCCCTCTTCTATGTTCAGAAGTTTTTCGCACATGGCAGGTGAAAACAAGGGAATGAATTTTAAATCACATCCTTTTTATTTATTATTATTATGTACACAAAAGTTCAAGCACATTCATAGATTAAATTTCTATACAATAATTAAAAAAACCACAACAACACAATAAACCCTCCAACCTCCAAAACAAACAGTAGCATTCTTGTCTTCTCAGTAAAATTACATTAACTACAGAGGCAAACAAGTAAGCATATTGCCCAGGCTCCATATTCTCCAAAGTGAAGCTAACATAGACATGAACTTCTCAATAACCTCACAAATTGCAGTCTACATTTATGTGTGTGTATAACTATATCTATATCTATATATCTATATCTATATGTGTGTGTGCGTGAATGTCCAAGGAAGGTAGAAGTCATTATTCTTACGATGTCCCAGAAGAATGTGTTTCCAGGATCAAAGAACAATATATTGGGCCACTTTTAAAAATAATTTATTGTCTTTCTCTTTAATAAAACACCCTCCAAGCCTTCACAGTATACACCATCAGACTCAAAAGATTGCTATTGTTCAGTTCATTTTAATATTCCTTTCTCAAGGAACAGTCCCACTGACCCAAATGTGAATTTTTGCTTAATCTGAGCTAACCAGAGGCTACTTGGTGAAATGGCATGAAGATGTACCTGAATCTCTACCTGGGGTATCCTCCCTATTTCTTTTTAAACATTATCAGAAGAGAGATGAAGGGATACGTTGAGCTGTGTGAGGATGGAGGGATGGAGAGAAGAACATTTTCAGTTAGTTGTGAGCATCTTTTTTCTCTTGCAAAAGGAGCAATTCAGTATTTTTCAAAATATAACAGTTGAGGTCCAAAGTGCGAGGTTTCTCCCTTTTGGCTCTATTTTGTGTCAGTTACAGTTCAGGCACATTGAAGAACATATTAGCAGGGACTATACACTCACAGATCAGGTTCAAGGTAAAACAGAGCCTGCATTAGAGGCAGAAGAGGTAATGGTTTTCATTGTAAAAATATTTGCATATAAAAAAAAAAAGAGAGAGATTTCAGTATAACCTCCAAAAAAGTTTCTGCTGCAGCAAAAATGCTGAAAACAATTAAACAATTTTGACAGTGAGAAAGCTTGAATTCTGTGCAAGCAGATGGTGAAGGGTATCTTCCAGGCAAATTGATGAGAAGGTTTAGGCAGCTTACATATCGCTGAGGTTGGCCTTGTAGGCAGAAAATGTGAAGATCAATTAAAACTAACACTTGAAATTTCACAAAACATTGAATGTTCTCATTGGCTTTACTAGGTCTGGTAAAGTAGTGCTAGGTACACTCATGTTTATTCTTCTCCAAAAACTGATGATACTTTAGGAAAAGGTAGGACATACAAATATTTCATCGTGTGTTTTGTGGTTTCACAACATCTGTCATGAACACATTCATGGTGATCAATGGTGGAAAACTGTGTTTTAATTATGTTATACTGAGAGAAAAATTACAGACTTTAAGGACCTTGGGTGCTGCAGTGCTGCAAAAGGATACTGTATATCTTTGTCTCGCTTGTGAGGGAAAACTTGTCTAGCACTCTCAGATGTATTTTGGCTCTCCACACTCAATGGGCCAGAGGTAGGTAAAAAGCTGTAAATACTGCAGGAAAAACTTGGCCTTTTTCTTTCCCCAGTGTGTGGTCTGCTGTTGTCTTTCCAAGCACACAGGCAGTTGTTGAGATGCGAGAAGAATTAAAGGAAAAACATGGCATAGTATGTGCAAACAAGCTAGAGAAGGATATTTCAGAGCAGCATTCCAAACACAGGACTGCACAATCCACCTGCTGTAACCTGTTATCAGGGTATTTGGTACAGCTCTAATTTTCATGTTTTACTTTCCTTTTTCTCTTCTTCTTTCTGTTTGCCTTCCTGAAAGACGTCTGTTTCTGACATCTGGCCATAGGGATGGGTTTTCAGCTGGTTTCTGATGGCACAGAATCACTCTCCAGTCTATGGTTGAATTCTCATTTATCCAGCTGAAAATCTGGTTAATAATCCACACCATCACTGTAAGGAATATAAAATCATTGTCCATGCATTATATAAAGCTAAATTCTCTGCTAAGAGGGATAGCTCTTCTACATATAGCCCAGAGTACATGTTAATGTGAGAAAACCTGTTGGTTTTTTGTTCTTTGTTTTTTTTAAAAAACCTGCTCTCTGCAGTCCTGAGAAATTAATAACTTCAATAAATTAAAATATAATCCACTCAGCAGCTGAAGTAGTTGCAAACATTATTAGTTCTAGCTTTCCTTCCATTGCATGAGATATATTGCTGTATAAAACTGAAATCAATAGCGTGAGTCAAACTAACCTTTTCAAATGTCAGTGTGGTTTGGTTCTGATAAACTGTTGGGTGAGTGTTGTGGTGAATTCACAGTGGCTATGCATTATGAATTAACGGCAAAATGACATGCTACTTTTATTCATTCTTTTATAGAAATACAACAACAGAAAAAGCAATACATAAAAAAAAATAAAAAACAAAACAAACAAAAAAAACCCCAACAAATCCAAAACCAAGCACATTGCTTAGAAAAACAACACCCTTGCCCCAGATTCAGTGTATGCTCTAATTCATGTACAATAATAGTTCACATTCATTGAGAATCACAAGTCTTTGGTAAAACCCTATTGTACAACCTGAAAGTAACTTTTGTCCTAAACTTAGTCTCATGTGGTAGGGCTACTTCCAAGCCAACCCCTAATTATTAATGTTGGGTTTGCTTCAGTGCCTTCTCGAATAAACTCAGTTCCTTTAACATTTCCATTTCTCACCAGAAAATACTGAAGTAGGATGTGCAATACAGATTGAGTTCTGTCACTCAGCCAGGTATTTTGAGAGTAGCCATTCAAAAGGAAATATCTTCTTTGTTTATTCATGAATCTCACAGGTGTCTTTCTTCTGGGGATGTCTAAAGCTAAAAAACGCTTTCCTGCCTTTGCAAATAGACTTTTACTCCCTCTAACCCATCCATAGGTCCACTTGACATTGACCTGGCTGACATGGTCCTGCCAGAGAATAAACTTTCCCTTCTGTTTTCTAAGCTGTCGCTGAGCAGTACCTTAGGGCGAAACAATTGCATGAATTTCTGGTAAAATTCTTTGGATGCAAAATAATAAATGAAGGGATCTATGCAGTTGTTGAAGCAACTGAGGCACAAGGTGAGCTTGTAGGCAGGGTACAAACTGCTGCTGTAAAATAGGCGGATGATCATATGTGCAAGTAGGATAAAGTTGTTGGGGGCAAAGCAAGTGATGAACACCAGAAGGACAATTGTCGCCAGGTAGATGGATCTAGTCTTCTGCCTATTACCATATCTGTTTGATGTCTGAATTAGCTTCCGAATTATGCCAATGTAGCATCCAACTGTTACAACAAAAGGAATCAGGAAGAGCACGACAAATAGGGTGAGGAGAAAGACTACCCAGGCATCAAAGTTGGGCAGCATATCCCATTTTAGGACGTCAAAACAGGTTATAATACCCAATTCTTTCACTTCATAGGTCAGATCTGTGCTTTCTAATGGGTACAAGGCTAGTAGCAAGAAAATCCACATAGCTAGACAGGCAGCAAAGGCATATCTTTTTCTTCTCCACTTGATCAACTTCATCGGGTATACCACACCCATATATCGCTCCATGCTGATAAAGGTCATGGTCAGTATGGAAGAATACATGTTGGAGTAGAACATCACAGTCACAAGGCTGCAAAGAGTTTTGCCAAAGCTCCAGTGATTGCTTTGGAAGTGATAAGAAATCTGGAAGGGAAAGCAGCTGGCCAGCATGAGGTCCGTGATGCTTAGGTTGATCATGAAGATAACAGAAGGTGTTTTGGGTTTGATGTGCCAGCAGAGGACCCAAAGGGAGAACAAGTTGCCAGGGATGCTGATCAGAGCCACTACTGTATATACAATTGGGAGGGTGATGGAGATAGTTTTATTCTGGAGCATTGCCAGCGTCAAAGCGTCCAGTTGGGATCCGTTTTTAAACATTATTCACGAGGGGGTTGTTGATCCCTGTAAGTCAGCTGGATCATATCATGAACACTTGGCTTCAAAACCTAAAGGAGAAATGTTAAGTGAGAAAAGCAATACATCAACACAGAAATTAAGAATATAGTCCTTCTATTAATGAACTAAGTAGTTTGTCAGATTTTCTCTGAATGTATTGAATCTATTAAAAAATTACCTTCTGAAAACTTTCCCTCCAAATTACAGTAGTGTTTTACCAGTCTCACTTCCTATCTTTAAACAGCTACTTTTCCCCTGCTAAATGGCTTTCTAATACTTAGAATCATAGAATTGTAGAATCATTAAGGCTGGAAAAGACATCCAAGATCATCAAATCCAACATTTGTCCAAATACCACCACATTAATTAAACCATAGCACCGAGTGCTAGTCAGTCATTCCTTGGACACTTCCAGGGATGGTGACTCCACTGCCTCCCTGGGCAGCCTGTTCCAATTCTTGACCACCCTTTCAGTGAAGGAATTCTTCCTGATGGCCAACGTGAACCTCCCCCAGTGCAATTTAAGGTCATTTTCTTTTATCCTTGTCACTTGTTACTTAGAAGAGACTGAAGCCCATCTCACAACAACCTCCTTTCAGGTAGTTGTAGAGAGTGATGAGGTCCCCCCTGAGTCTCCTCTTCTCCAGACTCAACAACCCCAGTTCCCTCAGTCACTCCTCATAAGACTTGTGCTCCATACCCTTCACCAGCTTTGTGGCTCTTCTCTGGACAGACTCTGGCACCTCAGCGTCTTTTTTTTGTAGCGAGGGGCTCAAAACTAGACACAGTACTTGAGGTGAAGCCTTAACAGTGCTGAGTACAGGGACATGATCACTGCCCTGGTCCTGCTGGCAGCACTGTTTCTGTTGCAGGACAGGATGCCATTGGCCTTCTTGGCCACCTGGGCACACTGCTGGCTCATGTCCAGCCAGCTATTGACCAGCATCCCCAGGTCCTTCTCCACTGGGCAGGACCAGCCACTCTGCCCCAAGCCCACAGTGCTGCATGGGGTTGTTGTGACCCAAGTGCAAGACTCGGCATTTCACCTTTTTGAACCTCATATGATTGACATCAGCCCATCAATCCTGCCTGTCCAGACCCTTGCAATCTCTTTGTTATCACACCTCTTATGTTACTGTAACATAAAGAAAATCACCTATCACAAATTGAAATTAAATTGATGTCTGCATGAGAACACTAGGCCATAGATTTTCCATGAGCTAAGTCCATCCTATCTACTCTAAATGTTACAATCTTGATTTTTGTGGTACACAATATCTTCTGACTTTTTCTCCCCAACTAAACAGTGATCAATTTCAAATGCTGAAGATTCTTTTTTTGTTGTTTTTCTTTCAGCTTAGGGAAAGGAGAACTCTGGGAAGACAGCTGGGGATAAAAATTATAGGAAAATGAGGAGTTATATTCATGTCCTAACAGAAGTTATAATGGTACAGAAATTATAGGGTAAAATGCAGCTGCTACTCCCTGGATGGGATGTGGTTGGCAGCTCCACTATGATTCCCCATACAACAGTAAGGGGGATGGAACAGAAGGCGGAGCAGAGGGGAGACCCCACAGCCAGGCAATGGAAAGACTACAATGGAAAGACTCCACTGTAACTGCTGGGGTCAGCTGAAGGGCTAAACCTGTCTTCTCCCCCCTAGGGACATGTACTGGGTAAGGGCCATACTTTGTGTGTGCTGAATACTTTATTTGGGATTAGAGCTTGTCTGTATATTGCTTTAAAAACGTTTTTCCAGTCAGATGCTGTCACCAGCAATCTTCAAACATTAACCTGTCACAATTTTATACTAATAAAGTGTGTTATACTGTGAACTGTTAGGGTGAGCCCGTCACAGGCACCAGCAGTTGCCAGCAGCAAGTAACACAAATAAAGCATGAAGATCTGCTATTGGTGTGTTTCACTGAGTAGGTCAGTTGAACCACCCTCCAACCCAGCAGGACTGATCAGTGAAGCGTCCTCATAAGAGGACACTGACCGACTGGTCAGCCACGAGGGTCTCCACTTTCCTGGGGTATTGACAGACAAATCATATACTAAGGGTCGAGGAAATTTCCCCACAGTCAGGGGCAAGAGAATCTCCCCTCTTCACACGACAGGAATATGCAATCCATTATTCTTGGTATATTTATAAGCAATATAAAGAAAAAAACCCACATGAGAACAAGGGACATATTGCAATTGTTTGGAGTGGTTTACAGGCTAAAAGGACCAGGCTTAAGAAAGAACAAGCCCTTTTCTAATAAAAAGCTATTGAGTTTCAGTTTCTGCAAGATGTAAGTTTTTTAAAAACGTTCTGTTTGCAGCTGTCTTATTTGCACCACCTGTAATTCTCCAAAATTATTTTCAGTTCTGCAGCCTGCAAAGCAAACCCATGCTTTCACTGTCTGGCTTATATAGATCTTTCTTGGCAGATGTAATAGCTTATGGTTTAGCTTATGTATTTTAAGCAGCATAGTAGCATTCAGCAGCTGCAGGCAAGAACCCATGCCTCAATGTGCTACATGTGTGCCTACTTTCATTAAGCTGCAAGTACAGGGATGCAGTTTCACAAAAGTACAGGACTGAAAAAGTGAAGAAATGTCAATGAATATCTAGATCTAGAGTAAGTTCTGTGAAGAGAGACACAGGGGTCTGAAGAGGTGCCAGGAGTCAATTGATAACTGTGGGCACATCTGTTATGTTTAATAACAGGCAGAGAGAACATTCAGATACACAATCCTGCTCCTGGACTCTGATCACCTTCACTGTTTAATCCAAGTACCTGATTGCAAGACCCACCTGCTGTAGGAGGTCAGATTAGAAAACATAGGGGCCAGTTAGCTGGTGTCATCTCAGATCTAGTTAAAAAAGACCTTTAATTTCTGTGCTCATGGGTCATGAGTAGTATAACAGGTCAGTCCCTTGAAGAGGTCAGCCCTCGGTGCTGGGGAACTCTATAGCTGGAAATAACCATTCTGATAAAAATCGTTTTTTTTGTCAGAGGTTCTTACTGAACAACTTGCTAGACCTTTTACAAAAGAATTGTTGATGGTTCCTGAGACTTGGCAAATGTGAAGTCTCTACTAAAGGCTGTAGTGCAGTAGGGAGATACTCAACTCAAAAACACCTGAGCACAGATCCAGAAAATCAGTGCAGCAGCAAGCAGCTCAGTGGCGGCTTGTTGGGGTTCTTTCCTGATCTGATCAACTTGACATTGTGCTTCAAATGTCAGCTAAAAATAGTCAGAAGTGGTGAGAGACAGTATCACCCAAGTGATGGTAACTAATGTTGTCAGTCTTTCAGGAGCTTCTAGTTGGGCTGTTGGAAGCCTAGAATAAGGAATATGAAAAGAGGATTGCAAAGAAGTCAGAGATGTACTATTAATACATCGTGCACATGACACCAGGCAAACTTGGTCTAAGTAATGAAGTGATCATCATATGTTCACAACTGCAAAAAGCCCTCTGAGCCAAATCAATTGCAAAGGAAATTCAATTCTTGTCAGGGTACCTGTATCAAGAATGAAACTAATTCTTCATTTTTTCAGGAGAACTTGAAAAAACATTAGCTGTCACATAACTCTTGGAAAAAAAATCTTTAACGCTCTCTATTTCAATTTCCCAGAGCAAATACCTGTTCATGAACTCTATAGCCTCAAAAATCCTTCTCAAGTGACACCTCTTTGTGTCTAAGAACCCAAAACGTTTTGAAACAATCAGAAAAAAATTATCTATATCAGAATATGTACAGAGCTCTAATAATATGCCTTTGCAAGTGAAAGATATTTGCTATCACAGGCCCCTAGTTACTATTCCTATAGAAATAGGGGAAGTAGGAGCATAGGTGAAAATTTCCATTATATCTGTCTCACTGGTAATAAAGCTATTGAATAAGTCTTACATTTTGTTTTGTGTTAGGCCTAGTCACAAACAAATTTTCATCTATACTTGCTTTTTCTGAGAATACATCTTGATAAGAAGGAGATAAAAAATGCACACATAGATGCTGCAGAGTACAAAACAGTGTCAGCATTCATGGCCTGGCTAAAGGCAAGGTTTATGCACTTGTGGATTGTTACGGTCGGTCAAAACTAAGTACCTCCAAATGTAGGCACTTCTTGAACTGAGTTAAAAGACACAAGACTTTGTGGTTAGGTGCCTACAAGAGCTCTCCAAAAAAGAAAAAGCTTGGCATGGTTTTCACTAATAAATAAGCCCATCACAAGGAGCAAAAGGAGAATGTTGTGGCAATTCCTTTATAGAGTTTTCTACAGGGGAGAAGAGGGAATGCAAAGCACACAAGACTGATGTTGCAACTCATTCTTGAGGACAAATAGCCTCCTGGGGAAATGTGAAGTACAGAAAATCCTCCTTACAACTTTGTCTTTCCTTTTGCCATATTCTCTCAGGCTCTAATCCTGAATTCCTTGCTCAGGAAAGCCTGAGCTAGAAGAAATTCCTGTTCTGATTCACCCTTAGTTGTGATGATTTGCTTTTTAAATGGTCACGCGTGCTGGTTTTGTCTGGACTAGAGTTAATTTTCTTCACCATGGCTGATATGGGACTATGTTTTGGGTTTGTGCTGAACATAAGGTTGATAACCTAGAGATGTTTTTGATGTGCTTACACAGAGCCAAGGCCTTTTCTGCTTTTCATACTGCCACTCTGGAGAGGGGACTGGGGATTCATAGGAGATTGGGAAGAGTCACAGCTGGCACAGGTAACACAAACTGACCAAAGGGATTTGGTGAACTGAACATTCGCTGGACTGTTTCTCTGAAAAGCACCAATGCTTTAGGAACAATAACTGAGATGTGTTACAGAAGGTCACAAAGGGATTCCTGACCATATGATAACATGCTCAGTGGGAAGAAGAAGGAGGAAGGAGGGGATATTTGGAGTGATGGCGTTTGTCTTCCCAGGTCACTGTTACTGCTCTCCTGGAGATGGCTGAACACCTGCCTGCCCATGGGAAACAAGGAATTAATTCCTTATTTTGCTTTGCTTGTGTGCACAGCCTTTGATTTCCCTGTTAAACTGTCTTTATCTCAACCCATGAGTTTTCTGGCTTTTACCCTTCTGATTCTCTCCCCGATCCTCCTGGTGGGGGAGTGACTGAGCTGCTGTGTGGGACTTGGCTGCTGGTTGGGGTTGACTCACAACACCAGGTTAAGCTGCTGGAACCACAGTGTACCATTTCAATGTACTTTACCTCTCCTACTAATGTGTTTATTGGCGTTTAGTTAACGCTATATTTACATTTTGTTCAGGGTAACTTTATGTCTTTCCCTCACTGCAACCACAGTATCTGTCTGTCTCTTGTGGTTTAATTTGAAAATATCATACATCAAGACAGAAAAGAATATCACTTTAGAGGTTTAGAGTCCCCTTATGTTTTATGAGTTTTTTCCTTTCAATTTCAGGTTTCCAACACAATTCAAATCACTGAAGCTTGCATAGATTCTTTTCAAGAGCAACTTTGTTGCAGGATTATTTAAAGATATCCACCTTCAGCTGAGATTTCATATGCATAACATGTAAAAATATAGCTCTGTTACATTAAAATCCCTGTTAGAAATACTTTTTATACATTGCTTTTATTTTTGCGGAGAGCTGTATTTAAACTACAATAGACAAATGAACATACAGGTAGACTGAAACAAAAGCTCAATAAGGATTCTTCGAGTAACATGATCCAGTCTTAATGACAGTTATGGCAGTCCTCAAGCTCCTGATATAGAAAGAGAAATCTTAAGCTTTTCTGCTGGCTTCATTTCTGAATCGTTTAGCGAATGGATGTATTTTAGTGTCATGTTAGGTACTAAGCACCTACAGCCTCTGGAGTAACATGCTCGAAATCCATGCAGGATTTTTTTGCTACTGTTTGTTCTCACTGGTCATGGCACTCTGCACAGGAAGCTCACTTGGAAATTCAGTAGCACCAGGTTTTCATCCAATCCGTAACTGCAAACAAAGGTGACAACTGCTTTGTGCTTTTTTGACTGGAATAGTGATTATTTTCACTTCAATTGACAAAAGATGACAAATAAAACATTAAAAGGTGTACTGAAAATCACACAGTAAAAAATTGCAAGAGAACTGTGTTATTTCTTTGCTATGGAAGAGTAACAATAAAGATGTGTCTACTTTCTTTTTAGAGAACTACTAAATAAAACTGGTATGTTGTCTCTCTTACATCTATTATCTTCCTGTTTTCAATGTCAAATGCCCCTATGAAAAAGACTGAAAAGCCTGTGAGCCAAATGAAAACAAGAATTGCCAATTTATAAAAAGTTTTGTGATTTGTTTTGTGATCTGAGATGGAAAAATAAATGTCAAAATTTATCATGGAGCAGAAAACCTTTCAAAACTTATTCTGTTCCATAATTTTTGGTTCACTACCTGTCAAAGTACAATTGCATAGGGAAAAATGGTCTTATTTCATAAATTCTTTGATATTGTTACACTTTTGGAAAGACACCCTTCTAGCTTAAGAGTGTAGGATGGCATGTTTCAGATTACAGGAAAAACAAACTGAAATGCAATTTCAATTCAATTGAAAACAGATTAATAATGTAGCGAAGTGAGAGCACAGACTTTACTGTAAGCACTTAGAAAATCATATTAACAATTTTTAATCAATGCAAGTGGAGCTGAAATGTGTATTTTGTTTTCTCTCAAAAGACCTTTTTTTAGAATTTTTAAAATTTATTTTATTTCTTATTTACTCACTTTAATACTATTACAAATCAGTTACAAGAGTGAAAGGGTTAGGATAGTTTATGACTATTTAACTGTACTTAAAACTGGTTAAAACTTAGGAATTGTCAGTGTACAGTGTTCCTGCTGGGTATTGAACCCCTTCTGGACTGTCTGAATTACTAACAAGATGAAAGAATATTAGACAAGCACAGAAAACAGGTGCTTGATTTCTATTGTAGGCTGAGTATGAGGAGAAGAAGGAGCCAGGAAGGCAAGGAGCCAGGAGCCAGTCATATTGAGCTGTGGGAAAAGTGAAAAACACTTTGATATTTAGAGACAGAATAAGGGGTTTTAATATGAGGAACAAGAAGGAAAAGTGCTCTTCTGTAACACATCTCAGTTATTGTTCCTAAAGCGTTGTTGGTGCTTTTCAGAGAAACACTTCAGTGAATGTTCAAGTTCACCAAACTGAGGAATGTAAATGAGTTCATCTCCAGTTGTGTGTTTCTTAAACTGAACATGGGCCTTACCGAAAGAGACTGCAGGTTTTGCCTTGATGATTCTTTCTCATCCTTGCAATGAACTTTCATGCAAATTTTATCTTGTAGGATTACATCTCTACATCTCTGACAGCCAGGAGTTTGGTTCACTCAGTCAAGATGTGAACCTAAGTCTTCTAAGAAGACTTTGTATTTGGGCTTCCCTGTCCTTTTTGATGCTTTTTTTTTCTTCCTACTGTTTTGTTTTGAGTAACATTATTGCAAAGATCTGAAACTGCTGAAGAGCCTGTAATTATATCATCACAAAGGCGTTATTTGATGCTAGGCTTTACCTTACCTTCTTTTAAGAATAAATATATTTTGGAAATACAACTTCTACCCTCTGTGCACTTGTGTGTGCAAGTATTTCTGAGCAAACAAAATGAATCTGAAAACATATAACTAGCTGCAATATTTCTGACCTGTGCCATTTACCTTTAGAAAAATAGAAGTATTTCTTATTTTCCACCAGAGATTATTCAGAAAAAGGACATGAGAAAACCATATGTATGCCTTCACTGCAAAAGATAGCATATTTTTTACAATGAAAGACTTACATTATAACTACTATATTAATCAAAAACTCTTGTGGAGACAAACTTCAGTCTTTATCTTAGTATACCCAGTCAAAGTAAACCTTATGGTGGTTACAGCTCTAACCTCAAATAATCAGGCCAAGGTAAAACAAGAGTGTCTTCTCTCCACAAAGATTTCACATTGAGAGGTAAAAAGCCCTCTATTTTTTCAGCAAGAAAATATAGAGGCATTACCAGCTTTCGTGGGGTACCTGCCCCCATCTGTTAGCTGTCTCAATCTAGACAAAAGGAACTTTATTCAGAAGTGAAGGAAAATAATCCTAGCATCTCTGCCTACTAGGGAGTGCTTTGGTTCTCCAGCTAGAGAGAGTGCAGGTAGGCAGTTTCCAAGATTGAATCACAAAAGTATTATTAAGTATGAAGTCTAAATAAGCAGATGACAGGCAAAGAAACTCCCTGAAGGAAATAAGTACTAAATCTTCAGAACTAGCTAAAGCAGTAAAATTAACTGGACATAGCTACCTTTGAATTTCCTGGACTGTGCAGTTTTGCTGATAGTTGAATTTTAGTTCACCCAAACCTTCACCTTTTCTAACCATAAATCAGCAATGTCATAAAACACCAATCTATGCTGGTCTTAGCAACATTCACCCTATTTTAGCTAAGATTTGCATAAACACAGCTGCTATCATCTGTTACATTACAGAATGAAGCAGTTTGCACTTTTCCTTATCAGTGCCCAAGAGAGTTTTTAAAAATTCTGTGAGCAAAACCTTAGGTCAATTGAAAGAAAAACCCCTCCACTGATAGATTTTGTTAGCTGGTTTAAATTTCAGAGAAAGCATCCTAAACTGGGTTTAAAGAGATTCCAATTTATGGGCTAATAGCTAAAATATTATATATATGTTGGTCTTTCCAACATATGCAGATTTTGTAAGCTTAATTTTTTCAAGGCTGATATTTTAGAAAGGATCTAAGGCAACATAAGAGTTCAACATAAGAGCTCAGAAATTCATTCTACAGGACTTACAGTCCTCTGTGAGCACTGCTCATGTGCATACTCATATCCCAGCAGCACAGCGTAGCTTGCCTCTTGGTGAAACAAAGCTATCTTGCACATATCATGGAGGAAGAGCATGCAAGCAGTTCCTGAAATATTACTGATGCCTGGCAGGGAACCTTCACTTCAGTGGACCACAGTTTTTGTCAGATGGTGGACAAACAGCTTGCAAAGCTCCTTTTAACTACTCTGGCAGACATCCTGTGTGGTGTGGAGTTATCCTGCGCCAGAGGGCCCTCCTGCAGGTACCTTGCCCTTGAGTTATAGCACGATGATGAAGATTTATGTTTTTATAGAACTTTGACCAAGGAAATGGCCAGATCAAGTTGAAATTTAGATAACACACAAACTGATTTCCTTGACAACTTTAAATTTTTAGATATTGTCTATGTCCAGGACTGATAGACAGTGGCTTCTGGTCAGCAATTACTTCCTGCTACAAGTAGTTGCCTCACGCAGCTGTTGTGGAAGTCAGAGGAAAACATGTAGTTGCTCATTTCCTTTCTGACCTCAAATTCCAGGAAAAGATTTTAGGTGTGTTCATACAAGATGCCTGTTGTAGACAATTTGACAGATTCCTAAGAGAGAATCCCTCAATCTTCAGAAAACTTGGTCTTACATTGAATCTGCATGGTCCAATAGGCATTTTACAATAAAGAATATATATATCAAAACACAAGTGTATATGTGTGTATATATATATCCTATTTGAAATCTGTACTTTATATCTTTTCATCTCTCTTTTCTGTGAAACTCTTTTTAAATGTTTTCTCTCCTGTTCAGTCCACAAAGGAATTGAGGTAGAGCTGCATATGTGCTCTTGAAGATTATCTTTTGAGATTAAAGGAAGAAAAAATAAAAAAGAAGAAGAAGAAGAAGAAGAAAAAAAAAGAAAAATACCTCAGATATTGCTTTTTCTCATATTTGCACTAAGGATATAACAGTCTGTAGCTATGGATTGATTTACATACGATGGAGTCCATAAACAGAATGGGCCACCAAGTTTTGCAGATACAGTTGAAAGGATAATTTGGCATGGTATTTGGGAAATGTTTTGAGCAAAGAATGTAGGGTAATTCTAACATCTGTATAAAATACTGTGGCCAGAAATTGGAAACAGTATTGTTAGGAGTGTATCAAATAACTTGGTTGAGCATGTAAGCTGTCTTCAGATGGGCCTTCTTCTACTACTTCCACCAGTAGGCCTTAGTACATTCAAAATCTCTTTCTACCTCCTAAATAAATAGACTTGCCCAAAAAAGCCTGTGCTGGTGACTTGTAAATACAGGATGAATTATTGTTCCTCTTGTTAAGTAAGATCTATGTGAATCTCCAAAACTTTTTTCCACATCAGTAGTACTAAGTTGCAAGATTTGGGTATAAGATTTGGCACCTTTACTGCCTGGTCTTTTCTACAGCTATGGATTTATCATCCACAGAAATCTAAGTGTCTATTTTAGGGTGAGTTGTAAAGTGGGAATACCACTGACTGTACTAGGCAGAGTTCCAGTAACTGTAATATTCTCATACGTAGTCACTTCCACAGTAAATGCAGGTGTTTGAAGCTGATTCCAGCCCATTTTAAACATCCTGTTGATTCAGATCCTGGTTTCCTGGAGACCCATAATTGCCTGAATTCTGTCCAAATCTGAACTAGTCCCCTAAAGTATGATTGACCCCTTTCACACTTGGACCACTCAGCTGCTACTTTGAAATGACTAGGTCAACTTCTGTGTGAAAACGAACTGGCACAGAATAGGACCACGTGCATTGTTTTACCTGTACCCGTCTTCTTCCAAGAACCTACAGTCAGTTTTACGTGATCATAAAATTGTTTGTGTAGCAAGGATTCTCATGTAGGCAGTAATGGAAACAGTCTTGACTGAAAAATATGAGACATGGAGCTCTGTAGGAGCTAAACTGACATGCACTTGGCAGCTTGAAGTTGAACAAAACTGTATCCAGTACTGACCCCCAGGGAACACCTCTAGCTGCAGTCCTCCAGCTAGGCTCTGTTCTGAGGAAATTTTGATGACTGGTACAGTTATTCTCTGATAAGATATGAATAACAATACAGCAGTAGGAAGTTGTTCTTTGGAGACAAAATTTGGGTTGTTATGAGCACTAGAGATCTC
>JAWWES010000001.1:81746289-81775809 GCA_035583135.1 Lophotriccus pileatus | reverse complement strand
GATATGAATAACAATACAGCAGTAGGAAGTTGTTCTTTGGAGACAAAATTTGGGTTGTTATGAGCACTAGAGATCTCTAAGTGATGTGCTCTGAAATATTACCACATTCCTGCAGTTTTAGCGCGTAACTTGACAATAGATGCATAGGAAAATGACATAAATGTACTTAAGAATAAAGGAAATTTTTAATGCAAATGGCACCTATTCAGGAAAATATGGTGTGACCTAACCTAAAACGAGACAGGCTTCTCTTACTAAAAATTAAGGTTATAGTTCTTAAACTAAAAAGTAGAGAGAGGTAACTGGCACAGGAAAGCGTATAGTTCAGGATGATACATATTTAGTGGTGGGAATGTTATTAAATCCTCTATGGTCTTAAAAAAAAAGGACAGGAAAAGGTGTTAAATCCAGGAAGGAACCAGACAAACAGTGTCTACGCATGAAGTGTATGAAACACATCATGTAAAACAGTCAGCCACAAAAAAAAAAACAGGTACACAAAACCCCAGTTACATAAAAGGAGTAAAAATGCAGAGGCTGATTGCTCTGGTTTTCAGCTGGGAATCTGACCTAGTTTAGGTATCTGAGAAGTCTGATGAGAGAAAGTGGCTGTTAAGAATGGTATGACCAGGGCAAACGCTGATACAGCCCTGCCATCCTTCGTGTCACTGGAGGATCAGTACTGTTGCATTACGGGAAGCTTTGTGTCACATCCAGTAAACAATTCAGATGCATCAACAAATGAAACAGAATTTCCATGGGCTAAAGGATGCGACTGAAGCACTGCATCATCAGTCACATAATGAGGATGGTAAATGTGGCAGCAATGTGCTCGGGATAGAAAAATCAGCTGTGAGAGCAAACAATACAGAAATAACAAAACCCTTCAACTACCGTTAACCAAATTGAGAAAATACACTCTGGTGTGATGTATGTGTTCAGCATCACAAATGTGATTCCTTGTGGAAGCCAACCATCCAAGATTCAGTGGGGAGCTCCTCACAACATGAAGATTATCAGCTCTTGACTCGGACCTTTGTCATTCTGTGTCTCTGCAGCAGCAGGAGCACCAACCTGGGGTCTCCTGCTTCCCCATCAGGACAGAGAAGAGCTTTGGCCTGTAGCCTATTGCAAATAAATTTCTACAACTTCAGCTGCTTGACTAAAAAAAACCCTGAACCTTTCATGGGAACTGATGGGGAGAAATCAGCTATCGCAAACCAAATCTGCACTGAGGAACCTTCTTGTGAGCTAATAGTGCAGAGAAACATTTTCCAGTGATCAAAAACTTTCTGTGGAGCTCACTTTCTGTGAGCTATTAGCATCAATATAACATAAAAATGCAACTTGTCGGCCCCAAGTAAATCAAGCGTAATATATGAAAATAACTGATGAGAAATGAGACTTGGCAGAAAATGGCAAGCTTGAATACTGGGCTCTCTTGAGGGCTTCCCTATTGAAAGGTTTTGGTTCCCTTTTTTATTCTTTTAGTGCCATAGATATCAAAGGAGAAATGCTACTGGGAACTCCTTCACTGGCAGGCACCTGATGATTTGGCAGTGCCTGAAATGGGATTGCACTCACAGCAGCCACCTTCTCTTCTGAAACCTCAAGCATGCCTTCAGCTTCCTGGGAGTAGGGATGGGACGGTGCTTTTGAAAATGCAACCTGCTCCCCTTCCTGCTGTGAAGGAAGATCAGTACCAACTACTTTCTCACTTCTCTTTCTGACAATAGTGGAGGTTATTTAATTTTTGCTATTACTGAGTTCCCAGCTCTGTTTTGGAACTCATTGCTTGCGCTTGCTCTTGGGAAGTTCAAGGTCTCAGGGCCATCTTAGGGTTTTCCACAGAGCTGCCAAAGCTATGCTTTCCCTGGCCCTGCTGAAATCACCTGGAACCTGGGCACACTTTCTGCATGTGCATGTGGTGGCCAGACAGCCTCTCCAGGTGGCCTCAGCTTGGCAGTGGAGAGGCCCACTGGGGCATGCGAGATGGAGTCACTCCTGCCTGTGACAGTCACTCAGCATTACAGCCCACAGGGTTGTAATGTGGTTTGGCAAGCAAATGATGCAAAAGGCCAGTGTTTTGAAACTCACTCAGGGATCTGAAGGAAACAGGCCTGAGTTCTTTTTTATTTTAATATCTCAGCAAGACTTTTATAAAAAACATAAAGGCAATGCACACTTCAGGACAGCAGCTTTAGAGGCTTTTCTTTTCTCTGTGTGTTTCTCTGTCTCACTTAGCCAGATCGTCATACAGAGAGAGAGAGGAAGAAAAGGAAAGCAGAGTTTTAAGCTTTAAAAGAAATCCATTTTCTTGAGGATTGTGGTTTAATATAGGTTGCATACTACGTTTCCATAAAAGAGGCTGGAAAGGCAAAATAAATTCTCCAAATCCCTTCTAGCCCCATCCATCCATGCAGATGAGCAAACCATAGTGCCATAATATCTCAGATACTTAGAGATAAGAGTGCAGTGATAAAATATGTTTCATCACATGATGTGGGGAAAGTTCTGTACAAGTTAGGACTAGCTGCTCAGTGCAGGTTCCTCTTTCAATTCTCTGAAACTCTTGAAAAAAAAATCAAACACACAAAAAAACAAATTTCAAAAGCAATTTCCTCAGTTCAAACCTCCCTGCACTCCCACACCATCTCTGTAGATGCTTCTAAGATGCACTATAAACGACACGTAAAAGTTCCTTGTGTTTGTACTGCATAGGCTGATAATTTTTAGAGAATTCTGTTACAACATGATATGAGCTAACCTACACAAAAACCCCAAGGCTTGTTATTTAGTTTTGTTTACCTGTGTCTTTAATGTAAAAGAAATCTATCCTTTTTTTTTTTTTTTTTTTTTTTTTTTTTTAACCAGTGCTAGTAGAAAGACATCTAGTAATTCACTAGCTCAAACCCACCCATTCTTTTTAAGGTTGTACAGTTACAACAGGAAATATTTTGAAATGGTCACACTAATCACAAGACAGACTACTTTTTAGTATGAGCGTGTATTTATACTAGTCTCCTATTTTTAGGTCATATCACATGCCAAGTCCTTGCATTGCCATTTGTATTAATAGTAGTTATTGCTCTTTTTTTCCCTAGTTTCTTTACACACCTGGTGCAAAACAACATTTGGAAAATGTGCTAATTTTGGCTTAAGTCCCCAAAAGAAATTAGGCATCCAAATATTTTTGAGAAATCAGCCTTTAGCGGTAGCATTCCTGACTGTTTTCCATGCACCCTTCTGCAAAAGCAAAAACACGCTTGTCTCCTGGTGCCAAAACTGTAGGATGCAACAATATTTTGACCAGAAGATCAGTGTGTCAGTGACCTCTCTGTAATGGCAGATAGCCAAAGCACTGTGATTTTCTACACTAGAATAAAAAGCCACCTTATTGAACATGCCTGTGTAAAAGGATGGCTCTGGCACTCCAAGAGCACTTCAACAGTGCTGGGATGAAGTGGACTGAGGGCAATACCCACAACGAGTTTCCTCATTATCACTCCTGCTGGAAGCCATGTCAATAAGGAGATGAAAATGTTACTGACTTCTTTGTATCTCCTTAAAGCCTCCTTGCAATTATAAGAGGTAGATGATTAAGAATCAGGAGGCGTTTGAGAGTTGATAAGACTGTAGGTGTGTTCTCAAGGATGATAAGCACTTGTTCTTAAGAACATGCAGGCTCTTAAGCATGCCAGTGCTCTCCTTTCACTTGCTTGATGCCTTTTGAACAGTCGCTTTGCTACTCTGATATAATTTTTTAAAAATAATACTAATATCTTTGCACTGATTAGTTATCTTGCTGCTGATGACTCAAGAAATATTAGTGTCTTGCTCTGTAATGCTTCAAGAGTTATACAGACAACATTATAAGTGGCTTTTGAAATTGCAGGCACAGCACCTGCTGCTATTAAACTGAAGAAGCAGTCCATAAAAACCATACATGTGTGCTTGCTCTAAGATGAAAACTGTCTCTGTAATACACTACCCATTTACTTAGAAGACTTTTTTGTTCCTTTCTAGAATGTCTGAAGAAGTTAGATATGTTCTGCATCCAGTTTTACAGAAAGTATTAATCCAATTAACTATATTAGTCCCCTGAAATCAATGGACTTGTTCTCACGGTTCGTAACAACGTTTTTCCCAGAAAACACATCAAGATCTCTTATGCTACAATTTCTGCAAAAATGTCAATGACTTCTTAAAACAATGCAGTACACTTGATGCAGTTGCCCAAAAATTATATCAGAAAATTCTTTAATAAGTTTTTGTGCCATATTTTCAAATGTTGATATTCAAGTGACTGCATATGTCAAAATTGTGTTCAGATATTTTTCTTCTTGAATTGAGCAGTTCCTTGTACCTTAAATTGTGTTATCCAAATAATGAATGGATTATCAAAATAAAAATGTGGTTTTTTACAGGTAGTGGGTTTTTTTCTTCATTAATCAGAATAGTGCAATAATATCCTAAGAGAAAAAATCTCCATGAACTGCGAGATAAGATTTTCTGGTTCTCAAATGACTGAAAAAAAATTACAAAACCAGGGTATTACTTTATATGCTAGATTTCTGATGTCTTGTTCTTGTCACTAGTGAAGCCGCAGTTCAACAGAAAACCAGTTAAAAGAGTTTCCTTAGAAATTGGGTGTAAAGGGAGATTGTGGTTAGTTTTGCTCGATCACTCAAAAAAATACAGAGACACAGGAGAGCAGCAAACACCCAGAGGCAGTTAATACAGAATGTAAATCCACAGAGACAGACCAGTGCACCCACCATCCACACCTCTTCTGCCACAGGTTGTAGAAACATAAGTAGACAGAGGCATCAGGAGTCTCCATGGCCCCAGCTGAGACACCCCATACCTCAGTGGCTCACAATTAGGTGTTTTATCATGACATCCAGAGAACCAGGACTCTGAGCAGCAAGCAAGCTAGACAACAGGAAATGCCTTGGTCCCTGAGAACGCTTCAGCTTTTAACACTTTGTTGGGGGTTTCAAGGAGATCTCTAGATACAACCATGTATTTCAAATGAAATTTCTTCTGCAGTCTTGTCTCATAAGAAATGGATAGATCTGATCCAGCAACAACAGTACTGTTCATACTTCCCAAATCATTCTCAATGGGGATGGGGGAGATATGAATTTATTACTATCTTCAGAGTAATGAGATTTAAATCTACACCCTCCACCAAGCAATAAGGTTTTCTATTAATCCCTTCATATAAAACATATAAATTGCATAGAAATAAGTAATACAGTTTGAATGTCTTCACCTCTCAGGTAGTGAACAAAACACTACAGTCTGTGTTTCCACCCATGAACTTTATGTTCCAGTTTCACCATGAAAACCAGAACAAATTCAGGTGCAAGAGTGAAGATAAGTTGCAGACAAATAGCTTTAACATGGTAGTTAATGCATTGCTGCAAGAATTGGTGGTTCCAATCAGGTTAGGTACACATCCCTAGTCTGTAAGGAGTGCCCTAAATATCCACAGGATTAAAGGGCGCATGCTATCACCACCTTTCTTCTGGCTTTATCCCATGCAGGATATACTCCAGTAAGTCTCCAGTAAGGGTTTTGACTATTTATGGTGCACTTGGTCCTCAAGTTGACACAGCACAAGGAACAGTCTTCCCCTGCCCACCCCTCCACTCCCCAGTTGTGAATCATTTCAGGCCTTCAGTCTCACTTGTATATTAAGATACATGGGCTTCTGAGCACTTAGGGACTGGGATTCATAGCTTTGATACTGGGCACTCTTAGCAAAAGCTGAGCAGTTGAAGACCTCAGCCTTGAGTTTCAGCACTTACAGTGGCAACAACAGAGTTTTTAGGCTACTAAAGGCTTTTTAAATGCTAGCATTAAGGTCTGATGTTGAAAATTCTGCCTATGATGAAAACTTTTCTCCTTTAGTGTGTGAGGTTGAGATGAAGAATCTCCTTTTCTCCTAGCTAAATCACCCCTTGGTGAGTGTAGTTCCACCCTGAATGGATTGCCTGCACTGTCTGTTTTGAGACTCAGTGGCAGTCAAGTAAAAGCACTTGCCTGCTCAATGATTTTTCTCTAGGTCAAAAATCCTGCAGGTCTTCCATAATATACTACCACGCATTCAGGTAATCAGTCTTCCAGATCATGGAGTGAAAATGTCCGCAGACATTTTAACTTTTTCTTTGCCAAACTCCTTGAGAAAAAATATCCTGTCCCAGCAGACTAGGAAAGGCATTCAACAGAGAAAAGCTACCTGGCTCAACTCTGCAGTTTTGTAGCATTCTCCCAGTCAGAGTAGTCTGGATATAAGGACCTGTGGGAATGAATGAGGTTGAGTCTGGCAGGTGAGTATGATGCCTTCACTGCACATCACCTGGCTGAGTGCTCATGTGTCTCTCCCCCTGGACTGACAGGAGTGAAGTAGGGCTGTTTCTTGTTGCATAAGCATGCCTGATTTCTTGGGTTGTTTTTGCAGCAGATGATTAGATAATTTTTAGTGTTGTATGGTGGAATCTGATGCAATCTGTGATGTAGGCTTGTCAAAATAAAACCCTATTAGAAGGATGAATGAGAAGACCATAAGATTCTCAGTGGTAACAGCCTGACACCCTCTCTCTCCCCTTCCTACCAAGTTGTTGTCAACACTTTAACCCTGTCTTGCTTTTCTGGTTAAAAGCTGCCTGAAAATTTGCTTGTCTTTTATACACCCAACTGGTTGGGAAGACACACAGATCTACTTAATCATAGACTGTAAACAAAGAAGAAAAGCACAAGTAGAGATTCTATATTAAAGAGTTAAGAGGAAGGGAGGAGAAATAAGGAAGTCGTGGTCGAAACAGTCTGCTTTTAAGCACAGAAAAAAAGTTTAAAAAACTTGATAACATTTTAAACAGAGTGTATAAACAACACAGAAGAGTCCCAAACTAGGTGTTTGCTTTTATTCTTGGGGGTGGAGGTGTTCAGAACTAGCGGAAACTATAACGAGAACTTCAGAAGTAGAAATACTGCACCTTTAGCAAAAAAACACAAGCACAGTGTTCTCACCCATCTGGAAAGAAACATGAAGTGAAGGGATTATTTCTAATAAAGAGAAAAGAGGTTGGTTTCCAAACCTTTACAATGTAGGATAGCACCAATTTTTTTACCCAGTTATTTAATTTGAGATCGATTAGATCAAAAGTATATAAAACAGAGCAAGCATATGAAAGTAATTTACACTGAGTTTTGCCACGAAAGACACTGTCAGTGTCAAAAAGGTAAAGACAAAAGGATTTGCAAAGAACATTTACATACTATATAATTCTGATCTGAGAGTGCTACGGTGGCTTTTAATAAATTATACTATATTTTGCTTTTTCTCCATTGGAGAAATACTCTAATGCGTGAGTCACTGTGTCTTGCAGATATGTTCAAAAAAGTGCTGTCATTTGTAACAGTCCATATTCAGGACATTGCCAAAATCTATGGCACCATTTTTCACCAATGTGAGTGGTTGTGGAAAGGATTTAGATTAGGGATGGTTTAGGATTTATTTATTTATTTATATATATGTTTACCAGCATCACTCTGAGTTATCTATTTTCAATGCCTTTGGTGGCTACACATCAAGAGACTTAAGCTACAGCACAGATCTCAAAAAAGGAAATAAGCACCTACAAGTTTCTATAGCACATTTCTCTGGAGGAGGAGGAGAGCACTGAGGCATTAATGTTGACACAGAAAGCACAGCCCGAGTCTATTTCAGGTAAGACTTGTTGGTCTTCTTCACAGAAGAAAGTAATGGCCCTGGGCTGCAGAAATAGAAGGCAAGGACCAGGACTTGGTGAAGCATGGTGAGTACAGTGTGCTAGATGCTGGGCTAGGCAATGCTTTCTATGAGCCAGTCAACAAGTACTCTTCACAGAAACAGCATAGGCTGCTTGGACTTAAAAGTGAAAGACTCTGGTATTTCAATACATCTTCTCACTAGACAAATGAAATCTGTGGGTGAGCATGTGGCCTCATCTGTAGGGGAAAATGTGATATGGGATAATCCAGAAGTAGGCGTGGAAATCCCGGGTGACTGTCATGCAGAAGAGGTATCAAACACTTCCACTTGTTCACTTCATCATTAATTTAGAAGCAAGAATATAAACAAAACCCAAAGAACTACTGAACCCACATGCTACTGAGCTTTGTTTGAAAAGGGTCTCTGGTCTATATTCATGGGTCTATAATTCCCCTCTCTCCCTCAATAAATGTGAATTGGCTGATAAAGGGTGAAGGTCACAAGATTAGCTAAATTTCTGAACATTACATAAATTATTTGGCCAACTGGATGAAAGGCTGGAATGCAGATATTTATCATTTCACCTAATGTTTTTGAATTCTTTTCCCTGGTTACTGCAACTGCTTATGGTTTTCTGTATGTCATGGCCATAATAACTCAGAAGAACTTTGTAGATGTGTACAAAGGCAATAATGATAATCTTCATCATATAGTCATCTATTGTAAGTCACAGATCTGTAGTGAGAAAATAGATTAGTGTTTTCTACTGCCCACAGAGCCACTGGAGCCACACTTGTTGGTATTATCTCCCCTTATGGAAGAGTGACATTGTAAGTCTCATCCTAACTGGTCAAAATGCCTTTCACCCGTCCCTTTTTCAGCCTGGGATCAAAGCAATGAAGGTGTAGCTCAGAGCAGAAGGTAGAGCATTTCATGTGGTTACAAATATTGGTCTGCAGATCCTATAGCAAGTCCTTCTTGACTCAACATGTGACAGATCCAATTTATGAATGGACCAACACACTGCGAATACATTTATCTTCCACTGAAGGGAACAGGAAGTGAGAGCATTTAGCATTCAGCTCTCTTGGGCCCACAGGTGGACACAAAGTATCTCTGATATGGAAACATGGCTTTATTTCTAACACCTGGCACTCTAAATTTCTGGTCCCTGTGAACACAACCCTACTTATTTTCTTCAGATTTACTAGAGAAGTTTAAGCTGACGATATATGGAAGGTGAGAACTTTTTTACTTTGCTGAGACAGGTCTGGGTAGGGGAGCATTTACAACTCCTCTGGCATGTTAGTGCGAACAATGAAATGGTTGGCAATGGCAAGATGCAACACTACGGCTTTTATTTCAAACTTGAGGAAGTCAAATCTCCAAGTGTTCATATGCTCTTTTGAAGTAGGCAAAGATACTTAGTTTTGGGCCCCTTACTACAAGAAAAACATTGAAGTGCTGTAGAGTGTCCAGAAAAGGGTAGCAAAGCTGGTAAGGAATCTGGAGCACAAGTCTTATCAGGATTGGCTGAGGGAACTGGGGTTGTTGACTTTGGAGAAAGAGGGCTCAGGAGGAACCTTATCACTCTCTACAACTACCAGAAATGAGGCTGTAGCGAGATGGGGGTCCATCTCTTCTCCCAAGTAACGATGCTAGGACAAGAGGAAATGGCCTCCAGTTGTACCAGGGAAGGTTTAAATTGGATACTGAAAGGGTTGCCTGGCCCTGGAACAGGTTGCTCAGGAAAGTGACTGAATCACGATCCTTGGAAGTTATTCAAAAGTCAGATGTGGCACCTGGGGTACATGGTTTAGTAGCAGACTTGGCAGTGCTGGGTTAAAGGTTGGACTTGATGACCTTAAGGGTCTTTTCCAACCAAAAAAATTCATTATTCTGTGTTTCTGACTGTTTATTTTTCCTTCTACACTAATGACTAAACTAGTCCCAAAGACAAGTTAGAGCAGTCAGAAGAGTAGGCACAACTAAAGTAGCTAATACTTCTGTTGTACAGTTTGTGTCTCTGCTTTCCTTCTTCTAAATGGCATAGGAATAACCTTTGCACATGCTGGTGTTTCCCATATAACAAAGTGATTTCCATGCAGTGCTATGAGAGACTGCAAACTCTGTTTTGGGAAAATTTTTTGCTGCAGCAGCAAAAATTGGCAGGTGCTGGGAATCCACCCAACTCACACATTTACAAGCCCAGCGCAGACCAAACATCTGTGTTATTGATACCTGTATTGGTTATGATCTCTGCCTCTCTCTCATTTGGGGGTAGTCATGTATTCAGCCCACAAACATTAGAAGGAATAGACATGTGAGTCGAGCAGACCTATCAGCCTACTATAACTATGTAAAACTCTGCCATGTTCTGTTAGTTTCTCAAAGAAGTGCTCTTGATGGAAAACTTACCATTTTAAAAGAGGGAAAGAATGCTTTCACAAGTATATATGATTATAAATCTCAAGTGTTTAACATAAATTGAACCTGAAACACCGAAGTGATGAGCTTGTGAGGCTATTTTATCCACCAAGATCAGATTTTAAGATTATGTGTCTGCACAGCTGAGAATGGCTGAGGTTGCAAAAGCCAGACATAGCAGGAAACTTTATTCTTCATCCTCTTAGAGGTGTTAAAGATATCTTTATGCCCCATGGGAGAAATGTGTGACTAAGAAGGCACATCTTCATGTGAAAAAGTGGGTTCCAGATATTTTATTTGAAAAGGTCGTACAAATTTAGGTTACTAATTGGGCTGATAAAAGAGATGTGCAAAGCAATGTGTAGCTCAGCTTATGGGTTTGATCTTGCTTCTGCTTAACTCAACCTCACATTCATGTGCTAGCAGCTAATTTCTGTTAGCTGCAATCATGGATAGGCTGCAAACTTTTTGAATAACTAGATATTTCTAAAGACCCAAGCAGTTCTGATCAGTGTACTGAGTATTTCAGCACTATGTAACTGAGATCACAAGCTCTGCAGAGACTTGGGATTGAGGGGAGGGGAAGGTGTCCCTTATGAAAATGTATTGTCCTTCCTTCTTGAAATACTCACAATGCTCATACACCTCAAGAAGGTTACTGTTCTAGCAGCCTGAACAAATAAACAGCTGAAGAGCCTGGGATCCAGAATTTCATCAGCAGTTTCCCCTGGTTGCTTTGCAGTTAGTGATCCTACTAATGGTAGGAGTCAAGAAGCTGAACACAACAAATCAGATGACAAGAAACTCTACAAGTTGCAGTAGAGTCACTCTGAAAAATGGACAAGATTTAAGCTTTTCTACTTTATCTTTTTTTTGGAACCAATTTTGCAAAGGCAAAATACCCCATTAGAAAAATTTAGATTTTTTTTCTCATTGTTCAGTGGGTGACACTGTGGGCTATGTACAGTGCACTGTTCAAACTCTTGACCTAAATACTAAATTTGTGGGCATTTTTCTGGCCTCCAGTGTTGTACCCTGAAAGTGCTTCAGAAAGACATGCAAAATTCTTCTTTATAGCCTTCCTTTAATATGAAGATTATTTAACCCCATATTACAAAGGGAGAAGTGAGAAATGGAGACTCTGAGTTGCCTAGGACCTGATTTCTAGGCACATTTGGCATTACATAAAATGTTACTGATTCAAGGCCACATTTCTATTGACCATATCTGGATCTGTGAGTACTCAATACTTCTGCAACCCAGATCCAAGTGTCTTTTAATAAGCACTTGAAAAATAGGAACTCAGAGCTGGTGCCTGTTTCTGAAAACTTAACCCCTTGAAGTCTGACCTGAAACAGAATTTCAAACTCTGTAAGATGAGCATCACATGAATAGAAGGATTAAGGCACCAATGAAGGCTTAAGTGTCTCAGAATGGGATCTGAAACAGTCAGAAAAATTATAAGAAACAGTGTGAAGCCAGCACTGTTCACATGCTGCACACAAAGATCATCCAGAGCAGATAATGGATGAGCCTTGAAAGCATGAAAACTTGAGGGGAAAAAAATCTTAGTGAGTCTCACAGAACATCCTCTCTCTCACAGAAAAACTACTGAAGACCTGGGCCTTGAATCTCTTTGTCAAACCTCCTTTTATTAAAATTCTAAAATTTCTTTCTGGGGACTAAATATGATTTGCCACAATGTTTTAAGATGGCTGATACAAGACAAACACTTCCCTCTCTGAATGATAAAGTAGCGGTTAATGTCAGGAAATAGATGGCCTAAACTGCCTCCCAAGTCTGACCATGCGACTTATTATCTCAGAGGGAGCTTAACCACAAGGCTTCTGGGTACTGCCCAAATTTCACATCAAAGAGGCACAATAAAAAATTATCAATACACAACTCAGGGAAAGATGAAAATGGCACGCATGAGGGCAACAGATTCTCTAGCCTCATTACAGAGGCAGTCAACAAGTATAAGGTAATGGACATGGCCTGGAATCTACTCTTTAGATTGGCCTTTGGAGTTATCCAGTGAATACTGTGAAATACTGTCTTTGAAGACAAGACTAGACATGAGGTCTTTGTCCTTCTGGCTGAATGGTATTTCAGGTATGCTTCTCTTTTGTCCCCTTCTTCTTGCTCTTCCAGCTTCTACTGGCCAGGTGCAATTCAGCCCAGACCATACCTCTAATATACTACCTAGCTAGCAAGGAAGAAAGTGGATAAGCCTTTAAATACTTCTCAAAGACAGTGCTGAATGTACATGTTCTTTCTCCTGGGAGAGTGCTCTAGAGGAGGAGTTACACTGTTCCCTACTCCTTGACCTCTTGGAAAGAAAGTACTTATATTTGTAAAGGAGAAATATAGTCTTACTGATGTGCTTTAAGCATGTTTCTCACTGGTACCAGGACAGCTCTCTCAGTCCTATCAAAATCCAATTGTTCTACTATGGCAAATGGATATCTGCTCCATCCTTTTACTCAAGTATCTTAAGTACTGCTATGTTATATTGTAAGAAGCAACTATTATGGTATAATTCCCCAGCAGTCAGAGGCTGCGTTCGAATTTTCCCTGTATGTAGTTGAAGCTCTGAAGTTCCATCCCAGCTCCACTTCAGGCATTTCTCATGTGTCATTTTCTTATGAAGGTGATCTTTTCTCAGCATCACACACATTTTTCTCAGCATCTACTTTCAGGTAGAATCAGTGGCAGAATCTTATTTCTGAGAACATCTCCCCGTTACTACAATCACAAGGCTACTTTGCCTTTTCCTGTAGCCCTACATCTGAGTCAGAATGTGTCCTCCAGCCAGGAAGTAGATGAGAGCTGAACAAGGAGGCAGGCAATGGTCTCCCTCTAAATGGGCTGTTCACTGATTTTTTTGTGCTGAAGTATTATTCTGTAATATTTACACTTCAGACCCTGAGGAATATACCACATGAAGAAGGGTGATTTTACTACATGAAAAGTGTGTCAATATTAGTAAATTAAACACTGTCAGAACAAGGGCCCAGGCCATGGAATTCAATTTCTTGGGCTGTTACAGTTCTGGCACAGTTTTGTCTCACACCAGCTAATGCTCCCTCAAACAGCTCTGGGCCATGCACAACTTCTTGTATAGTTTAGGACTTATGACAGACAAAAGACCATTCCCCAAAAGGAGTTTGGATGCAGCCATCATGTCTCAGAGGCTAAAAATAGCTATTACAGTTGTGTCAAATAAGGTAAAGATCAGGATATGACTGGTCCCAGTAAATGGATGTAGTGCAAAATTACTGCTGGTTAAAAACATTTTCTGTCTAGACCACTAGAGAGAGCAGACATACCTGCCTTGCCTTTAGATTTATTTTTTAGGTTACTGAGAGCTGGAGATTTCAGGGTTTTCTCCCAAGTATTTGAGGAAAAGAGTTGAAAGGATCACGCCTTGCTTCCTCTGCAAACCTGCTTTCAACATCAGTAGAGCGTAACACAAAGTGTGTCTTCTTTCTGTTAACTGCTCTCCAGAAACCACCTTCTGTCTTCATCTACCCCAAGTTTGTGCTACCAGTTTTCCTCTTGTCTTTTTTTTTTTTTTTTTGCCTTTTCCTCACCATTTCTGTGCTTACATATGCAGAGTTTCCTATCCTACCTCTCTCCACTCCTGCTGTTCCAGGAGGATATCCCTTTGACCCCTGCACTGCTTGACTGTCAGAAGGTGAAGCGACAAAAGTACCAAAAAGGTTTATTCTCACAGCTTTCAGCTACTGAACCATTGTAGCCCTGAACTGAGATCCACTCGGTATATCCAGGATCCTGGGAGAACAGGACTTCAATAGGGCACAATTTAGAAAGTCTCAAAGACCAATAATATTTTTGAGAAGTTGGAGGAGGGAGGGGGAGGCAGGAAAAGAAAAAGTCTTAAGATTCTTCCTTTCTTTGTGCTCACTCACCTACTCAAAGCAGAAGCTTGTGTTCCTGAATATTCCCTTATTGCCTCAGCAACTGCCTCATACAGCTAAACTCTGCGGGTAACATCCTGCCAAAGAAAATGCAAAACTTTTCATCTTAAATGTTGATCAGACTTACAGGCAGCTCCCTAAGGAATTTGTCTCACCATGTCATTGCTGATGTTTCCGTACTGCAGCAGATCAGATTTCCTCTATGAGTAAACTGCAGAATGGAACAGAAAAGAAGTCTTTTAAAAATCAGTTGTTAAATTAATTAAATAAATAAATAACTAAAAGGAACACATTTAAAGATAGTTATGAACACTGACAAGCGCTGATAACACTGTCTTTCATAGCTGTAAATATGTAGTTCACTAGGTGTAAAACATACCTGAGCGGGACTATTCAAGAGTCAGAGTATACAGATCTGAAGGCGAAGATAAAAGAGCACAAATTTTTTGTTGTCTTGGTATTTTCCCTCTTATTTTTGCAGGTGTGAATCAGGTACAGTGTATCTGGTAGAAAGTAACCCTATCTACTTCTTCATGATGATACCGATGCGTAATTTCTGTTCTTATTTCAAGACTTAATGAGCAGTTGGGAGAGTGAGGATTTTCAGTTCACCAACTTCTGAGGCTGAATTCCTCACGCAGGAGTATTAAAATGTGACAAAAAATGTGGCTCTTGATGACCAGGTTTATAGATCCCTTGCCCCTGTCCGAACAACTCTTGGACCCTCATTTGTCTCTGGACAAAAAAGGCAGAATCTCTCTGCTAGGATATCAATAAGACCTAAAACCCAGCAAAATACATGAAAAGAGACTGGATCAAACTGATATTACCAGATTCAAAGATGTAGAAAATGAATCATTGAATATTTCTAATTGATTAGCACCTAAATGTAGACAAATATTGGATTATATTCTCCACTTTAAACCTATTTTAAAATAACAACCCTAACTATAAGGCTGAGTCCCTCTCAGGTTTCCTGTGTATAAATAGCAAACCTGGGAGAAACACCAACTTGACCTTCTCATTTGAGAACTGGCAGTAAGAATAATCAAGCCCAAACAACAATCCCAAACACATTTACTTCTGAAGTGAGCTCATTTAATTCAGGAATTTTGGAGGCAGTATTCAAGGGCCTAACACCCCCATTTCCATAAAATAATTTTTCAGAGAAAAGCTACATTTTCAAGCTCCTTTTGCACACTATGAAAACTGTCAATAAATATACTTGATAAGAAAACCATCCTTCTGTAAATTTGAAGCTTTTGCAAACATGACTTCTCAGCAGTGGAGCCCCTGAACTTCTGTTTCAAAACACCTATTTATCTGGAAACTATGCCAATATGAAGTAATTTTATTAGGCAGCAATGCATGTGCAAAACATCAATACATCTTTTAAATGCACTGGCACATAATCTTGATATATCTTTATTTTTGAGCAGGACAGAGCAGGCTACCATAAGATAACTTCTTGAGGCTGGGTTGTGCCTTCTGGGTTTCCCCCCTCTAACCACTTGACCAGAATACAGTGGTTACTGTGGGAGACCAAACTTACTATACAAGGAATGACCTTTCTAGTATTTGGTTATTTTCAATCCTGTTACATATAACTGGTACATATAACATATGCCTCCCTGTGACACAGAGATGAGGAGTGCACCCTCTTCCCACATCAAAGACACTGATGCTGAAAGAGAGCACTGAGAGCGAACATTTTAAATCACATAAGTTGGCCTTTTCTGTGCTTACAGTCATCAGTGAGAGCAAATTTATCCGCACAGACAGATGCATCTGAGTTGAACCCAAACTCACACTGAAAGACAGTAGGTGAATGCATATTTTCAATAAATGTACCTGAAAGAATGCTAAAAACTGAAGGCAGAAGCCGTGGGTAAACTGCTGGTTGGTGACAGGGGATGCCTGGGTTGTTTGCTCTTCCCACACAAAGCTGTTGAGCCATGCCTATGCAATAACTCGGAAATGTGACTGCAAGGTGGGTAGGCATACCTCAGCCAGCTTTCCTCTAGCAAGCTACAGCATAGGCTGCAAGTCTTCAGCAGCTAAGGCCATAGAGACCCATAAGGAACAGCTAATTGCTTAGCATCAATGTTAAACTGAGACGACTAAGGCTGATGCAAAAGCTTCTACCCATGTCATAGCCTCTTCCCTAGCAGAATGGCGACATGCTCTCTAGGTGTGTCTGAACTGAAGTACAGCTGTTTGCAAGGGAAGACCTGGGTTTCTCGATCAGATTGCCTGCACTAGAGAGCTGTGAATACCAGGGCACAAATATGGTGTCAACTGGGATTCGTCTGAGTTCCCCGCCTGTAAAAGCTTCCAGTGGCTCACTGAGTCTGTTAAGGGTGAAATTCATTGGAGAGGTCCAAGTGCTACTATAGCAGCAATCTCACAAGTACAGTGCAAGTGATTTAGGAATGAATGGAAACATGGATGAAAATTATGCATCTGAATCAAACAAATGCTTTAAAAAATCCTAACTAGATTCTCCCAACCACTATGTATAAAATCCAGAAAGTGTTTATACCAAACATTCAAGGAACCAATGTCCAAACACAAAAACTGATTATATGCAAAGACTTAAAAAAACTGTAAATGCCAAAGATCTGAGTATCCAGTGTACGACTTCAACCAGGGACCAGCACAGCACATACGATTTCACTTTCTGTATGGTGACCTGGTGACAGAACATTATTAGAATAACTGCCCCACAGATGGATATTTTATGCTTGTTTCTGATCTATTAGAAAACAAAACTTCACACAGATAGTCTCATTCTCTATCTATTAAGAGACAACAAATGCAGAATGCAAGAATGCACTGTTAAGAGACTTCCTTCTGGTGCCTGTCTGTCTGAGTTCAATTGTTATGCATCCAAAGACCCCAACGAAATTATACTGCTTTATGATATGGTTCCACAGTCACTTCTGAGTGTATGTTTGGTTGCTGCAAACCTCAGGAACAGTCTCAGGATGAGTACATGTACATGACTCTACAGTAGCTAAAGATAGATATCGGGTTCAGATTTGCAAATAAAACTGGTCCAATATTATCTGTTGGGGTTTTTTTCCTATTTTTTTCTCCCTCAATGCATAAAAGCTCATTCTTCTTCCTTTAAAAAACACAGTTGAAGACACATTATGATTTTTACTACCCCCTTCACTACAGCTAATTGTGCATTTAAACACCTTTATTTTGATAGTGGTTTGTGCACAGTGAACTCCTTAAAACTGGTGGTAAGAGTTTTCTTTCTCTTATACTGCAGTATTTGCTGTAATAATTCTGACTTCTAAATATGTGCTTAATTATCATTGCTCTATTATTAAGCCAAACAGTTCTTCCTTTCTCCTACAGCTCACAGTCACCTCGTACAAAGACACACATGTATTTCTTGGATTGCAGTGAACTTTGTTCTCCCTTCAGATGTAAATAATAGGAGGGAGAAAAAATCAGTCCTGACTGAATCTGACTCTGCTGAAAAACAATCTTGAATAAACAATGAAGAGGAAAGCTGTACTTCTTACCTGGTCTGTGATGTATAGTGCACCTTGAAAGCCTCTTAAATGACAGAGAAGAATTAGAAATAGTTGAAAGTTTGTACTCATCCAACCAGAGGGCTCAGGAAATGACTGTGTATTTTGCAATGATTAGCTCCTCCCTTGCTTCTAAGCCTTGGCTTTTTCAAGCACAGTAAAAAAAAAAAATCTGTCTAATGCCATGCCCTACACATGATTTTTGTTTCACGCTAAGAATATGCAGGTGGCCAGAGGAGATGACTCTGATCACCTCCATGGAAGCGAAAAATTTCAGTGTCTTCTGCATAACTGTGACCAAGTACATTTTACTGTTGAGTGACGCTTATGTAATGAAGTGTAGAAATGACTGAGTAACAGCTTGTGCTCTGAACTCTCATTTATAGAAAAGGCTTAGACCTATATTGTCAACATGATTTCAGAGTTGTGATGCCCAACAGATCAAGGTAAAAAAAACCAAAGCTATTTAAAAGAGTGGCATCCATTGCAACCTGGACAGGCATTGGAAGTACATATGGTATGTGATACTTTTATACACAGGGGGTCACTAGGTGAAAGTCAGGAGCTGTGGAGCATCAGGAGTTAAGTCCTCTGGGCATAAAACCCCTTCTGTGTCTAAAAATCTGTTTCTCTTGCCTGAATGTACCTGTTCAACTAAAAGGCACTGTAGAGGCTGATCATTATATAAAACCATTCACCTGCACGCTATTAAAGGCCAGTTCCCCACCAGAGCACAGGCAGGACCACAGGCTGTCTCTGGGGAGTGGGCACTGCCACACTGAACCCGAGGTGGCACCAGGGCTTTTGAGCCTGTAGGGACCTCGTGTTTGGGTTTTCTGAGACAGTGATGGGGCTGTCACACCTAACTCTGGGCATTTGCACTGCAGATGTCTATACCAGAGCTACTCGTTCAAGACACTTTTAACTATAGGTGAGGAGTGAAAGCGACCTTTGCAAGGTTCTTTGTCTGTGAGTTTTAACATCTGAGTAAGTGTTCCTTTTGCTATATAGATATATGCTTGAGTAATTTTTTAACGCAATCAAGATTCTATAAAAACTACAAACAAAATCCTTATTCTCTTGAAGTTAAGTTTTTCCTAGCAGTCAATTCCAGTAATAATGACTCCAGAGGCATGCTTCTGCAAGATACTGATGAGAGTGATCTGCACTTGAACTTCATCCTTTCACAATTTACCACAAGATAACCATGATACTGAAGACCCTTGGTTTAAGCAGGTGCTTAGTTGCTTTTTTGGAATGGGGGCCAAAACATTGGGATGATTCCTCAAGCTACAGCTATTTATGATACAGCTTCATATGCAGAAACATCAGGGCATTTTATATTAAGCATGGTTGCAGGACAGAGGCTCAAGATATTCTTGCACTGAAACCTCTCACTTCCACATAGAAAATTGAACCAACTGTCAGACTTATCACCATGAGCCCACAGGTAAACAGGAAAGAGTTTCAGTTTCGCAGTCTCAAAGAGTGCAAAATATATTGAATCAGATCCTAAAAATTAATGAGATTTATTTTGCTTCCTAGTTTATTCTTTTTTTTTTAAACAACAATCTTCTTTCAGTTTAAATATGGAAAGTTAGAAATAGAGTTTTGGTGGGTTTTTTCATTTTTTGATCCTTAAGGCTACAAACAGTTAAAATTTCGCAACTTTTAATTCACTACCATTTTAAAGCAGCTTTTACCTCTAAAACTGGGGAAAGAAACTTTCAGAATAAAAAGAAATTAGCATTTACTTTTGGTAAAAAACTATGATATTTTAAAGTCTTGGAGTATTTTATGATATAGTGAGTATATGCAGTAATTAATGCTGTGGTACAATATACCGTTGTATATCATATTATAATTAAAAGAAAATTATTTCATAATTATAAACAATAGTTATTACTACATGGTAATCAATTTGATGGCACTCAGTTGTTCATGTTAAAATTTCTTTAGAAAGCATTCAGATGCTAAGAAAACATCCCTCTGAAGACTAGTCATGTCTTTCAGAATGACTATGAGCAGTGGTGTGAATTTTTACAGATGAGTTTCCTTTGGGTGAAGTTCTAGCCCTCTGTAAGTCCATACTTAGCTTCTTATTGAGCTCATTAGGGACAGGAGTTTACCTTTAGAGTCTTTCCCGGAGCTGTCTCAAGCAGTCTATGAGTATTTGGGTTACTGCCTTTGTTGGTAAGAATCTGCTTGACTGTGTTCTCCTGGGAGATGTGACTTTTGCTTAAGACATTTTAGACTAGTCTGGTGATATTTTAGACCTTTTTTTTAAGGGATGATAGAAAGCTCCTCAGTATCTCTCCAGTGCAGAGATCTTCCTCTAGGGTCAATCTGCACCAGCCTTGAGGGTGACCTGCATGTGGCTCTGGTTTCTGGAGCTCAGAGGAAGCAGATGCAGATGGGGATTTGATTTGCACAAGGCCCTGAGGGCTCCCCAGCCTCAGGACATACCAACCGTTTGCATAAAAGTAGAGAAAAAATAAACATCTGCACTAAGGCTAAATGTGGTTGTTCTTTAACAGCAATGTTATTCCCAGAGAAGAAAACACTAACTTCTCTTCTGCAGCTAAGGAGGGTCTGGGGTAACACACCATCGCTTAAATACAGGACCTGCTTTGGGTGCCTCTGATGGACCCAGCCTGGCAGGTCTGACCATAAGAGGGTATGACACAATGTTACCTGCGACACAAAAATAAGCAAGAGGCAAACTGTCATTGTGCCTTCCCAAAGGGCTCTTCATCTCAGCTCGAGATGCACTGGGAAACAAAGACAGCTTGCACAGGTAGTGGTGGAGGGGTCTGTAAGTACAGTGGTATGGGAGGGAGCATGGAAAGGGTGGTAGAGGGTGGGCAACCTCAAGAAAGTCCTGTGCTTTGGGAGTGAGAAGATGAAAGGGTAAATCCGTATAGACTGAGGGAAGGTGGCAGGAGCAAGGGAGGCTAAGGGAAGGAGTCCCTGAACTGTGGAAGGAGGGCAAGCAGAGGAGAATGGGAGGAGAAAGGCTCTGGTGACATCCCTCCTATATCGTAGCAAAGGGGAAGGAAGGGAGAAGAGTATTCTGAGAGACTTTTACTTCTCTGTCATCCGGAACCAGGAGGTCTTGAGCAGGTCTCCAGGCCTCATGCACTTGGTCCATTCTAGGCAGGCAAGACCACCATGGCATAAACTGCTCCAGAGCAAGGTGAGCTTTTTTGGGGGATGAATGGAAGGCAGGCAACCAGTGAAAAGAGAGACTCCTGCCTCACAATCAGCCTGGTTATCTCCAAGCTCTCTAACACCCACCCACCTCCAGAGCTCAGAACTGAGTTGTGATGCCAGCAGTGACAGCACAGACACAATACATGACAGACAGAGTACATTACTTTGGTGCTCCTCATCCAGATGGCAAAACTCATTTTTGCCTGATGCCATTGACCTGTGTCCTACGATGCCATAACATATCTGAAGAAACTCCAGCCCTCAGTTGTGATTGATGTTCCATTTCAGTGCTAACATGCAATCATCTGTGGAGCTCTCCAGAAAGAAGACATTCCTATTAGCTCTCCAGGGAATAAGCAGGTGATGTTGGCCAATTACTTCTAAAGTCAAATTCATAATCCAGATGTTCTAGTCCCATGAAAGGGTGGTATGGTGAGAAAGAAAACCTACCTACGAGGGTTTTTTTGCATAGAAGGTGTGCCCTGATTCCTTGTCCAATGTTACAGCCTTCAAGAGTCAAAACATTTTGGTTTGTAGTCACTTATCCTCTAAAATACACATTCATAAGGTTTTGTCCAAGACCAAGTGAAGGGAAAAAAACCTCAAAGCCAAAAAGATTCATCTCAGTGTTTTCAAACTGACATGAATTTTCATTTCATCATAGGAAATTTCAGTCACAGGAAATGAGCGCTGCTGTCTAATTCAGTGGCAATGATAGCTGTACATAATTTGGATCTTTGTTTTGTTGGTTTTTTTTTTTTGAGATGGGCCTTCCATCTCCTGGGGGAGCATTTCAGTCATTGGACTGCAGTGTAGTTGGGGATCGAGATCTCTCTAACTAGATGTGTTGTACCACATCCAAGGAAACTTCCTAATTTTTAAAATTGAGGTGAGTGTCCTGATTATACCCCAGAACCGAACTGTCTCAAGACCTTCAGCCTTTTAACATCTCCTCTCCCTCCAAACGCACTCACACATGCCCCTTGGTTTCTATGCAAAACTGGAGGCATTCTACAAAACAGACTTCTGGCCTGTGTTTTTCTTGCAGCCTGAGCAAGGGTTCCTATGCTGTATGAAGGCAAAGTAGGAACAGGTGGGACCTTATTGCAAGCATGGGGTGAGAAGAAGTCTAGGAAGGAAGAGAGGGAGAGTGATGGCAGGTGGCAGGGAGGAGTTAAAATTCTTGATATATGAGGCGGATGGAGAAGCAAGAGAGTAGGGAAAAGGGGAAAGAGCTCTTAAGTAGGATGAAATCTGCAAATTAGGAATAACAGGTCTCATCAGATGCACTGTGGCATGCATCAGAGTGCAAGTTCAGATGCAGCATTTGTCTTTCCTGTTCTGTGTTGCACAAAATACTGAACTACCCTCTGTGCAGAATGAAACTGCAGTTTGATGACTAGTTACTGGTCCTGGGAGGGTGGGGATGCTTGGACTGAGAACAAAAAGATGCCTTGGTTTCCTGCAGCTGAAACTAAAACCCCCTTTGTGAAGCACCAGAGCTCTGCTTCCAGGTCTACGGATGCCACCTACAGCATCCCCTGTGAACCTAGTACCGATATTTTTAGAAAAAATAATCCCACGTACTTGGGCTGAAACTAAAAATGTCATGGTCACAAAACAAAGTACGTATTTCTTTGTTTACTGAAAACTATTGAAATTTACAACCCTGATCCTCAGCATGTTGGGGTTTTTAAGGTTTTAATCACTCTGTTGTTGCCATTTTGATCACTGCCTCCATTGCAGCAGTTCACAATCTCACTCTGAATAAATCCACCTGCACAGCATGAAACAGCCAGTGCCTTAGCTTGAATTGACTCAGCTTTGAGAAAAACTATAACTGCTTTTGAAATTGTTAAGAAAACTGCAAGTTTGCTGACTGCTGGTCTGACTAACCCCTACAAGGCAGATTTCAGTTTGATAATCCTGATACTCAGACTTTAAAAGTGACTTCCGTTTGCTATTTTTATTTCAGGGTATGGTCCCCACACAAGTGTGTTTCCCCTCATTTTTCAGTCAGTGTAAAGGGGCCATAAATAGCAGCAAAAAAAAAAAAAAAAAAAAGTGCAGGGATCAGAATTTCTATGGGAGAAGTGTTGGGAGGAGGTAGAATGCAGACCTTGGTCTATCACGTTATTGCATTTTGCAGGGGGAGCTTTGTCCCAAAGACAAGCAAAGTAATTAGAAGCACAGGCAGTTTGGGTTGGGAGAAAATGCAATCAGTTGTCACCATTCTCCAGGCACCTGCTTGATCTGGGCCTCCAAGATCAGACAGATGTGGCCAAACACCCATTTCTCTGAAGTCCTTCCAAAGAGTGGGTCAGCTCAAACAAGAAATCTGTGTGGTTCTGCAGGAAGCAGTGGTCCCTCTCCAGTCTTATGATTGAAACAACTGAGTGTTACCCCAGAAATGAACTCTTGCTTGATCCTTTGCCTCCTAGTTCCTAGGACATGCTAGTAAAACCACTTCAACCAAATTTTTTCCCAAAGTAGACATATTATTGGTTCTTGGTTTCTGGGAGCATGTCTTGAAACACTGAGGGACTGCCCCACTGAAATCAGTATGGGCAAGGCTTTGGTCCAGAACTGTGTTACTAGGGACATATAGGTCCCAGCAAAACTGCTGCTGCTGGTCATAGGATCATAAAATCATCGTTGAATGTTAGAATACTTTGGATTGGATGGGATCTTTAAATCATCTAGTTTCAGTCCCCTTGTAATTATCAAGGACATCTTCAACTAGATCAGCTTGCTCAGACCCCCATCCAATCTGACCTTGAATGTTTCCAGGCAGGAGGACTCTACCACCTCGTTACAGTGTTTCACCACCCTCATTGTAAAAAACTTCTACTTTCCATGTAATCTAGATAGACCTTCTTCTAGTTTAAAACTCTTTGCCCTGTTGCAACAGATCCTGATGAAAAGGCTGGCCCCATCTTTCTAGGTATTGGAAGGTGCTACAAGGTCTCCCCAGAGCCTTCTCTTCTCCAGGCTGAACAACCCCAACTCTCTCAGCCTTTCTCCATAGGAGAGGTGCTTCAGCCCTCTGATCATCTTCATGGCCTATCTTTGGACACATTCCAATACTACCACATCTTTCCTGTGTGGAGGGCTCCAGAGCTGGAAGCAGTACTGTAGATGGGATCTAATGAGAGCAGAGCAGAGGGGTAGAATTACCTCCCTTGACCTGCTGGCCACGCTGCTTTTGGTGCAGCCCAGAATACAATTGGCTTTCTGGTCTGGAAGCACACATTGTGAGCTCATGTCCAGCTTGTCATCCATTAGTACCCCAAGTCCTTCTCTGCAGGGTTACTCTCAATTCCTTCATCCCCCAGCCTGGATTGATACCGGGGGTTGCCCTGAACCTTGAATTGGGCCTTGTTGAATGTGATAACATTTTCATGGTCTGACTTCTCGAGCTTGCCCAGGCCCTTTTGGATGGCATCCCATCCTTCAGTTGTGTCAACTGGACCACTCAGCTTGGTGTTTTCTGCAAAGTTGCTGAGGGTGCACTCAATCCCTTTGTCCATGTCATTAATGAAGATATTAAATAGGGTCCCAATACAGGCCCATGACGAACACCACATGTCCCTTGGGACTTGGAGCCATTGACCACTACCCTTTGGTTGTGACCTTCCAACTAGTTCATTCTTCCACCAAGCAGTCGACCCATTGAATCCATCTGTCTCCAACTGAGAGAGGACGTCAGGAAGGACCACGTCAAAGGTCTTACAAGGCCTTACCCTTGTCCACTGATATAGTCAGTCCATTGTTGAAGGCCACTTGGTTTAGTCAGGTGGGATTTTCCCTTGGTGAAGCTTGGTGGCTATCCTGAACCACCTCCCTGTCCTCCATGTGCCTTAGCATAGCTACTGGGAAAATTCCATGATCTTCCCAGGCACAGAGGTGAGGCTGACAGGTTGGTAGTTCCCAAGCTCCTCCGTGGGTACAATTTTTTCCCTTTTTCCGTTTACCAGGGAATTCACCTGACTGTTATGACTTTACAAATATCACAGAGAGTGACTCGGCAACTGTATCACCCTCAGGGCTCTGGAATGCATCTCATCACGTCCCATAGACATGCACAGTCAGGTTCCTCAGCTGGTCACAAACCTAATCTCTTACAATGGGAAGCACTTTGCTCCCCTAGTTCTCAGTCATCAAGGTTGTTTGGGTACCTCAGTCACAAGACTTGTTTCCTTCCACACCTCAGTAGCCAACCCAGACATGTCAGTGCCTGGTGAGCAGACTGGCAGGAAACCAATACTTCCTGTCTTCCTGTTCCCTGATTAAGCAAGCTCATGAATACAACACAAAATGGTGTGGGTTGAAAGGGACCTTTAAAGATCACCTAGTCCAACTCCAAATGAAGGTCATGCAAGTGGGAAAGCTTTTCTTTAAATTTCCTAGCTTTCTAGATGCTTGTAAACTATCTAACTTGGAAAAAAACAGGCATGAAAATGGTGAGCTCCTGCAAAAGTCAATACTTAGGGAAACAAAGTATTTTCTGTGGTAAAAAAAAAAATGTAATGCTTTGGGTTCCTTTTTAGCATTTTCTTCTATCAACTAAAGTGTTTCAGTTTCGTTTTGCAGCTGTTCGAAAAGTGGGGTTTTTGGGGTTTGTTGCCCAGATATAGAATGTGACAAATTGGAAAATGACAGGGAGATGCTTCAGAGCAGACATCTGCTCTACAGAGGGAGCTGAAAAATGAAGCTGTGGCTGTCTCATGGTGGGATCCCTGTAGGTTTCTGGTTTGGTTTGGTTTGGGTTTTTTTCCCCCTCTGTCCCCTTCTTACATCACACATCTGCCTGGAAAATGTATTCACCCATGTTTGGGTAAGCACATGCTGTCAAGTCTTGACTGCCACCATAAATTCCTTGAAGACACATCTGCTTCTATGCCCAAGAAAAGGTGTACAAGACACCAGCCTGCCTACTGAACAAGAAGAGAAAAATACAGGCTGAAAAGTTACCAGCTGGCCAGCACCAGCAATTCCACTGAGGCAGGGGGTTTGTCATCCAGGCCTTTAAGAGGACTCAGGATTAGGCCCACCAGAGAGGTGGGAGGACCTTCCCTTTTTTTTTTTTTTTTTAAATCAGTTAAAAGGTTGTTTTTCAGATGTTGTATAAGACATCCTATTTGTCTCTAACTTCTCTGAATACAAACGGATTACAGGAAGGAAACGCTCCACCCAGTTTCTTAATTTATCATGCATCATTGCTTAAAGGTGTCATCCGTGTCTCAACAGAAATCTGTTTTCACCCCTTCTTTTTAAGAAAAAGAAAAGAGGACTTAAAAAAAAAAAAAAAAAACAAAAAAAACCACCAAAAAACAGATGATCTTGCTGCTCATTAATTATTTATTAAATTATTAATTAATTATTTATTGTGTGCCTGTTACACCCAGAAGAGCTTTTGATTTTTCCAGACGCACATTTGCTAAGAAATCTTTGCAGCAAGATATAAAAACATTTAGTGGTGTTTCTTGAAGAAAGGGAATGGGGTGTGTGCATATTTCCAAAGGGCTCTGTATCACAGCTCAAATCAGGAACCTGGATTCTATTCCTATGATAGGAGCATCAGTCAGTACTTTTAGTCTTTAATGATTCATGCGGACCTTCAGATAAAAAAAGTAAGGGTCAAACTGTGCTCCCAGCTCTGTGAAGGTGCAAGTAAAACCATGGCAGCTCCTGGAATGAGTCCAGTCTGCCTGATATCTTTACAGGGCTACAGCTTTGCTTCTGAAATCCTCATTACCTTTGCTTGCAAAGCTGTGCATGCAAAATGCTCCCACTCGGGGCAGGCTATGTACTTTGAGGTGACTCAGCCTTAAAACTGCTCACACATAGTCTTTGGGATGGAAGGGCAGTGGGGAGGGGAAAGAAGCAAGGAAGTAAGCAGCATGGTTTGGGAAGCCTTTATAGGAATGCCCAGGCAGCTGGGGAAGAGTTGTTCGGGGTGCTTGCTGTGACAGCTGTCCTCTTAGCTGCAGGTTTCCAGTGGAGTGGCAGCCTCACATGCACACCTTCTGTCTTGGATGCCCACAGTTCTCAATGGGCTCAACTTGGGCTCCAGCAGAGCACAGTTGAGGCCTACTGTGCTGTTTTTGTAGTTGATATTCCCTGGCAGCAGACCTTGACCTAGGACCAAACTTGAAGCAGCAGGCAAGGCGGTAAGCCCAGTGCTTGGTGCGAGGAGAGATGCAAAGCACCAGGTTGATTTTCCACTATGTCAGGCTTTGCCATACACTTCAGATATTGGGGGCTGCATAACATGATGGGCCATGCCTGGAAATGGCTGATAACAGCACTGAGACCATTAGCAAATGCACATACAATGTGTTAACACTGAATGTATCAACAATGCAAATGCTGATTGCAAAGAGGAAGCTAAATTTACGTAGATAGATTAAAGTTAATCTGTAGAGTTTTACCATTCAGTTTTTAACTGCAGGCTCTGTCAACTCATCTGCACTTACCCTTGACCCAGGCAACAATGAATTTTGCTCAGTCCAGATATTTCTTTGCTGCATGACTGAATGTTTATTGTATTGTCTTCAGTCATTTCCTTTAGCAATGCAAAAGGGAAAGAAGCTTTAGGGAAAGAAGCTTTAAAAGAATCTTTTTAAGACCAAGAAATGTAGTCCAGCAGGATGCTGGGCCCCCTTGCTAATGTACACCTTGCATTTCTATCCAGAAACATTCATATGCTGGAGTATGTGGATGCCAAGGAAGACAGTTTCTTTGTTATTCACACTGAGCTGTATTTAGTGCCAATTATTGTCTCCCAATGAGTTGCAATCATATTCTGGCTGAAAGCAGTTTACATTCTGATGTGGTTTTTGAAATCTGAGTTCTAAAATAGCAATCTTTTCAGCTCCCAAATAAAACTGTAATATGTATCTATTCCAGATTAAATATATTTTCAGTTCTGCAGTTCTTCTCTCAGGAAATTCTTAGCATATCTTCATTTCCATTGCATGTCTCAGGAATGTATCTGCAGATCTTCATTTGTACCTTTTGCTGAAACTCCTTGCAGCACAATAATAAAAAGAATGGGATCAAAGCAGAGACTGTTTAATACCAGCAAAAGCTTATATAACCCCAAACAAACTCTTCAGTTTGGCAGTGTAGGCTAACTGGATTACTGTTATCACTGTTTCAGGCATATAACACATCATAAAAATTTTACACAAAACAAAGTTGAAAGCACCAGAGTGCTTTTTAGTTTCCCAAATTATGTACAAGTGGAAATGAAAAGTTTTCAGTAAGAATCATAGAATCATAGAATCACACAATCAGGTGGGTTGGAAAGGACCTCTGAGATCATCAAGTGCAACCCTTGATCCACTACCACCACAGTTACTAGACCATGGCATTAAGTGCCACATCCAGTCTCATTTTAAAAAACCTCCAGGGACGGAGAATCCACCACTTCCAGCAGCCCATTCCAATGCCTAATTACCCTCTCTCCATAAAAATATCTTCCTAATATCCAAGCTAAACCTCCCCTGGCAGAGCTTAAGACCATGGCCTCTTGTCTTACTGATAGTTGCCTGGGAGAAGAGACCAACCTCCACCTGGCTGCAACCTCCTTTCAGGTAGTTGTAGAGTGATGAGGTCTCCCCTGAGCCTTCTCTTCTCCAGGCTAAACAAGCCCAGCTCCCTCAGCCTCTCCTTGTAGGGCTTGTGTTCAAGTCCCTTCACCGGCCTGGTTGCTCTTCTCTGGACCTGAAGATTTTGAACAATTGTGATGCCATTGCTAGCAAACTGGGAGAGAGACCAGAGACCTGTGAGCTAAAGCAGCATCTCTAACATAGGCAGTGTTTCTCAAGAAAAACCTAGTTCAGGTTAACAAACACACCAAAGTGAGCTGTTGCCTGTCATTCCTGCACTGAAAAGTGCAATGTGTCTTCCTAAATTAAAGAAAAGGGTTGAAGAAAACACACACCAGAGGAGCAGTTCTGAACATCTCAAATGATTGTAACGTCAAGTTACCAGTTCCTGGGCAGAGCCTGATTCTGCTGTGTGTGGTCTGAGCTGGAGTATCACCTCCTTCTGTAGAAGGCAACACCCGCATGGCAACAAAGAGAGGGGCCACAGAGCTGGCTCTTTCCTGGGAACAGCAGGAAGCATGCAATGAAGGGCTGCTGGTCTCTTTAAGGGGGAGTTTCACAGAGGGAACCCAAGGTATCCAGCAGCTACAGGGAACCTGTCAGAACCCTGGGCTGACAGGGGAATGAGCAAGCAGAGGGCTGCCAGGGCAGTGTGCAGCTTTCGCTCTTGGGCATCTCCCCTGTTTTGATAACTAATGCTACCACAGTGGTAGGAGGGATTTCGTGATCTATATTCAAACTGCTTTTCTGGATAAGAAGCCCTCTTTTTTATGTGAAAGAAGGTCAAATGAGCAAAGAATAAACCCATTTTATTTCTTTTTAAAATATATATAATATATATTTTTAAGGAGCAAGTTCTCCTGCAGATCAGAAACCTTTTAACTTCTTTATTTTCATTTCAGAAAATAATATGCCTTTTACTCCATAAATAATTTTTTTGTTATTTTCTACAGTATTTAATATGTCTCTTAGTTGTAATAGCAATTTAGATATTTGTATATAATGAATCA
>JAWWES010000001.1:81734648-81746189 GCA_035583135.1 Lophotriccus pileatus | reverse complement strand
TTTTTTGTTATTTTCTACAGTATTTAATATGTCTCTTAGTTGTAATAGCAATTTAGATATTTGTATATAATGAATCATGAAAGAGTCTTAGTCACTCTGAATATACATTCCAACAAATAAATGTTTCCATTAATGTGCGTTTTTACCCCCCTTCAAATATTATTTCACTCTCTGGTGGGGAAGCATCAACACAGGTTCTGGGAATACCTTTTGCAGCGTCTGCCTTGCTCTGTGCTAGAAATGTTATTCTCAAGATCAGAGATGGGCAATCAGCCTAAAGACAACCTCTGCTTTTACATCACCCAGCCACTCATTTCCTGTGATTCCTATCACCATGAAGATGTGCAGGGCTCACCCGCTGCTCCTTACCTCACAGTTTGCCACAAGAGCAACTGGAGGAGAGAGGTGAGAGGAATTTGGAGGTTGAAAAGCACTATCCTTGTGTAATGCAGTGAAGGTCCCTCCATCCTCCCTGTGCATTATGTGGGGTTTCAATTCTTTCATCCATCCTCCAAAGAGAACCCATGTTCCACATCAGAAATTCTAATTTTCACCTGCCACGGCTCCTGCTGCTGCAAAGTTAGAGAGATGTGGAGCAAATCTTGGGCCAGCATGAGAGGAGACAGGTAACAGTGCTTCCTGGTGACTTCTGCCGTGATTCTGAGCTCCTGAAGCCATTAACACAGGTGTCCTCAACTAACTATTGGGCACCACAGTACAAGAAAGATATAAAGCTATTATAAAGCATCCAGAGGAGGGCTTTGAAGACAATGAAGGGTCCAGATAGGAAGCTGCACAAGGAGTAGCTGAGGTAATTTGGCTTGTTCAGCCTGGAGGAGACTCTGGAGAGACCTTATTCAGTCTACAACTTCCTCAGACAGTGGAGGGGCATGCACTGATCTCTTCTGTCTGGTGACTAGTGATAGTACCCAAGAGAACTGCATGAAGCTGTGTCAGGGGAGATTATGTTAGATATTAGGAAAAGGTTCTGCACCCATAGGGTGGTTGGGCACTGAAAGAGGCTCCCTGGAGAAGCGGTCACAGCACAAAACCTGCCAGAGTTCAAGAAGTGTTTTGACAATGCTCTCAGGCACATGGTGTGATTCCAGGGCCCGCACTGGGCAAGGCTGGGAGTTGGACTTCAACGATTCTTGTGGGCTCTTTCCAATTCAGGATATTCTGTGATACTGTGATTCTATGTTATGATGGGCACCAAAATTCTCCTGGAGGCCATGTGCTGTCACAGGCAAACATTACTGGCCTGATGGCAGCAGCTAAATAACCAGCTTGAAATCTCTTCACCTTCCACTGAAGGTGAGGAAGCAACTCACTGAGGGGGACTCACAGCTCCTTGACAGCAGCAAGTGTGGGAGCTTTTACTACAGCTGCAGTAAAATACCCTTTGAGTGAGGAAATTAATCTGATGACCCTTGAAGGAAGGTCCCAGCATATTTCTTGTAGCTCTAATGGAGACACGGAAAGCAGCAATAGCTATCCCAATTAAGGCGGCCAACCTGCTGGACCCCTTTGAGCCACTTCTTCTCCTACATGGCAAGGACTTCTTTGGGGAAGCTGGATCCAGTGGCAGAGAAAGAAGCCTGTTAGGCTGACTGGGAGCAAAAATTTAGTCCAAAAGCATCTGCGGCAGCACTTTCCTTGGTCTTCTATGGCCAATTCAGAACCGAACAAACCCCTAAGAAGCAGGTAGAAGCCAAATAAGAAAAGGGGGGGGGGGAATTAAATAATATTTTCTAGGAATTCTTTGTTTCCTACGTAGTCGGGCACTATGGCTTTGTGAAAAGAAAAGACCTTTTCAAGGACCTGAAGCAAACTTTTTCCACATAAGTATCTTTAATCTTAATTTAAGACCTTGATGGGAAATTTAAGAATTTTGGTTTTTGAACTTACAGTAGACACTAGACAGCAGGTAGATTTTCAAGTCTCTGAGCACATGTAAGCTTCCAGAAGACCAAAATATTTTGTTTCCCCAGTTCCCACAGGATGAATTAGTTTATACTAAATTTTCTATCCTGCAGATTCCTCCTGCTCCACCTCAGATATTGGTGGATGTTATTCACCTTCTTCTCAACTTCCACATACAGAGATGAGGGGCAGCGTCAGTTTTTATTAATATGTAGTGATCTGTTTTTAATCGCTGATTCTAGATACTTAGCTGCAAATGTGAGAGGCTGATGACTGTGGCTGATAAGGAATACTTCCTGCAGGTTTCAGCTTCACCTATTGTTTTTTGTAACAATGGAAAAAAATTAAATGTGTTTTTGAAATCAGCAATTTTACGACACATTTAGTTTGTATTCCCTAATGAGAAAGCATTAAAACTTAAAAAGGAGAAAGAATATGAGCAAGCAGGATAAAAAAATAAAGCTAGTACATCACTAATTGCTGCTGACTGAACTACACTGAACAAAACTAAATTTGATTGTTTGGCAGGCTAATTTTCTTCATCACAAATGTATAAGACTTGATTGACACTACCTACCTTCCCCATATGAAAACATGTACCTTCAGGAGCATGAATCCCTGAAACCTTGCTCCCACCTGCAGCAAGATGCTCCTTCCCTGAAGAACTCCCTGGCTTTCCACTTTTGAGAAGAGCTGTGTTGTCCTTTGCCTACTGCAACAGTCGGCACCACAAACATCCTCCTGCTCCTGCCAGAACAAGCCAGGAGCAAACAATTGCTGCCCAAGGAAAGGGAAGAGACACGGCAGGAGGGACAGCCAACCCAGACACTATTCCAATGCTCCTTTGTTGTTGGTCAGCTTCAGGAAAATCAAATAAGATGACTTCAAAGTTTTTGCTTTTTACCCCTCTCTCCCAAGCTTCCTTCCCTTCAGCAGGCTCTGACTGGATGCAATGTGGGGCTCTGTCCCTTGAAATACATTTTCAAACTGCTACAGGCACACACTGACCCCTGAACCCAATGCCAAACTGAAGTGTGCCTCTCTCAGGGCAGCTGAGACTGCAACCTGAGAAGCCTGAGAGGTCTTCAAGGACCTGTCCACACCCTGCTTTGACTGTCAGATGCAACAGAAACTAGAAAGCTTTGATCATCAGCTGGGACCTGCTGCCCCTTGGCAAAAAATTAAATCTCTTTTATAGAAGTGCCTATCACTCCCCAGTTGTCAAGATTAACCCAGACACATTTTAGACTGTTTAATTTACATGAGCTGAATCCCATCTCTGTGACTTACTCCAGAAAAGCAATTCTTAACTCATAGGTATTTTAATGAGTTAAACTCATTGCTGCCATTGCTGAGCATATATGTAGCTTCCCAAAACAGGGCTTGGTATACTTAGTATATGAAAATAAACTATTTTAGAGTGAAGCTTGGATAAAATCTGATAACAGATGAGGATCAAAGTGATTTTCTTCCCCTCCCCCCATTTCTCATAAAGTGATATAACTATGACATTGCTGTGGGTGTTCAGGTTAGAACAACTGAAACATGAGTCTGAGTTAGTATCAGTTGGTGCAACTGATGCTCTAGCAGATTAAGTCTAGAATCATAGAATAGGACCAACAAAGTTGGAAAAGACCTCTGAGATCATCAAGTCCAACCCTTCATCCATCACTGCTGTGGTTACTAGACCATGGCACTCAGTGCCACATCCAGTCTCATCTTAAAATCCTCCAGGGACGGTGAATCCACCAACTCCCTGAGCAGCCCATTCCAATGTCTGATTACTCTCTCTGTAAAAAATTTCTTCTTAATATTCAACTTAACCTCCCCTGGCAGAGCTTAGGACTGTAAACTAGAATATTGTTAGCTATGCATACAGATCTTTCAAATTAAATGTCAGAGAATTAGAGAATGGGACCAGAAACTAACACGGTACTTTTATTCCTTCATACTTTTACCTGGAGGTCCAACTGCCAGTCTCATGCATCTAGAAATCCTAAATGTGATAAGTACTAAGATATTGTTCTAAACATCAGATTATTTCTTAAATAATGATTGTCATTCACTGAGACCCCTATCTTCAAACCTTTTTTTGCTACTGTGGGAATAAAAAGCTTTCTCTTAAGAGAAAGGAAAGGTGAAGAAGAAAGTTCAAGTTAAAAGGAAACAATTAATACAATGAAAAAAAGGATCTGAGGTGATCTAGAATTGAATGAAAACCAGTTTCATTTAACCACAAAAAAAATTCCCTCCATGGAAAGGAGAAAAGTCCAGCATCATCAGCTATTTTGAATATGACCAGGTGGAAGAATCTCAGGCAGCTGAACTGACACATCACACTGCTTGTGCAAGATGTAGGTGAACCCTTCTCTGAACGATATTGTTGCAGCTGCAGCAGAGAGACTTAGGCTACTAGCTAAATATTTCCAGGAAAAGCCAAAGGAAACTGAGCAATCATTAAATGTAAAATGAAATTTTAAAAAGTAGTTTGGAATGTCAAATTGTGGAAACTAGGAGATAATAGCATGAAAACCACTCTCCCCCTGCACAAACATTGTGAGGAAGTTTGCCTTTTAAGTACATAACCATATTCCCCCTTTTCCCTTCTCCATCTGCCTCAGTCAGAAGGTGGTTTTGCTAGGCTCCCTCAGCTCTACTTGCCTGTGTAGATGTACAGGACTTCTAATGCCAATCATACACTCTATAAAATCAAGTCTTCTTGATAATGCTCACTGAAGCAGGAGCTGCATTTATGCACTCACAGCCCTACAACACGATTCCTTTTGTATCTGCACACAAAACTAGACAGTGTTCTGGCTCTGTATCTATGGATAAACACACTCAAATATTTGCAAGGGGACAAGCCTGGGGTACACTTGACTTCACCTGTGTCCCAACCTTCTGAAACTTGGAGAAGAGAGAGACACTGGGATCGGTTTGGAGACTGAGCTACGCCTGTGGCTGACCATGGACTGGCGTGTGGGTGCATCTGGGCTTGAGTGCAAGTCCAATTGTAGACAAAATGCAAAAAACTTGCCCGGGAACTGCCATCACACATGTAGGGCTTGGAACATGCAGTGATGAGCAGCTACCCACCAGGTGGTGCCATGGAAGCATAGGAATTACTGTCACTGGTTTACTATGGTACCTCTAGCCAGGACCTCATGCTCTTTCAAACTCTGTGGAAATGTGAATTATTCCACAGAAAAGCCTTTTTTTTTCTTTTTTTTTTTTTTTTTAGCAGAAATCAACCTAAGAAATAATTCTTGCAACTCTGCAACTCCCTTTCTACCCTCCTCTTTAGAGCTTTATTTTATTTTTCAAGAAACAATAAAAAATAAACACAAAGAAAAGGACATAAAAGAAATTATTGATATGATTAATAATTTTTTTACACCATCTCTATGTACTTTTCTTTCTCTCAGCATTAAAGAGACATGTATTCAGTCCTGAGATAAAAGTTTCAGTTGATGTTTCAGAGCTGAAAAGCTTATGCTTATCAGCCATGCACAGAAAAACTGCTGATACAATAATGAAAACTTTTGGGGTTTGGTCAGCAGATATCAAGACTGACAGAACACAGCTTGGGATGGAAATGTATAACTGCTGTCCCAGAATGGGAAGTGACCTCTGACATATGTAATACTCTCTCTTTCTTCCACTTGTCCTCACAATTACTTTTACTACCATGCCCGGCCTTTCTTCCGCTCCTTCCCCCTCCCCCATCCTAGCAATCTTTTTTAAAAACGAAAAGGTTATCTTCAATCCTTGGTCTTCCATCTCCCTTCTGAACATCCCAAGGAAGACTGTTTACTCATCTATACCAAGCATTTGACTTCCTTTTGTCCCTTTTCCATTTGACTCATTCTTCCTAAGGTATCTACTGTGTCCGATTTCCCATTCTGGATACAGCTGATCCTTAGAGCTGAGGTGCCACGGGCAGCAGAAAAATCTGGCACTTTTGGAGGCAGGAGATAAATAGTGAAGTAGAGGCAGAAGGTGAGAAGGGATTCTCAATACATGTCACTCTTGGGGGGCTCTTTGGGCTGTTGGGAGTTTTGATGCAAATGAGAAGAAGTGAGTTAGGAAAAAAACAGCTGAATCCTTATAGTTTCACCCAGATAGCACTGAAGTATAACTCAAAAAGCTTTTAAAAAATATGTGAAAAAATCTTAAAACCCAAGAAGCAATGGCCCACAATAAAGCTCTCAAAGTTCAGTACTGTCCAGTTAACAACTTCAAGGGGATCCAGTCCAATTCACAAATGCTGCAAGGGGTCAGCACTCATGCAAGGCATTGGGATAACATGAACATACACTTTGTGAAGTAGGATCCTAAATTTCCAGCTAAAGGGTGACAGAGTTTCCAGATGTTGAAAGTAAAACACTTGTACCTACCTCAGAGCTCATAGGACTCAGTACCAGGCCTAGAGCTTGGTGCAGATTGCTTGGCTTCACATCAGAAGAGATCCCTGGTTGAAGGTGCCTGAGACTTGAGGACGGAGGGGCAAGTGCCCCCATCTCAGCTACTCAGAGAGCTGCCTCAGGTTGAGCAGGGTCATAGCAAGAGATGCTGCTGAGTCAATTTTGGATTCCTGAGGCTAAGGAAGTGGTACCTGCTGAAAACCCCTGTTGCTCATTTCCAGGGAATTGCTCCCAAGACAGAGCAGGAAGAATATAATGCCATAACTTTGATATATGACTGAATTAGTGGGTTTCTGACCCCCAACCAGAGGGTTCTAACTGAAAGCTCATTCCCATATTACTGTTCTAGTGACAGTAATAAAGCACCTGAAACACCCTCTGCCTGAGAGTGTTGTCTAAACGCTTCTTGAACTCTGTCAGGCTTGGTCCTGTGACCACTGTATTCCAGCACCCAACCACCCTTTGGGCAAAGGACCTTTTTCTAATATCCAACCTAAACCTCCCCTGACACAGCTTCAGGTCATTCCCTTGTGTCCTGTCACTGTTCAACACAGAGAGGAGATCAGTGCCTGCCCATCCTCTTGGTCTAACCACTGTTTGGAGAGAGAGAGATATTTCAAAACTGTCTGTCTTTTTCCTCTTCTGGGAGCAGGAAGTCCATGCCACAATGCAAAAAGTAATTATCTTTGTGGCTGTATGAGGTAAAGGCAAATAAAGGAGATGTTCTCAACATTCAAGTCTTTTACCTACTCCCATCTCTGCTGCCTCATTACGGCTTTAGACAACTCTTTCTTCTTTACAATGAAAGTCTTTTTTTTTTTTTCACATTTTGTTCTGAAAAGTTTAGCCACAGCCATGAAAGAAAAATGTGCTTCCTAAAAAGGGCTTGTGTAGAAATCAACTTTTTTGTTCTAAGGAAAAAAATGGTGAGTGGCAGAGCAAGCCTCCTTCCAAAGATGACGAGAAAGAGTTCTGAGGTTTCTGGGAAGTTCAGGCACTGTTAAAATTTGTCTGAGTCAGAACAAAACCATAAACACACACAGATATTTCTCTTCATTTCTCACAAACCAAGGATTTCAAGAAATCATGATGTTTCCACAGACGAAACATATCCTGGTGCTGCTCTTGTTCCAGGAGGTTGATATTTTTAAGTTTCATGTTTATTTGCTAGCAAACCCTCAAGATTTTTCATGAGCTGCTGAGTTTTATTGAGCTGCTGCTCATTGCATGCTACACAGACTAACACCTTGAAGCCTCCACTCCCAGTACAGTCTCCTCAGGCAATGGTCACACTGGCCCCTGATAGACCCTAAAGCTTTTTCACACTGCCAGCCCCCTGCTCCAGGGCCCCAGGAGCCCCATTTGGAACCCAGAGGCTTTGCTGATAATGCAATATGCTGCCAAGAAAACACTTTAGGTAAAACAACAGCATTTCTCAGTGATACTCACAGGAAAAAAACAGTCCAGCTCTGCTGCTGAGCCCCCATTCTCTCTGACTGCAAGTGTTGCTCCTGGCTCTGCAGCCCAGCTTGGTTCACATGGCTCGGAAAGAGTCAGGGCAGAAAGAGCCAAGATTATCACTGGGGTAGCTTTATGTCACCCATTTTCTTAGGAACTGCATCTGTGACCAGATCCTGAACTGTGGCCCTTGCCTGAGCTACACCACAGTCTGTGCCCAGTCTGTACCTGCTGACCATCATCTGCTGGACCCACTGGAATTTGCACCTGCCCCATCACTGTGGCTTTGCCAGATGGTTGCAGGGCTCTGGGCTAGCCATGTCACCAACCCTGTCTCCCTTGCTAGGTGCTGATGCATTGATCCTGGTAGGGGAGGGCATAGATAGCCCCACCATCCTCATGCCCACTCTTGTCTCCTGGCTTGGTCCTGGTGGGGCAGCCCACCCTCACAGCCCCTGAGACATCCTTATGGGACAGAGAAAGCAGAAGGGGCACTCTCCTGCTCACTTCTCAGCTACTGACATTCGTGTACATACCTGGTTTTACAGGTTCCAGTAATTTTGTAAATAAAAGGCAGGGCACAAATCTGAGAAAAAAAAATACTGGAATACAGCTACTCTATGTATGTGTAAAGATACAAGCACTTGATCCAAAGAGCACAGCTGAACAGAAAAAAAGGAAGTGTTTTGGACATTTCTCATTCGGACTTATCCTTTCAGCAGAGAGGTACAAATATCAGGCTATGACATGAACTCCCCGGCTATGGCACCACATCAAACAGAAGTGGAGAGAGAAATGTATAAAACTTCAGGCTTTATTTTAATCCTTTAATTTCCTTACATAAAATGTTATTCTTCTAAAAAAACTCATATAAAACCCAGTGAAAACCACTGGACTTTTTCAGTGGCTCCCTGGGGTTTATCCTAATCTGTCAAGTAATTGCCCTGTTAGGAAAACAGTGAAGACAAAACCCAGACTTTTTCACACTAACTGTTCCACAAGAAAAACAGTTACAAAAAAGTCACTTCTGTACTAGACTTTCTCTGTGGAAAGAACCTTTTGTCTAATTATAATTTATTTTTTTGTCTGAAACGCTTGAAAAGCTCTGTATATTTTCAACCTAAGTATTCATAAGTTCTTGAATGCAGTGAGTATGAATTCAATAATGGCTTTTTCAGCTTTGCACAATCGTGCAGATGCTTCTTCACAATGTCTAAAGTCACAGATGTCTGTCCAGAGCAGTGAAAGCTTTCCACAGAAAAGTCCATTTTCTCCCCACATTAACCAGCTGGCCATGATGTGTCAAAACCAGTACACGTCCCTTCCCTCTACTCCACTGTTCCTACAGCATCCACAACTCACCCACCTTCCCTCTCTCTCACCACCCCAATTTCACTTCCCCTTTCTGCAGTTGAATGCATGTGCACGTGGATGGACAAGAACAGCTCCTTCTCCCTGCAGCAGACCCACGAAGCACAAGCAAAATAAATGGAACAGCTGTCTGACTTTGGTTTTTATTGTCACACAGTCCTTATCCTACTCACTTCTACTGTTGTGGGCACCTTGCTCACTTTTCACACTAGCAGATCTTTGGAAAGAGGTGCTGAGGAAAATGTTTGATTATGAAACCTGAGTGACTTCAGAAGGCAAAATCTGACTTGGGCTCTTAAATTACAAGAGGATCTGAACAAGTCAGCCTTTTCCTGAGGTGGATATACGTGGAATTAATTAGAAAACTGAACAAGAGCTCAATTAACTAAATAAATTAACTAGATTGCTAGTTATAACACTGATATCGTGGTTTCAGAAAAGGGCTGTTGCCTTAAACAGTGAAATCTTTCACACCTTTTTTTAACCATTGCCAACCCTGAATTCCATACAGACATTTTCTAGTTTGAAAATGTGGCTTGTTACAGTACTCAGTTCAGCATAGTTTTACATAATTATAAGACCAATATAGCAAAATAAAAGCTGTCACAGGTCCAACTTGGCTCCCAGCCAAGTGCCTGGACTATGGGAAAAACCTGCCCCCTTCCCTCTCTCCGGATTGACGAGAAATCACACAAACTAAAAAAAAACACCAAACTGAATTCCCAATTATATATATATATAAATTATTTACAGAAAAATTATTTATAGAAGACTCCAAAAAGGGAAAAAGAAGGGAAAGGGAAAAGGGACTAAGGGGAAAATGGGATAAAAGGGACAAAAGGGACAAGAGGGACCAGAAACACACACACACAATCAAGTCCTGTAAATTAGCAAAATATATGGTAAGATAAATCTCACCACGTCTCTTAGAGAAAAGCAGGATCACAGGCCAGCAGTCTTGGGACTTCCCGTGGCAGAGCGGCAGTCACTGTAGGCCTCAGCCAGATAAGTGAGGCCAATGCAGTGGCTCCCTTCTTCTGAATTTCACCAGAAGGGAAGAGAACGAGGTCTCTAATCTCCAACTTATTTATACCCTGGTTTACGTAAAAATTGTAGGGAATACTGGGTACAATCGTCACTTCCTTGGTCACCAGGGAGGCCTAGACCCAAAACCATCACATTCTCCACCCCTTATTCCATACTATTTTTACTTACACTTATATCTCGCGTCCGCCTACATCCCGTGCTTGTATTCCGCGCATATATACATATATATTTATAGTCTTTGTTTTCTTTTGGGGCTGTTGTCTTGTTGTTGAAGGATCTGCCCCAGCATCAGCTTATTTTGCATCAGTGGTCTTCCTTAGTTACAATTTCAGTTCTGGCTTTAGGGATGGTTCACTGGTCTGGGCTGTCTCATCACTGGATACTGGCATCAGCTTAGGTCGTCTTTTTTTATTTGGTGACTACTTTCCTGCAAAAGACAACTCAATTGTTTTTCCCCAAAGGTTAGGCTTCCTTGAGGCGCACACTGGATTTTCCCATCCTTCTTCATTACTCACCAGGTATTTCCGGGTCCTTGGGCAAAGACAATCCCACGAATGGGTTTGTCTTGGCCTGAGGGAGGAGTAATCCACACAGCCTTCCCTAGTATACCTCTGAGATGGACAGCTGGAACTTTGTGTCCATCTACAGTGTGGAGGGATTCTGCTTGGGCAGAGCCAGCTCGGTTGACAGAGCCTCTAGTATTAAGTAGCCAGGTGGCCTTGGCTAAGTGTTTATCCTAGTTTTTGTACGTTTCTCCACCTAGCGCCTTTAGAGTTGTTTTCAGCAGTCCATTATACCTCTCGACTTTTCCAGCAGCAGGTGCGTGATATGGAATGTGATATACCCATTCAATACCATGCTCCTGTGCCCAAGTGGTCACTAGACTGTTCTTGAAATGAGTCCCATTGTCTGATTCAACACGTTCTAGAGTGCCATGTCTCCATAGGACCTGCTTCTCAAGACCCAGGATGGTATTTCGTGCCGTTGCATGTGGCACCGAATGTTTCTAACCATCTAGTGGTCGCTTCCACCATGGTAAGCACATAGCGCTTACCTTGGTGGGTCTGTGGCAACGTGATGTAATCGACCTGCCATGCCTCTCCATACCTTTACTTGTCCCAGCGTCCACCATACCACAGGGGCTTCAGTCTTTTTGCCTGCTTAATAGCGGCACAGGTTTTGCAGTCGTGGATAACCTGGGAAATAGCATCCGTGGTTAAATCCACCCCTCGGTCCCGTGCCCATCTATAAGTGGCATCTCTGCCCTGATGGCCTGAAGCATCATGGGCCCATCGAGCTAGGAACAGCTCTCCTTTAT
>JAWWES010000001.1:81696377-81734548 GCA_035583135.1 Lophotriccus pileatus | reverse complement strand
GGGGAGCACTATCCCCTCCATATCCCTGGGGCTAAGAACCCCTGGGTATGGAGATCCCCCTCCCCTTCCCATCAACCATCGCACATAAGTGGAACTCCAATGTCAGCAGGTTTGGCAGAAGCTGTGCTGGCTTCAAGTGGCCCCTGGATTCCAATCTTGGTGGACTCCATAGGAACATCCCTAATTCCAAGGGGCACAGTTTGTGTCCCTGTCTCAGCCTTAGCCTTCTGAATGTGATCTACAGCGGATCGATAAGCACTAGCTAAGCCCCAGAACAGAGCAGAAAACTGGGTATTTGGATTCTCATATAAGAGACAACCCTCCATTAAACATTGGGTTATCTCATTAGGATCCAACACTTGCTCTGGCGTAAAGTCCCACGTAATGGGAGGTGCCACACGGCCTATCCATTTGCCGAAATTCTCCCAGGCTCCCTGCCAACCAGGAACTGCCCTTTTCAAGCCCCTTTCCAAAGCTCCAGCAAGACCCTTCGAGGTTCAGCCTTTCCTGAAATAAGCAAACCAGCGTAACACCATCCTTCCTACTTTAAATGATATGCCCATTCCCTTCATCACCAAAAGGATTGTTGCCACCCAATTTAGATAATTATTAGAAGCGACAGTTAACTAAGGAATCTCCATTATCCATTGTTTAATGACCAGACTGCGGAAAAAGAAATACCTGTACAGAATGTCTTTCCAAGCAAATACCTGTGGGTCCTGATGTCTCCACATCAGGTAACCCAGAACAGGTGCAAGGGCTGTTAAAATCAGGTTAAAAAGTAAAAAGAGTGCCATTGTTTATGTTATTTATATATTTGTCCACAGTGTTCCAAAACAACAAAGTGGATTTATATAGACACACTTCTCTTGGCAGCTCTCCCGGCACTGTACCTATACAAAGGTGATGTTTGGCAGAACTTGGCCGCCTTCCCAGAATTTGTTAGGGGTGGAGAATGTGATGGTTTTGGGTCTAGGCCTTCCTGGTGACCAGGGAAGTGACGATTGTACCCGGTATTCCCTACGATTTTTACGTAAACCAGGGTATAAATAAGTTGGAGATTAGAGACCTCATTCTCTTCCCTTCCGGTGAGGTTCAGAAGAAGGGAGTCACTGCGTTGGCCTTCACTTATCTGGCTGAGGCCTACAGTGACTGCCGCTCTGCCACAGGAAGTCCGGAAACTGCTAGCCTATGATCCTGCTTTTCTCTAAGAGACGTGGTGAAATTTATCTTACCATATATTTTGCTAATTTACAGGACTTGACTGCGTGTGCGTTTCGGGTCCCTCTTATCCCTCTTATACATTTTTCCCTTTTTCCCTTTTCCCTTTCCTTTCCCTTTTCCCTTTTTGGAGTCTTCTGTAAATAATTTTAATATATATATACTTGAGAATTCGGTTTCGGGGTTTTTTTTAGTTTGTGTGGTTTCTCATCAATCCTGAGAGAGGGAAGGAGGCAGGTTTTTCCCATAGTCCAGGCACTTGGCTCGGAGCCAAGTTGGACCTACAACAAAGCACATCACTTAGAATCCATGGAACTTTGGGCAATTTACAAATCAAATATTTGTCTGGGAGGTTTACTCTGCTGGAATTTGTCTCACTGATAGACGAAAACCCAGATTTAGCCTTGTATACCTCAAAAAACAATATAAGAAATAGCAGTCACAGTTTCACAAAACAAATAGGGTCAAAAGGAGTCTTATTTGTTCATATCCATTCCCTGTGGCAGAATTAGTTAAATTTCTAACAGTAAATGTATATCTAACATCTTCTTAGAAAGAATGATAGAGTATATTTTTTTCAGACATTTGTTCAAGTGCCAGCTATGAATAAGAAAAAAAGATAAAAAATCTTCCAGATGTGACTCTTCTTTACTCAATCTGTAGCCTGAGGACTCCTGTCTTACCCACCCTGAACAAAGAGAATGAGCTCCCTCCCAAATAAGCCCTCCAAACATTTTTCTTCTTTAAGGCTAAACAAACTCAGTCTTTTCAAACTACAAAGACTGATCAAGTAATACCACATATCAAATGCTCCTGTCAGTGAAACAGACTGTGGAAAGAGTTAATTCTGCTCCTAAGGACTTTATAAATACTAAATAAGTAAATTATTTTCTTACCTGATTTTTTAACATGCATTTGGATTTCTTCAGTCTTTTCTCACTGAACGCATTTCTGCTGCAGGATGCTAATACAGACATGTCAAACTGCTGCACCTACTTCCTCTTTTCATTTCTTTTAATCACTGACAAAGCTATTTTAGAATATTTCCTAAAAGGATACATATTTTTTCCCCAATTCAAAAACTTTTTTTTTTGCAGGATGAACCCATTACTCATGGAGCATCGTACAGCTTTTTACTCATCTTACATCACATATGCTGGAGTTACCAAGACAGGTATTTTTCCAGAATTGATATATGGTTTGCAATGCTGAAATTCCAAAGTATAACAACCTTCTCTTTACAGAAGGGGAAGCTGCAAAGAATTTTTAAAAATATTAAGTGCTATCCAAGTAGAAGATGAATATAAGTATGAGGGAAGCAATATGTTGTCTACATATTAGCAGCCTGATCTGTCACTGTCATTCACTCATAAGAGTAATTTTCCCATAGTGGAAAAAATAGGTAACCTGTTTCAATAGTGCTACTTGAGGTTAGCCACATGATGAGTCCTAAACTGTACTGGGACTCATACTCTTCAGCTGATCAGACAAACGTCCAGTGGAAGATGGCTCCAATATCACACAGGTCTCCAAACTTCTTTGATCGTGCACCCTAAGTAAAAAATTTTTGAGCAGAACCCCTCAATATATTTATATTTATTTATAAAAAGTTATACCGGTGTACTATTGAACTAATATATTATGTACATTATAAAACCTACAAAAAATAGAAATTTAAAAGGATGAGATAAAGATAAAATAAACACTATTTTAAAAACTCATATTTTAATTTTATTTTCTAATGGTACAAAAATGTATTCTTTCTGCACTCCAATGAATTGTCTTACACACTCCTTGAGGTACAAGCACCCTGTTTCAGAGACAACTGACAAAGACATCATATTAGGTAATGCCAAGGATGGCTACAGGATTCTTAGTAGACCTCTGTTTTCCCTGTAAAATCCATTCTATGCTAAGGCTTCTTCCTAAATTATAGCTTTGCATTTGTTTTCCTCTTTCATTAAGCCAGAGAACTTGTTTGCACTAACAGTAACACCCCATGATAACCAGATCAGGCAAAAATCCTTCCTGACTAGTGCAAATGTCAAGATCTAGCGGGGATGCTGAAAGAAATTATTAGCTCAGCTATTCATTTGCTCCTTAGCAGATTGATCATTTAACATGAGTTCCTCTAAGGAAACTTCATATATTAAATAGTAGAAGATAGAAGCAAAATAGATTGGGGTACTAATATACATAGCAGCTTTCTTAGCATTAGTGAAAATGAAAAAAAATTACACATGTCCAGCTTATCTTTGTTCATGCTAATAAGAAATGTAACAACCTGAAAGCATCAAAGGTGAAATATTCAGAATTGAGAAGTAAGCTGGGGCTTTCCAAGAAGCAGAAGTCAGAAAGGCTGATGATTAAAGTCAGTAGATATTCAGAGTTCTTAATGTAGAATCAAAACTTCAGTGCTAGTTTTAGGTGTGTTACTCTTGATAACAATTAGAAATATTTGGTAAAAATAGTGTTGGTAATAATTTGCCCTAACTAATACAGTTCTGAATTAGTAAAAGAAGTGTTTTGCTTGCAGATACATCCCTCTCTCTTTCACTGGGCTAGAGTCTACGCTACAGCACTCATGCCTAGCACTCCTCAACCCTCTGGGGTTTGGTCACTCAGCTGAAGTTACATTTGATTTTTCTGCTCTTAGGCTGTTCTCCTGTTAGTGATCTTCAAGGTGAAACTTCAACTTTGAATCTTAATATTTGTCTTCTTGCTTAGCCATTATATATATAAGCTAAATTTTATACTATAGTTATCTATGAGTTCTTTGTGTATTGTCTGTATTCCATTACTCTTCAGTGGGGCACTGGAACAAGCTCCCCAGGGAAGTGGTCACAGCACCAAGCCTGCCAGAGTTCATGAAGCCTTTGGACAACACTCAGGCACATGGTGTGATTCCTGGAGCCTATGGAGGAGCTAGGCTTTGATTATCCTTGTGGGTCCCTTCCAACTAAGGATATTCTATGATTCTATGATTCTTGTTTGATCATAAGTCAAACACAGCTCTTTTCACCTGTTGCTGTGAGAGCGTAGCTACTCGAGCATACTGCTTGAACTCCTGTGGTTTTTAGATTATAGAAGGAAGTCAACACAGAGAGCAACACGCTCTGTGTACAGAAGCCTTCCTAAAAACCAGCGCTCTATGCAAGAAATTTTCTTTGCTTTGTTGAAACTTTGGTCAAAGTTTGCATTCAGTTTCCTGCAAAGAGAAGTGGTGAGAGGGAGATGGAGAAAGAAGCATGTAAGTTTTGTCTTTCTGCTGTTTCTCAGATCTACTTTAAATTAGTGCTCAACTTAGCCAATGTGATTTTGAATCTAGCAGCAGTGCAGAACCCAGTTACATACAGAAGCACTGACTTCAGTTGTTCAATATATACACCAGGGCACTTCTTTGGTCAAGAGTTGCAAGTGTTGGCTGCAGCAGATGAAAATGTGGCATGTGCCCAAACTCCTTTAACGATGTTGTTACAGAAGTTGGTTTGTGCATAAGGGCAGCAGAGGTGTAAACAAATACTGATTTTTCCTGATTCTGCTTGTGGTATTTAATCTCCAGCAGAGAGGCCAAACAGATTGGTGCAGCTGCTAACACCTTAACCTGAGGTAGTAATTTCTGCTTGACTCTGGCTGGGGGAAGGAGAAGGCACTGGACAAGACTCCCCGATACCACAGAAAAAAACAAGTAGGTCAGCTAGGCTGGAGCTGGCTGACTGGCATTTGTCTTCTGCATGCAAAAGAGCTCACAGGACATGCTTCACTGACAGATCATCATTGACCAGCATAGGAGCTCAGCAGAGGAGGCCTGGATAAAATCTAAAATAAAATACTTAAATAAGAGCTTAATCCAGTGTGAAAACAATTGAAAAACACTGTGTATGCAAATGAAAATCTCCCCAAGTACTCCTTACAAGTAACATCAGGTAGGTTTAGACCTCAGCATCACACAGGCTGTAGAATATCACCCACTGATTCATTCCCTGAGGTCAGTAACTGCTGGCTGAACAGCAGATTTTGAGAAAGGCATCACAACAAATTTTGCGTTCTGGACAATTTAGATGCTAAACCAAATTTTCTTTATCTTTTTAACTCATTAGTTAATAAACATTACCACATCTCTAGTGCCCAGAGTCTAGACTGAAAGGTGGATCTTGCTAGAAACCAAATACCTCGGGTTCATAACAATGAACAGTTGCTTTTGTGTTAAGAACATTCTGGTTCGACTATGTTGTAAAAATACGCCCTGATAATTTTGGTTGTGGCTTTGTTAGCCGCTGGGCTGAGATGGGAAATAAGCTTAGGCTTCCCACCTCACCTGAAGAAGCCTATGAATCATGAAGATCTTGTAATCCTCCTACTGAAGAGGATCCTAAGGAAAAAAAAAAATCTACTGTTTGATCCTTGGGAGAGAAAGATTCAGCACTTGTCTCCTGCAGAGAGCTGAGATGAAAACCTGAAATCCATACCCAACTTCTGTCTTGAGTAGTTTAGGCTCCTCCCAACTGGCTGTTTAGAGCCTCACCTAAGCTGTTTGACTCCCTCCATGCACTGTGTACAGGTATGCCCAAATGAAGCAATAGCTTCACACTTAAAATTTAAGTATCACTGTGTGTAATTCCTTTAGCTAGAAAGTCTTTATAGAGAAGTTTTAACAGGGAAGGAAATTCAACTTCAGTCTGTTGGACAAGCAGATCAACTATCAAATTGCTTTCTTCTGCATACTGGGTAGTGTTATTATCAGTTGTCATGAACTTAGTCTTAGCAGGCCTTTAGAGTTTATCCTTACAAAGATGCTGCTTTACTTTCCAACTGATGTGCCATCTCCCTAAACTCACTATTTTAGTAAGAACAGGCCAGAATGTCAGTGAAAGACTGCTGAGAGGAGAGTCAGGGTAACTTCAAACGTTAGCCTAAAACTATGCTTCCATGCAATTTCATGGTCAGAAGAACTTGCTTAGAAAGAGTCATGATCCCTGAAAAACTGGTTGAGATCACAGGAACAACACCTATCTTTGTGAAGAAAATTGGGATAGTCCAGCTCTGTAGGGAAGGGTGATAAAGTTGTAGATAATCACTGTTGTAGAATTTAAAATCTTCAAGTCCTCTTACAAAACCATAATCCACGATATACAATATTGGGACCATTGTGCCATATATATGTAAAATATTGAAACACATTGTGGAATCACAGAATGGCTTGGATTGCAAGGCACTTTAAAGACCACCTAGTTCCAACCTGCTGCCATGGGCAGCTCCACCTTCCACTAGACCAGGTTGCTCAAAGCCCCATCCAACCTGGCCTTGAACATTCCCAGGGATGGGGCTCCACTTCTCTGGGCAATCTGGTCTAGTGCCTCACTACCCTTATATCTAATCTAAATACATTCTCTTTCACTTTAAAACCATTTCCCCTTGTCCTATCTCTACACGCTCTTGTAAAAAGTCCCTCTCCACCTTTCTTGTAGGCACCCCTTAGGTACTGGAAGGTGCTACAAGGTCTTCCCAGAACCTTCTCTTCTCCAGGTGGAACAGCCCCAACTCATTCAGCCTGTCTTCACAGGAGAGGTGCTCCAGCCCTCTGATTATCCATTCCAATAGGTTCATGTCTTTCCTGTGCAGAGAGCTCCAGAACTGGATGCAGTACTCTGGGTGTGGGGCCATGAGAGCTGAGTAGAGGAGCGGAATCCCCTTCCTTGAGCTGGGGCTTTTGATACAGAACAGGATACAATTGGCTTTCTGGGATGCAAGTGCACATTGCCAGGTCAGGTTCAGCTTTTCATACACCTACACCCTCAAGTCTGTCTTCTCAGGACTACTCTCAATCAATTCTCTGCACAGCCTGTATTTGTGCTTGGAATTGCCCTGACCCAGGTACAAGGCCAGAAGGAAAGAAACATTAAAAAAATCCATCCCTTAGCTCAGTAAACAAAGGCTTTCTAAAAGAGGTAACAAGTGCTCTGGAATACCAGCAAGCTTGTGAAGCCAGAGAAATATCACTGATATCTAGTGGAGATACCCATTTTTTATACCACCTATTTTACCAGCAAAGGGTAAAGTGGGCAGTTGAAGCTAAAGACAGAAAGGTTTTTGGCTTTGCAGCTTTGCCCAAACAAATTTATTTCCCACACAGTCTCTCAAACAAAACAATCTGACTATTATGGGGCCTTCCCCTTCATTAATTACTTGACAAGAACCATCGCATTCTATCCACACTTGCAGAAAACTGTCCCTTTATCCGTAAAACAGGACTGTTACTAAAGATAATTCCTGACCAAAGATATGAAATATATGGCAACCTTCCTTCTCCTTCTGTCTCCTCTTCCTATCATGACAGTAATATTACTGCAAATAGAATAGGAAAGTGCAGGTTAAATAGAAACTAATGAAAAAAATTTCATTCCATTGCACTGTTAGGCAAAATAGCTCACCTGCAGTGATGTGCAGCCTGGCAGCCAGAATACTGGAAACTCAGAGATTTTATGCGAGTGTCTACACGTTGACAGAATAAGTAAATCCTACACAGACGATGTGTCAAACTTTATTGTGGTGCAGCTCAAGAAAAACCACCCTACAACTGAAGTTGATGTTACTAAACCAGAGTTATTAGCCTTATTTCTCCTACTTTTACATTTTCTACCACTTCCTGATAATACATGAGGTAACAATACCTGAATATCCGCTCATTTGTAGTAAGTTCAAAAACCTAACCTTTTTGCAGGCTTTCACTCTCTGGCTCGAAGTTGATTGCTGTCCAATATGTGGTACCTACATGACTTTAGAATTCCATTCTGACTACCAAAGCTTTTTTCAAATCTAAACTGGCTCTTTACCTACTGATATATCTCGGAAGAGAAGGGAGGGGAGTATTTACAAGTCAATGCTAGTGTGATTTGTCATTCTCCAGCACAGAATCAGCAGATCACTTGAGGACTTTCCCACTACAAACCCGAGCTCTCTCTGCCAGCTGCAGAAAGAGCTTAGGGGGAAATCAGTTTGTTGTATATATATATGTGTATGTGTGTTTGCTTATATGGATTGATATATAGTAAAAGATATAGAAGTATATATATACTGTGGTCCAGAAACAAACCTTGATACAACTTTGTCAGTGATTTGGGTGATCTGATGATTATTTCAACTGCCTTAATCTTCATCTTAGTATAAACCCACTATCTGGTAATAGAAATGACTAGAAGACATTTTTTAAAATGTAAAGCTTAAAATTAATGAGCCCTGGCAGCACATTCTGAGACATATTGGCAGTACCTATATGCATGAAAACAGCAGAGTTATGAGCAAATCAAATGTGACCAGGCTTGGTCATCCTTCCTTTGTTTAGCTTATCAGATTTCATAATCAGACCCTGGGAAATGAGGAAGAAGGATTGCCAGGAGCAAAAAGCAAAAATAGCAAAAACTCAGCACAGCATTCTACCACAGATTCCCCTGACATCTCTGCTGAATGTGTTGGGAAGCAAGGCATCTGTGCTGCAGACATTGCTGCTGAAACATGAAATTGATGCCACAGCCACTTATGCCAGATCTACCAAAATATCTCTGGTCTTTCTGGATTAAGTGAAACATAGGTGAATAGAGCAGGTTGAACCTACTTTGGTCCTTAAAAGATCTTGTCTTCTTTAGGAATGTATAGTTCTACAATGGCAATAATGCAGTTTCACCTCTTTTTAAAAGAGTCTTTGGGGTGTGAAAAGTTGCACTCGTACTTAATCGTGTGGAATTTGTGAAGGGAAATACACTACTGAGGAAGGTAAGTGGTATTAACCCATTGCTCTTTTCTGCTTCAGAAAAGCCATCAGCTCTTGCTTTTCACTCCATAAATTACTAAGAAAATTTTTGGATTTAAAAAGTGTACATTAAAAAGTGTACATTAAAACTGATGCTTTTATGATTGGTATCAATCTGTAATGTGTAATACTATGGAGGAAATACTTAATTTTCAAGTGTTAATTTTAATCACATTCAAATATTTCCCTCTAAACAGGTAATGGAAAAAAAAAAGTAGAAAAAACTCCAGATCTTTTAGACTTTGACTTTAAGTGATAATTATTGAAATCTGACTCTAAAGTGAAAGCATCTCATGGTTGCCCATATAAAAAATGAAATTATCAGTAATGCATCAGACAGCATGGTACTAAAGCTATTTAAAACACGTCTTGGCTAATGAGCATAGTACAATGTGTTTTTGCAATTAAATCTATTTTTGTTTGTTTGTTTTATAGGCTACAGCACACTATGCTTTGACCAGACAGTTCATAAACCAGTACCACAACAGATGCTAATTTTGCATCAGTGAAAGCAAAATGTAGAAATTTTGCCATTTCTGTTCAGTGTAAGATAGATGGCAGTGAGCCTGTTCACAGAGGTAAATTATTAAAAATTTATCTGCTCTGCACTGTGTGCTCCTACTCTCTGCAAACAAGAGTAATTCTCTGACATAAGGCTGAGTTAGAGAGAGTAAAACTGTCTCTGTATATTGTCCTAATCTATTGCTTTAAACAGAATACAATAATTATACCTAATGAGAACCAGCCACAGGAAGTGATGATTAATTCTGGTTAACTGAAATTGCCCCACATCAGCATATGTGCTACTTCCAATGTTATATATTCTTTCCAAGGCAGAAAATCTGTCAGACCCACACACTTCAATGACACGCAGAACTCCAATTAAAAAAAAAACAACAATAAACCTGCAAACAATAAAGAGCAGAACTAATGAAAGGAAATGGAATTACTTGTGGAGCCATTTCTTACCATGGGAAATAAACCAATGCATTTCAGGTTCATTCCTCTGTTCCTACCCACTTCAGGGATTAATTTTGCTTTGTGGGAAGAGGCTATTTAGAGTCTGAAACCAACACTGCAATGTCTCTTCAACAGTTACACAATCTCTTCATATGAGAGATTCTTCTGTGCTGCTGCCTCCATTTCCAAATACCTTTCATAAACTGTTCAACTGCACAGTGAATCATTCTGTTTTCCCTCAGTGTGGGAGAGAATAAAGAAACGTCCCCTGTTCAATGACAACAGAAAACAAAAATCACATCCAAAGAAACCCCAGGGTGCCCCACACAATGTTTCTAAGAAGATATGTACCAGAAGTATTTCTGGATATTAGAAAAGATTTGGATGGGCATGGGAGACAAATCATTCTCCAACAGATACAGCTAAGTTTTAAACTAAAAGTAGGTTTTTCATCTTATTTGATGAGTTTTGGAGAGGAAAGAAGATGAAAGGAAGGAAAATGGAACTATACTGGGTTGTTGTTTTACTTTATGTAAACAACCACATAATATCCTGTGTGCATTACCACAAATGACCATTAAGGTCGAGAAAATGGTGCATTTCAGGAAGAGCAGAAGAAGTACACAGATAGGACCATGCATAGTTGGGAGAATTATATCCTCTTCCAAGAAAGGAAGAATGGTCAGTATTATGAGATGAATACAAACCCTAGTATCTGCTATTTATAGCCTATTTTAATTGTGTTTATGAATAGATCTGTTACATAAATATAAATAACAAGCGCTCCCTCTAGTGAGATTTTCTGGGATTTGGTGTTTTAACTACTGAAGGTACAGATGAGAAAGTTTTTAAGTAGAAGTGAGTTCTTCTATAAGACTATCTGTTTGAAGTCAGAAAACAGGTACAAGCTTTTAGACATAATAGAAGGGGTTTTTAGGTCATTAGCACAATGTATTTGACAGAGTTGGGGAGAGTCAATGTCTTACATTAAAAAACTAGATTTACATACATGGTTGCACTTGGATGCTGATGTTTACTTTGCTGGTTCATCCTTCTTCCCTGTAGGTGTGATATCCTTTTTTTACTGATGTTTACTTCAAACTCTAAAAGTCAAAGGGACACATTTCACTTATTCATTTAGGTATCTCACTACAGTGAAAGAATAATAATACCAACAACACATCTGCCCAAGGCAAAAGACTGCATTTCAGCAGATACACTGTTTACACTTTCTGCACTGCAGTATTGATGTTTGACTATATCTTTTAAAAGTTATGTATATTATCGTTACCTTTTCTTATTTTACAGTATCATTAAATGTAATGCTTGTTACAGTTCTTTCCAGCAGATTGGAAAAACAGTCTGTGATAGCTCTCAAGGTTGTGGCTGATGTCATGTCACAGGTAACCTCACTTCTGGTATTTTGTAACTTTTCAGAGCATTGTCCTAGTCTTTGAGTTTAAAATACAGAATATTGATTTCTGGCAGAGTCTTAAGGGGTAGGGCTATCATGCACAGGATTCAAAGTCATTGCCATATGCAGTGTCTCGCCTCACTGCTGCTGAAACTCTCCAGAACCAACTCAGGTCAGCTTTGTGCACTCCCAAGTGCAAGTTTGTAGCAGAAGGCAACATACTACTCAGGGGCTCTCAGACCATAAACCACACACAGTTTCTAACAGTTGTATAGTAGCTGCAGTTCCTGATTCTGTGTTTACACTACTGCTTAACCATAAAAGACAGAGTAGGACCAGCAGTTACCAGCACCTGTGACGTGAAATAGCACTTCTGTGCAACAGCTGTGGCCTCGCTGCAGCTGCTGGATTGATGGTGACCTCCTGCACTGAGATCAATGACTCTTTAAAGTCATTATTTCCACCCAGCCTGCTGCTGAAGGTTACTGCTGTCACAGTTTCTCAAGGGGTGGGAGTTTATCCCAGGTGGAACCTGGTGCCTGTTTCAAAATGCTGGAGCAGGGGCAAGAAGGTGCTGTAGTGGTTGAGCCACCAGATGAGGGTAGGAGGCTGGAAGCAGCAGCAGGAACAGCTCAAGGGGTAGGGATAAGCAGCAGGAAATTGAAAGAAGTAGGTGGGGGCATACAACTACTGTCACAGGGTTGAAACTTGGGTTCTCTGAGAACATGGGAACACATATCTGGAGGTAATGGAGCCAGGCCATCACCTGTACATATGTAGCAAATTCTGCGTCTTTCACTTGCTGTAAGCCCGAGTATGGGGAATCTGAAGCTGCAGTGAGAAGGTTCAATGAGTTAACAGCAAAATAGTATAAGATCATTTAAAAACTGTACTTGAGAATCAACATATTGCTTTGCTATTCTCATAGAAATTCCTTTTCAGACCTTAATGCTGCATAAAATCTGCAGAAAAAAAGGTAATCTTTGATGCCAAATAAGTGATTGTGTAGAAGTCTCAAGTTTGCTGCCAACGTATAACCAGGATTCAGCTTCCTGCTGTAGGAGTCTAGGGAGGTGCTCTAGGGAGTTGGAGATGGCAGCTGAGGTGCAGCAGGTTCAATCCAGGATTTGAGAAGGCTCACACCCTCCTAACGTGGCAGCTGAAAGCCCAGTAGGATCCAGATCCCATGCCCCGAAGATGACCCAGGAGGCTCAATTCAGCTATCTAGCTCACATGCTCCCTGCCACTGGGGATGCTGGATGTTATTCAGCACAACTTCCAGCTGACAGAACAGTCAAGTCTCCTTGTTGGTCTCATGGCATATTTTCCAGACCCTTGTACGGACATCTTGGATATCTGACAGTCCCTCAAACAGCATCAGCACTCCTGCTATTGAACTACATTATGTCTTGTCGATTTTTGCTCTTCTTTCACAATTACAGAGTATGGGTTTGTTTTCAAACACAGCACAAAGTATTGGAAAGATGTGGTACGTAGCAAGGCAGAGCCCAGTCACCCCTGCTCTGCCCTCCAGGACTAGGTGGCCTTGGGCAGGGTGGCTGTGCCCTTGGTGTCCTGGTCTGACAGAGGGAAAGCACGTCCTATAGGGTGCACATCCTATGGAGTGCATGTCCTGTGAGGAGCAGCTGAGAGGCTGTTTCACCTGGAGAGGAGGAGGCTCGGGGGAGACGTCATGACTCTTTACAACTACCTGAAAGGAGGCTGTAGCGAGGTGGGGGTCAGCCTCTTCTCCCAAGCAACTAGGACAACAGGACATACTTGCAAGCTGTGCCAGGGGAGGTTTAGGCTGGACATTAGGAAGAATTTCTTCACAAAACCAGCGATTAGAGATGGGAATGGACTGCCCAGGAAGTCACCATCCTTAGAAGTGTTTAAGGAAGACTGGACGTGGCACTTAGTGCCATGGTCTAATTGACATGGTGGTGTTCGTTCAGAAACCACTGGACTCAGTGGTTTCCAGCCTAATTCCAACCTGTGAATCTGTGAAAATGAGAAAACTGCCGTACTGGGAAACACAGCTGTCCGCACACGCTGGGAGCACGCCGGCTAACTGCGCTGTGCAGCGTGCATCCCTGTGGGACAGCACGGACCGCGGGACGGGCTGCCACCCACGCGGGGAGGAAACACGGCCTCTGCGACCCGCCGCTCTCCCGCCCCGCCGCCAGGCGGCGCCTCCCGCCCTGGCGAGGCGCTACCATAGAGCGCGGCCCGGAGGCCCAGCCCGGCCGCGGAGGCGCCGCGCCGCGAGGAGGCGGAAGCGGAAGCGATCCGGGCCCGGCGGCGCGCGCGGGGTGACGCGTCCCGGCATCTGCGGGTGAGGCGGGAGGGGCGTCCCGTCTGGGAGCGGGACGGGGACGGGGGGACGGGGGGACGGAGGGACGGAGAGAGGGAGGAGGGGCTGGGCTCCACTGCCGGGGAGCGCGCAGGGGGGCCGGCGGCGGGGGGTGCGGGTGACCCTGGGACGAGCGGGCGGCCTTCCCGCGGAGCCGCCCCGGGGCAGGTGCCGGCGGGCCATGCGGCCGGGGGTGGGCGCTGCCGCCGGAGGGACTCGCGGTGCTCCCCCGCCCTGCCCTGCGGGGGCCGCCCGGCGCTGCCGGCCTGGACGGGGGGGTTCCGCTTCGGGCTCTTAAATCAAAGGAGCGCTTTTCTCTCTTTGCAGACACTTACCAGGTCTTCCTTCCCGAGAACGTGAGATCTGCCTCGGCGCCAGCAGCCTGCTGGGGTTCACTGGTTGTTAAGTAGACTTGGGAGCGGTGTGACATCGCGCCGCCAGTCCCTTCCCTCCCTCCTGAGAAAGGGTAGCTGCTTTCTGAGCCATCACATACCAACCTCATGTATTCCTAAGATTGTCATCAGCTTCTTGCTTTCTATTCTGAGGCCTTACAGAGGTTTAATTGCTTATAGGCTCTAGTGGTTATAAAGTAATTTAAGATGTTTGTACTATTCGGTTTTAATTATCTTGTTCACTCCTGTATTAAGAGACATCGTTTTAACTTGGGAATGGTTAAATCGCCAAAGAATTAAATTATTTATGGATAAGGGCTATTTTATTTGACTACTGTTGGCCTGCAACTTAAACTTGCATCTTTTATTTTTTTATCCTATGCTTTTTCTTTGTTATGGCTGCTGCAACAATAGTTCATGATACATCAGAAGCTGTAGAGCTCTGTGCTCCCTGTGGGTTATACCTTAAACCCATTACAAAAATGACCATCAGTGTGGCACTTCCTCAGCTGAAGCAACCGGGAAAATCCATTTCGAACTGGGAAGTGATGGAAAGATTGAAGGGGATGGTGCAAACTCACCAGTTTTCCACTCTGCGGATTTCTAAAAGCACCATGGATTTCATTCGGTTTGAAGGAGAGGTGGAGAACAAAAGTTTGGTTAAATCTTTCCTGGCGTGCCTTGATGGCAAAACAATAAAGCTGAGTGGCTTCTCTGACATTTTGAAAGTGCGTGCTGCAGAGTATAAGATTGACTTTCCTACCAGACATGACTGGGACTCGTTTTTCCGTGATGCAAAGGACATGAACGAAACTTTGCCGGGGGAGAGGCCGGACACCATTCACTTGGAGGGCTTACCTTGCAAGTGGTTTGCAGCAAAGGAGACTGGCTCGGAAAAGCCAAGCGAAGAAGTCCTGATAAAAGTCTTTCAGAAATTCGGAGAAATCCGTAACGTGGACATACCCATGCTGGACCCTTACAGAGAAGAAATGACTGGCAGAAATTTCCACACATTCAGTTTCGGAGGCCATTTAAATTTTGAAGCTTATGTCCAGTACCGGGAGTACGCGGGTTTCATCGAGGCCATGAACGCCCTGCGAGGGATGAAGCTCATGTACAAAGGTGATGATGGCAAAGCAGTGGCTTGCAATATCAAGGTGAGAGATTGCAGGCTTTTCTTTTTTTTATGGGAACCCCTATGAAAGACCAAATACAAATAAATGTTATCTCTATAGTGCTTGAAACCTGCCTCTGTGTACCGTAGTGATGACAACAGGTGACATGGACAGCACTGATGTAGCTTCGTGGAACAGCCCTAATACAATTTTTAATGTAAAGTGTTGGCAGAAAAACGTGGTGTTAGACTGTGTGAGCAAAGTGAGTGGAGATTTGCTTTTTCCTTAACAAGACAGTTCCAGAAACGAGAACTGCTGTTGGAAGGATCAAGTTTACAAACATCACTTTCTAAATACGTATTTAGAAATACTGTGATTTCACTTAGAATTCTAATTCTGAACAAGTTCAGACAGATTTCACCAAAAGGTTGACTTTAAAGTGCATTGTTCTTTCTTGTGTTCAGTACAAATTGGAATTTGGAGGGGGGTGGAAATTTCACAGCCTCTGTATTTTGTCCCTGTATTGATAATGAGGTCTACCAGACAAGTGTCAGAATTGTTTTAATGGCTTATATGGCCTGCGGAATACACAGTTAATCATTAGGGTACCTCACATGCAGAAGGGCCCCCCAAAAATTTAAATGGGAGTGGTGATCTCTAGCACAGTTCCATGTCAATGCACTGTGCTTGATTTATAATATTAATATGATTAATATTAATTTTTAATATTTATGTACTCTGGTTTATGTACTGTGTTATAACTTTGGGTTATAATTATTTTTCTGTAACGTATTTGTCTTAGAAATTACAGCTATGACAGGAGAGATCAAGACAGACAGTTCAGATGTAGTATCTGTGAAAACAAGGCTGCAAGAAAACTTACTCTGAAGGTGGTTTGTGGATTTACGTGTTGGTTGAGTGTTTGCCAGTATATTTCAGTATGCCAGATAGTCATTCATCAAACCAGAAATTGCATTTCAGGAAAAAAACCTAGAGTATTCCTTTGCATAATGTGGGAACATGCCAATATTTATGCAAGTTTAGTCAGTGTAAGTAAAATGCTGTAATTTTTTTATCGTGTTGCAGCATAAAAACTGTGCCTTGACCCAGTGAAATTCAAACTGCCACTTACACGCAGAGGATCAGGGTTGCCAAATTTAGTTTGGCAGTGCAAGAGGAAGCCTGCCTTCCTGGCAGCTGCCCTGTCAGGGCAGGTCTGTGTCATACAAGGTCACAACACCTTGTGTGTTTCTACCTATCTGTCCTTTCAGCCTTTTCGTGAAAAATCAGTTTATATAGAGGCTGAGTAAATTAAACTGCAGAGCATGTGCCCCTTGTTCTCTTCCCCATGGTTCATGACCATGGGTCTGCAGGAATGTTTTATAGACACCTGGCTCCACTCAGGATGAGAGATAAGGACACCAGTGCTGTCATGTCTCCTGGTGCCCAGTTCCAACATGAGCTGGGCATGGCCAACGTGTGTTAATGTGTCCTGGGTGTTTATTTTTTTTGAGGTCTCATTGCTCAGATGTATCTTCCTTTTCTGTTCTGTTCCCATAACTTGGGATCTTCAGCCCGACGTACATCAGTTTGGGAATCTGGGTGTTAGAACTGGTGGGAAGGCACTTGCTTAAACCAGGCGCTGAATGTTGTAGAACTATTTCATTTGCGAAGTTTAAGAATCATAGTTTTAAACACAAATGGGCTCCTGTTTAGGCCAATTTCTACCTAGTTCTGTACAGTCCCTAACAGCATGCATAAATTAAGAGCTCTGTATGTACCTGTTCTGACATGGTGAAAGAATTGGGCAGCCACAGCCTAAACCACAAATGGGGTTTATTTTTGGTTGTGAGACACAGAAGTGTAAAGTGGTATCTGATTTTGCTAATGTGCACACACTGAGTACCCAGTTACCTGGTTACAGTAGCTGGTGCTTGCTCTGGGTGGTAGAGAAGTTATCTTTCTTTTAAAAAAGGTTTTGTATTACTGATTGTACTGACACTGAGGTCTAGGTTAAAGTTGTGTAGGTTGTCAGGGATTTTTAATTCTTTGTTTTCAATTGTATCCTGTAAAGGTTTCTTTTGACTCAACAAAACACCTCAGTGATGCATCAATTAAGAAACGTCAGCTTGAAAGGCAAAAGCTTCAGGAGCTTGAAAAACAGAGGGAAGAACAAAAGCGTAAAGAGAAAGAAGCTGAGGAAAAACAAAAAGAGGAAGAAAGGTATTTATTGCTTCTTTCTCAGTTATATTTTTTTAAACTATCAGGCATACCAAAACCATTATTGCTCCTTCATATCAGCATCAAAAGATAGAAGAGAACTAAACACAAGTTTCCTGTAGCTAAAGTGAAGCACTTAACGCTGAATGGAGTTCTTTGGGTTATAACCTATGCTTATGTTCATTTCAAAACTCTAAACCTGCAAAATACCCAATTTCCCAAAAATTATGCTGTTAGACACCTGATCTCAGAAACCCTTGGCCTTTAGCATAAGCTACCATTTTGTCCTAATGACTGAAATAAAAACCACCACCCCTGCATACATTAATTGGCTTGATATTTTACTTCTCACCATGATAATTCTTTGCCCGCTTGCCTGATGTGTTGTTATTGTCTCTGGTCAAATAGGTTTGTAGCCATGTTTTGTCTTTGTTTTTAAAAAAATGGCAGGTTGATGACTGCTTGCTCTCACAAATAATGGTTAAAATGTTCAGTTTTCTACTTTTGTTCTTCAGTAATCAATATAAGTTACTTTAAAACAAATTTACTTAAAGTATGAAAGGTATTTTTACATAGGAGTCTAAAATTGTAGATTTACCTAGATAAGGTAAAACTATTCATCTCTTTTCAGGAAGCAGAGAGAGCTTGAAGAGTATGAGAGAGAGAGAAAAAGAGAAGAGAAGTTGCGCAAGAGAGAACAGAAACAGAAAGATCGTGAAGTTCGACGAAACAAAAAGCAACTTGAAAAGCTTCAAGCTGAAGAACAGAAAAAACTGCAAGAGAAGATAAAGCTAGAAGAAAGGAAGCTCCTGCTAGCTCAGAGAAATCTCCAATCCATTAGATTAATTGCAGAACTGCTAAGCAGAGTAAAGGTAACTTCAATAATTATTTCAAAAGCTAATGAAGAAAGCAGCAGAACAAAACCTGACTTGAGAGGGGTGGGGAGCACTGTTCATTAAACAACAGGTTTACTACCTCTCCAGGTGCTGTTCCTTAGACCAAAAAATCAGAAAAGCACAGTGAACCAGTAGTTCTCCCTTGTCAAATTATGCACATATAGGTGAATGGATGAGTGAACTTGAACCTATAGTTCTGAATAGCAGATTTTACCTGTAAATTAGTTGGCAGGCCTGCTCTTAAGTCCTGGAAGTGAATGTGTGAGCATGATAAAGTGAACTAAATGTGGAAGATAAGATGCAGAACTCCATTTTTTTTAGTGCCAGTTTTGATGCTGTTACCCATCTGGCTTTCAGCAATTCTGTTAACTGTTCTTTGCAATTTCCGAGAATAAACTTTCATTAGTCGATATTTGAAAATGTGCAGAATTATTTTTCTGTAGAAAAAGAACTATCAACAAGGGATTTAAATGTTAGATCCTGTCTCTCTAACAGTGTTATTTTTTCACCGAAACAGTGAAGCTTAAGGCTTGGATAAAGTCATATTAGGGTGTAATGTATGATAAGTATTTTCTGCGGAAATGAAAGCTGTGTGGCAAAGCACATTTTTTTTTCCTTGATGCTGGTGTGCCTCAGGAGTGTTTTTCAACTCATACAATTCTATGTACAGACCAGTTATATACTAGAAGAAGGGAGAAATGCTTTTTGCAGGCTTTTAAACTTTGTTGCTGCAGAATGGAAAGGTTGCCTGATGAAACAGGGAGTGTATTTCTGTCACTTGGAGAATTCTAAGGTCTACACTAAGCCGTTTGGCTGGGTCAGTATAAAAAAATGTTTAAACTGTGTTTTTCAGTATTGTGAGTTTCTGAAGTGGTTGACAAAATGGGAATCAGTTTCTACGTAATATTTGTCTGTTTAATTGCTGATTTTTTATGAATTCGTTGTAAAGTCATCTACAAACTGCAGATTGCAATCGTCTAAGAGAAATTCTTCTCAGTGAAATTTAAAACATTTTATATTTGACTAATTTTTTTTTTTTAGTTTTAAATTTGACTGAAACTGCTAAGTGTTGTCCCTGTTAAATGTATTTCAATATTGCAGATTTCACATATTGTTCTAGCTCTTGTTACTGTTGTTATATTAAGGAGGCATACAGACCAAGCTTTGCTTTTGCTGTATGAAACAGCTAGGAGCAATTAACACTCAAGAATCATGAACCAATAATGTTTCACCTTAAACAGCTGTGTGTTAGTGGGTTTTGTTGGTTGATTGGTTTGGGTTTTTTTTCCCTTAAGGAAACCTCGTTTTGTTTTGGGATGATTAAGTACTGTTTGTTAGATTTTATTTTCCTGCCATATTGCTGCTTTTCTGTTAAGGTACAACTTGGAAGCATGAGCAAATATATAAATGTTTTTGTGTTTATTCTTATCTTCTCTTTGATTGTCTTTCAGACAGTAAAGCTTTTGGAGCAAGAACAAAATGAAGAAAAGATTTGTCTTCAGCAGCTAGAGGAGAGACGAAGGCTCCAGGAGGCTGAGCTTAAACGTGTGGAAGAGGAAAAAGAGAGAGCACTGGGGTTGCAGAGAAGGGAAAAGGAACTGAGGGAGAAACTACTGAATAATCTTCTGAGCAAGAAAATGGATGCAGTTAATCAAAACAAAGAAGAACCTGAAGCATCTCAGTCTGACATGCTGAAAAACCCTAGTGGTGTTTCACACACTGTGTCATCCAGCTGCATCACTTCTACCTCAGGACAGGCCGTTACTGGCAAACTGGCTTCCGGCTCTCAAGCAGAAGTAGCGTCCCCTGAAGGTGTAAACACTCAGTGCAAGTACTTAAATGGCAACATTCATGACACAGTTCACATCAGTGAAGGTCAGAATCTTCATACTACAAACTCTGAGAGGTGTTCCGAGAAAACAGGTTCAGGGGTACTGTCATGTGTTCCCACCAATAACCAGGAGCAGAAGAGCCCCTCTAGCTATGACCAGAATACACACAGGAAGGGCTCGCACTGTGAGCAGGACAAACGTAGCACAGAGCCAAGGAGAAGAAAGAGCCGTTCATGTAGTAGCATAAATAGTGATGAGAGTAAGGGTAAACGAGAGAGCAGCAGACACAGAAGAGACGTGAGTTACCGGGATGAGAAGCGTAGGAAAGAAAGGAGGTATTATAGACGCTCTAGCAGAAGTTACAGCCCTCGACGAAGCCGCAGTCCTCATCGGAGAAGTGTAAGCCCCAGGCGTTCACGTTACAGGAGAACTCGCAGCAGGGAACGTAGACGAGACAGAAGGGAAAGAAGTCGTAGTCGCAGAAGTGTGAGCAGGAGACGAAGGCACCGGAGGTGATCACGGAGTAAGCAAAGGAGCACTCGGAGTGGGTAGTGCAGGCCTTGACTCCTTTGGAAGGCTGTGGTTGGACAAAAGGGCCAGAAAGTTGTAAACCAGACCTCACCGGTGTGACTGCTGTAGAAAACACGTTTGTTTCACCAATGCTTAGGTTGCATCAAATCCCTGAAATCAAGAACATAGATGCCTGATTTTTATGACCTTTGTTGTCTCTTTCTATGTTTCTACCACAATGTAGGTATAACCACCTGTGCTTGTGCTAAAAGCCAGTCTGTTTTCTTCACTTTCAGTTTACTAAACCTTAATTTTGGTGTGTTTAGTTTTTATCTCTGTATCACCTAATTTGGCTTGAGAAATACATGGATGCCAGTTATAGGAACTACAGAGGTGACAAGGTATTACATACAGATTTGATTTAAAGTGTTTTCTGGTTTATTAAGTGAAAACATGTTTAACAAAGTAGAGTTTTCACTGATTGAGGTGGATAGCAGGACTTCCATATTTTTCTTAAAATTGACTATAAAGATATGCAGGATACCTTTTAAATTGCTATGATTTCTTCATATGTCTTTATGATGCCAAGCTTTGTGGCCCAAATTATTCTGAAAGTAATGCCTTTGTATAGTTATACTCTCCATGTAAGAGAGGCACGCTGGTGTAGGAAATAAGAAGCAGTGGTAAAATTGTTGAAAGTTGTTCCAGTATTTTGTTGACATATTTGGCTTTGTAATTATTTCAGGTGGCATAGAGCTACTTGAAACATTTTTTCAGGTATATAAAGAGCTATACATTGTCTTGAAAAAGGGGCCTTCTTGCTAAATTATTTTTACTTGTGGTGTTAAAAGTAAGGCTGCAGTGTGTCTTGTTAAATCCATTTAAGAATACTTTTGCTTCTAAAATGCAGCTCAGGAATATTAAAAGCTATAACATTACAGTGAAAGAGTTTATTTTGCGTTTTTATGGTAAAATTAAAAAGAAAACTTTCCAGTGAACTGAAGTTGCTGTTTTCATATGTCAGTATATTAAAATCTGCAGAAGTGCTCTGTAAGAACCTGTTTGTTGAAAACATCACTCAACACATTTGAATAATGAAGTTCAGCCACTCTTCTTGATGGCCGTGTTATGTTACAGCTGTGTCAGCTGTTAATTCAACAGGACATGTGCTCTATATCTAACAGCCTTCAGATGCCATTTTCCTCACATTGATCAAAGTGTGTCTGTTTCCTGGAGTGTCAGAGGAGCACATTGGTGCTGCAGCTCAGCTGGATCCCTGGCTGGCTGAGTTTCTGTGTTACTCTCAGTGAATTTTTGTGGGATTTGTTTTTTACTGGACCATGCTGCTGAAATCATTGTAGTTACTAGCTGTGAACAGAAAAGGTAGACATTTATGACACTAAATTGTGAGAAGCTGTTGTGTCTCTTGAAGACAGAGAGGCCTAGGCAAATTAGAGGGCTGGGCAGTCACTAACTGTGTGAAGTTTAGCAATATCAAGTGCTGGATTCTGCACCTGGGATCAGGCAACCTTGGTGGTGTGTACGGACTGGGGAATGAGATGCTGGAGAATAGCCCTGCAGAAAGAGATCTGGTGGTGGTGGTGGTCGTGGTCAATGTGAAGTTGAATCTGAGTCAGCAGTGCCCTGGCAGCCAGGAGGGCCAACCGTGTCCTGGGGGCATCAGGCAAAGCACCACCAGCCGATGGAGGGACACCACCTGAGTTGAGGGAGGTGATTGTCCTCCTCTACTCCGCACTGGTGTGGCCTCACCTTGAGGGCTGCATACAGTTTTGGGCATCACAGTACAAGAAAAAGAGACCATCCAAAGGAGAGCTATGAAGAGGGTGAAGGGCCTTGAGGGGAAACTGTATGAGGAGCAGCTGAGGTAACTTGAGACTGAGGGAAACCTTATCACAGTCTACAACTTCCTCATAAGGGGAACTAGAGGGGGAGGCACTAATCTCTCTGTTGAACAGTGACAGGACCCGAGGAAATGGCCTGAAATTGTGTCAGGGAAGGGTTTAGGTTAGATTTTAGGAAAAGGTTCTTCACCCAGAGGGTGGTTGGGCACAGGCTCCCCAGGGAAATGGGCACAGGACCAAGCTTGCCCAGGTTGAAATCTTGGGTGGATGTCTTGATAATGTCAGTGAGATAATCAGGAAAATGTTAGTTTATAGTGTTACTTTCGGTAAGTCATAAAGCTACGGGTGCAGTGTCATTGCCAAGGAGTGGAAACAGTTAAAGCAGTGGCAGTTATCAAAAAGTGTTGGAGTCAGAAGAATCCAACAGATAGTTGATACAAAAAAAAGGCTGTATTTGATAGGTTATTTTCCTCCAGAGAAGGTGCCAAGAGTAGTTTTCATATCCTACCCTGAAATGAATAATTCCATAAGCTCCCTTGACACTTAGGGCAATTTCTGAGACCTAAGAAAAATACAGAATCATAGAAAGGTTTGGGTTGGACTCCCAAAGATGCGAGACCAAGGGATGTCCTTTGCCATATATTATCATGCTCAATAACGGGGTGTGGGGGGGAGGGGGGGCGGGTTTGCCTTTCCAAGGTGACCACTGCTGGGCATCACTTTGCTTGTGGTCTTCATTGATGATGGCAAGGAAACTTGAGAAACGGTTGAAACTGTAATCTTAATAAGGTCACAAATACAAATTATGTCATGCTTGATATAGTTTATTAGTTTATAGTTGATATAGTTTATTCAGGGTTTTATTGTGGATGAGGTATGTGCTTGTACTACTGCAAAAACCTCTGATGCAATAATTTAAAGAATATAATTTTTGATAGCAAAAAATTCTATTTGTTCTGCATCGATTTTCAGTCAGTCCCTTTTTACCAAATGTTTCTCAGGGTCTTAGTGTTTCAAATGAAAGAACCAAAGATACCAGCAGGTTTTATGATGGATTCTAGAAGCTGAAGTACCAAAGTTACTGAAGTTTTCCCCTCCTTTGGAAGACTGTTGTGTCAGAGGCTGAAAAGGTTAATGATTTACGCATTCTAGGATCACCAGGGGACTTTTGCAAGCTGGAAAGAGGTGGCTGCTCACCCATCGGGGTGGCTTGTGGCACAGCCCGTGATGCTATTCCATGGTAAAAGTCCCCACCCCAGGGAGGTACAAGTTGTTCTGGAAGTATATAATAACTCATAACTTCGAGGGTGTGGGCTTCCCTCCCACACCCCCAGCAGATCAAGAGCATCACTTCTGCAACTACCAAGTTCCATCACTGGATCCAGTGGGAGGTCACTATATACATTTTTCCACCCTTACCCTTCCTTTCCCTTACTCTGCCTTACCCTTATCCTGTTTTTCCCTTTCTCTCCCTTATGCACTTTCCCTAAAGGTTATTTTTTTTCCATATTGCTATAGATGACAGATATAGATGATAACAACTAAAATGGCAACATACCTATTTACCTTTGAAACAAAATTGTTCGAAATAAACATTACATGTATATGTTTTCAAACATTAATTATTCAGTGTTATTTCACTCTAATCCACCCCTAGGGATTTATTAATAAGAACCTGGGTTACCCTTCCCTTTCTGGGGTGGGTTGCAAAACGTTTAGATGCTAATTGCATAAATCTTACCTGACTGCTTGGATTTGCTCGGCTGACTTTCAGGACCTGTCTAAAAGGAGATAAAATTAGTTGGTGTTTCTTTTTGTAACTGTAAGTCTTTGTTACTTCTCCATTAGACTACTGTTTGAAAAGTTGAAGCCTGAATGTCAGTGTTGATCTTGACTGAATGGATGGCAGCCCCCAGGGTATAGGGTAGTCAAATCCTTGATGATGGTGGAAGACTTCAGTACTTGTCATTCCTCCAAAAGTGTTAAGCTTATCCCATGCACTTGACTTCTTTTTTTTTTTTGTGTCCTGCTTTCAAAATCTGGAGCTCTTCTTATGCCATTGCAAAGCCAAGAACTCAAATAGTTGCCAGCTTTTTGCCCTGTGTCAGGCAGCCATGCCTGTCAACTTAAAGCTAACTTTAAAATCGGGCTTGGTTGCTGGGGAAGGCTCAGGTTTACTCTTAACTGGTGTGTTTTTTCCTTCAGTAGTGGAAAAATTTCCCCAATAAGCATGACTGGTGTGGTACAAATACAAGGTGTATATCCCATTAAGCCATGGATTGGACAACTTAATGCTGCAGGAGAATGTTCACACCTGCTGGAAAGCCTTGGCAGCTGTGAAAGAGACCTGAGCCCTATTCCACATACTGAGTCCCAAGAAATGCCCAGGGTTTCTTCCAGTGTTCTGCCTCCTTTCTTGAGTCTTAAATCACATGATGAGACAAGAGGAGAGTTTTCTCAGTTGTGAGGATGAACCTCCCTTGTTGCACTCAGCTCCAGGAGAGATTTCACATCTGTCAAGTCTCTCTTTTGTCCTTGCAGAGGTGCCAGGAGAATAGGATCGAGTGGGAAGCCCCCTTGCTCTTGAGGTTGTGTAGGGTTCTGAAGTGTATTAATTGTCTAATGATACAAGGGAGCATGAGACCTCTTCTTGTTTGAGGAGGAGAACCCTGCTTATCACAGACTGCTTTGAGCAAGGTCTGAGCTGGAGGGTAGGAGGCTTGAGGGCCAAAGCTCCTGAGCCTCCCTGTGCTGTGCAGAAGCTGGTGCATGCACTTTTTGCACATGGTGGTCTCACTGTAGCTGTTTGCAGTGGCAACCAGGAGAGGTTTTCCTCCAGCCCTTGTGAAGCAAAGAAGAACACGAGTCTCAAAAGGCTAAGACATCTAGCTTCCCGCTATGGACAGTGTTACCACATATTCCTCTTCTTGTCCTTAAAGGAAAATGTCTCCTACTGTATCTATCTGAGGGCCAGTGAGCCTCTGTACTTAACAGCCTTTTGGCCTGCAATTTTCTTTTTATTTCCTGGCCTCAGCCTGCACTGGGTGGCTCAGGAAGCAGCTTATTCAAGCTAGAGCTTCGTCACAGGAGCAAGGCCAAGCCCTTTAATATGATTATTGTGATTCTTTCCATCTGCTTACTACCTGCTCTGGGAAAGTAATTTTCATAACTTTCAAGTCAAATTGCTGGAAGTAATTGATATTAGTAAAAAATTATTACCAAAACTGTGACCATATCCATACTATTTTTCTAATTAGCTCTACCTTTGTAAGCTATTCAGTGACCTAGAATAAGGGCGTGGGCATAATTAGGTATGCAAGTAAAAAGCATTTGATATGTTATCTGGAAGCATCATCCTTAAAACAGACAGACAAAATGGGAATTTTTACAGTTACTTCCAAAATTGTGAGAGCAGGATTCAGTGCCACAAGGCTATAAACACAAACTAATGAGAATTGATTGCTAATCAGGGCTATCTGGTTCATTGCCCTAGTGTCAGCTTTAGAGCAGTTCTTGAACATGTAAAGTATCACGTAACAGACTACTGGGGCTGCTCATGTTTGACAGTGGAGGTAGAGATGTTGTTAGATTTTATACAAGACAGCAATTCAATCTAGTGGTTTGGCAAATTCCTTAATTTATAAATGGGTGGGCAAAATTGACCGCTGATGTCTTGTATTACTATACAAAGCAAATTTGTCTTTATTATACTAAAGATGAAATATATGTATTCTCTGTGTTTTGAACTGCTATCCTGCCTTTGAGGTTTGGGTTTTCTGGATACAACACCTATTTCATTAAGCTTATGTTGCATTTGGTTGATCTGGCCCTTCCCCAGCCTCACAAACATGTTATTTGCAGAATGTGTCTTTTTCTGCTTCACAATAAATTTACAGAGTTGTCTCTAGTGTTTCTGTAAAGCAGCAATCTAGCTGTAGTTGATTCTTCAGAACCAGGTGCACAGAACAGATTCATGGAGTAACTTATGTTCTTATGTGTGCAAGTATTGTTGTTAAAAGGAAGTGTGCCTCTGTTTTTAATTATTTTTTTTTTTACTTAATCGAATACTGGGCTCTTGAGGCTAGTTAGAAGTGGTACACAGAAAATTAATTTGATCTGATTCCCCCTGCACCCCCTGAGTACATCTGCTGCCTCACAAAAAAAAAAAAAAAAAAAATCATAGATTAGCTCAAGCTAATGCTTTGCCAAAGTAATATGTTATAAAACTTTTGAAGGGCTAAGGCTGATTGGAATTGCTCTCTAACTGATACCTAATCTAGCTGCCTGTGCACTGTGGCACCTGCAAAATGAGCTCTACCTGCTCTGGATGGGATGTGCAGGGGTGCTGTCCATGAAATTGGACTATTTGTAGGACAGTATGAAGGAATATGTCACTCCTAGACACTGCCAACAAAGTGTCTGAAAAAGAATAAATCACCTTCAGATTGGATTTTCCCTGCAATTGCAGATGGCAACTCAACTCCATGCAGCTGCTCACTCATTCCCCCCTTGGTGGGATGGGGGAGAGAATGGGAGGGTAAAAGTGAGAAAACTCATGGGTTAAGTTAAAGAAAGTTTAAAGTAAAGCAAAAGCTGCACACACAAACAAGGCAAAATAAGGAATTAATTCACCATTTCCCATGAGCAGGCAGATGTTCAGCTCATCTCTAGGAAAGCCAAGCCTTTAAAATGGCCTGTGCAAGGCAACTGCTTGTCCACAGTTTTCTTTTGTGATGCTTGACAGAGAACAAGTAATTTCTGAAATCAGAGCCTACCTTAGCTGCTATCCATCTTAGTTTTCTTTTTGCATCTCTCTCTCTCTTTAAAGCATCTGACATTTTTTACTAGTGAACTTGGCTATTCCCAGGGAGTCTACGCCTCTTATATACTGCCACCTACCTCTGACAGAGATCTCAATGACTATTTGGTTGAGTTATTTGTTGAGAGATCATTTGCAGGCCACAAGTTAAACCAAGAACAACTCTGGATTGCTTAAGATGGACTTTAAAAGACATTCTCAACCAGAGTTTTTACTGCAAATAAAACTGAACTGAACGAGCAAAAATACAGGATTTCCTGCTCAATCCAAGTATTTGCAAGAGTATATGAGATGTAAACAGGAAAAAAATGAAATTAGTTGGTGTCAAAAAATGATAGAAGAAATAGTTATGTTACTAGGAAAATACATCTATTGTAAAATGTGAGAAGAAGTTGCACAGAAGAAAATGAGCACTTTGTTAAAACTGGACTTTGCATTTCAAGTAAAAAGTATGATACGGAGCATCTTGGCTTTTTAGGATTGTTAAAAAAATGACACAAACTGTATCATCTTAGTGTATTTCCAGGCCACCTCTTATAAGCTGGGCATCCTTAGAGGCTTAATAATGATAGTGAGGCACAGTTGTCCTTCTTTCATAGATAATTTCTTACTTTCAAATGTTATGCAAAAATGTGGTGGCTTTTTTGGTTTGGTTTGGTTTTGGTTTGGTTTGGGTTTTTTTGTGTAGCATTTGTCTGTACTAAGTCAATTAGGCAAAGCAAAATTCATTACCGAAATGGAACTGTGGAGGTAAAGTAATGGCTTAAACCTGCACATGGTCTAAGCCCTATCAGAGAAACCTTGATGGGGCTTTCAGAGAAGGCAAGCCATTACAATTTCATCTTCATGAATGCATTAGTAACCTAAAAGAAGCTTAAAATTTAAGCCTCACTGACAATTTACTTGGAAACAGCAACACACTGCATGTGGCTTTGCATCAAGTCTGGTGTGGGTTATTTTCGACCCTCCACCCCTATACCTCACTACCAGTAGTAATCTCATTAGACGATTATGACTGGTGTTCTCAACAGACAGATTTAGTCATAACTGAGAAAGAACTTCAAGTGGGTTTAGCTAACTGGGTGGGCATTTTATTACTGGATACTCTTGTACCCTCTAACTTTGCCTTAAGTGAAATGCGTTTATGGCCAGTTAAGATGTGCGAGTCTGCAGTAGTGCACGTAACTGTGTTTTTTAGTCAAAACTACAAGAATCAAGGGTTGAGCATTTTTGTACTCATGAATCTGTCATGCAGTTGTACTAAATGTCACTGAGATACCTGACTACCAGTCTGTGGCTGAGTCACTTGAGGAAAGTGGTCTGTAAGCTGGTGAGCAGCATCTAGCTCTTCTTAGACTTGTTTTGTTTAGCTCAACAGAAGAGAAATGTGTGGGGAGCTTTTGCTTCCAGTGTGGCTGATAGCCTGGGGCTGAATAGTTGTTATGATCGCAGGAGTAGGAAATCTCTAGGCTTACATGAAATTGCAAGCATTGCATTTTGTTTCTCAGTAGCAGGCAGAATTTGACTTTAGCAGAGAAAAATTTCTTTTTTTTTTTTTATTTTCTTACAACTTTCTAATCTTTTTGGCTAACAGTGTTTATCTTTGGCTAGTGATGTGTGAATAATCACACTTTTTATTTCTCTGTTTTCATTGGAGGAGATGCAGTTATTGAGAGAAAGAAGTTGACTTGGTTACCCATACAGATGGATACTTAGTGAGTTTTTAAACTTTCTTTTCCTGCAGAACTGTCTTTGGAATGAATCTGAGGCACTGAAAAATCTGTAGCGTGTTCACCAAGAGAGTGCCTAGATTTGTCCAGTGAATGAACTCTTCAGGTTAGTTTTTTGCATATTCAGATGGAAGTTCCTAAATAGTAACTGAGCTCATGTGCTCTCCTTGAGGTAGGGATAGCAGCGGAGGGTGTTCATTATGAATGTATCTGTGTTCTTGAAATGTTTGGTGTCTTGTTAAATGCAAGCTGCAGAGATTCACAGTCACTCTGGCAGAGAGGTGTGTTGTGATCTCCAGCCTCCACAGTACAAAATACACAGAGTATTAGTGTCTAAGCTGTACTGAACAGTGAAGTCTGGTGCACTAGCAAGACAATAGCCCTATATTTATAGGCTGTGTTGGCCAGGATGAGGAGCTACATGTTTCTACAGATAGGTGTTTGCTGTAACTCTTGTATGTTTGGGCCTACTACTCTGGAAACACATGAGACCCTGAGGTGTTAGAGCTGGAGGAACGGGTACTTTTTCTGAGTTTGTGTACAGAGGGGGAAAAAGCTGACATCCTCTTGTCTAACTTTATCAAGAAACTCTTAAAGTAAGTTGCTCCTTCACTACTGGCTAAAAGAAATAGAATTTCTTTTGGCTAAAGTGCAAGGATCTGAATGGAAAATTCAGATTCAGAGAAGGATGATATAGTGGAATCTTTCAGTTGAAAAAGTTCCACTGCAACCACAAAATGGTCAGAAAGAACATGTGACAACTTTATACTGGCCTGTTTCTTCTAGAATGAGGCAGGTTCAAAAGAGAAGCACAGGACTAACCTTCAGCTTCAGTATATAAACACAAGTCTACTTCCTAGGAAAGGCAGACAGTATGAAAATGTTGTGTTGGGACAAAGTCATGAGGTGCAGTCTTTAAATGTTCACTAAGCTGATGCACACAAAGTGAGGAGCTGCATCTTGATCTCTGTATTGCTGAAGTTTTGCCCGTTAATCGCTGAAACATGGGGAAAGCTGCCACTGAAAAAGATGCTGGTTTGTAACATTTTGCCATCACTGTATTACCGAAGTCTCATTTAGCTTTGTTGCCTGAAGGATCTCTAAATGTATGATATAAAAACTGTCTTTTCCTTGACGGAAAGGGTCCTTTCTCACCTGAGAGTTGCAACATTTGCCAAAAAAGGCAAGATGTCAGGCGTTTACAAGCTGGAGAGATGGACTGCAGGGCAGAAAGATTTCAGGAAAGTAATCCAGGGGTTTAATTTTCTGATGGAATTTCTATGAGGTATGTCCTGCATGAAGTTAAAGTCTCTGCCACATCTTGTACTTGGCAGTTTCTTCCCAAGGGTCTTCTGCATGCCCATGGTTAGTTTTGCAGGGAAGGTGAGGAAGACTGTAGCAGCCAGCTGGAAAATGTAGAACATTTTGTCATCCCTCAGCACCCTGCTCTGCCAAAACATGGTAAAGCATAAGTAGGACACCCCTGCAGTGGTGTTGCTATCAAACAGGTATCAATTTCTAAGCTGGTATGGGGGGGAGGGACCTGGAAAATACCGAAAAGTAACAAGAGTAGATTTAATTCCCCATAGGCTTCACCTGAGTGATCACTGTAAGAGAAAACTAGCAATAAAGCATCAAATAGACTCTTCCAGCTTCTCTTTGAACTGGCTGCTTCTGCACTTAGGGGTGGGGTCTACCCTACTGCCAGCACCAGGATCCCCTAGACCTGTGCCCTTCACAGCAAGTTTCAAACCCAAGCAAGACTCTGCTTTGGTTTTGGGACTCTGGTGCACTGCGCTGAGTTCAGGTTCTTGATGCTCTTCTGTACCGATTCCTGTTTTGCTTGTTACAAGCCTTCAAGTGCTTCTGAAATACCAGTGTCTTAACTGACTGAAGAACTGACAATATAAGCTTTAATCCACACTGCTTCTTTAGACTTATACTTGATGATGGAAGATCCAAAGAAACAGCTTGACTGGGTAGAAAGACCCATCAAAGCCAAATAACTCAGCTAACATGTTTTGTAACCAGTGTGTTTCTCACAAGCAATAGGATTAAGTGGATCAGCTGGCATGCTTTGTGCCTGGTGAAAAGAAGCTTATTTAAATTAAGAGAGCCAGGGAATCTGTGTCTCAGTCCAGAAAGAAGATGGGTTCCACAGAAGACCTTGACTATCCTCAAATCATTGTGCAATACAGCAGTGGATTTTTAGTCTCAAAGGTAAGATATATAACTCAGTCTTGGAATGCAGACAGAAATGTGCAAGGATTTCACTTTAGGTCCTGAATGTAAATCTTTGGAAGAAGTGAAAGAGAGAGTCAGAATAATGACTGTTTTTTCAACCAGCATTTTATTAAGGCACAAAGGTAGAACTAGTAATTCTCCATATTGTTTACGTTATTTGCCTTTCTTTCTGCACATGGGCATAAAACTATAATATATAGTGAAATGGACAATTTTTTCCTAAATTTACTATTTAGTTACTTTTCTTTTGGTCCCTTGCCGCACCTATGGGCAACACGGTAAGGGAAGAAATGGTCTTTGGGTTATGCAAATACCATTGCATCTTAATGCTCCTGAAAGACAGGGCTGACAGTAAAGAGAGACAAAACAGATACTGAAAAATTACTTTACTTTGTGAGAAAGAGGAGCACCCAATGCTTTCCAAATTATGCTTTACTCAGAGGAAAATGAGCTTCGTTGCATAGGAATCACTGTAGATCAAATCACTGTATATACAGGCAGTCAACTGAGTTAATGCCTTTTTTGCTGTTTCAGGAGTGTTTGTGTGACCAGAGTAATACTTGTAAAGTTCACTGTGTACAGCTGAACAAGGATGCTTTTCTTATGTATAGTTAGCTATGTCTGTCTGAAAGTTGCAGGTTGTTGCTGGAGAAGCTTCACACCTTCTCTATGGAAAGACAGGGTGATTCTGCTGGCCTGAATGAAGTAGTTCTTCTGGCTGAGAGGATACTCTCTCCTTCTGCGAGAGCACTGTAGTCCTTCACATCAGTCCCTGAAAACAGGGTTCATAGAGTGGGATATTCCCCCTTGTTGTGAGCCATAGGAAGGTCTCCAGGGTTCAGTGGAGCATGTTTAGCATTAGATCCTTAGTTAAAGAACAAAAACATAGACAGAGAACAACCACCACTATCCAGTCTTACCCTTGTTCTTTCCAGGCAAAAAGCAAGAGATACTGTGAAAATGTGCTCCACAACAAGGGAAGAGGCAGGAATATTTACACCCAAAACCTCATTTCTAAATGTGAGCTTTTGTGAGCCAAAAGCATTGGCTGGCTTCAGCCAAAAGGGAAAAAAAAACATGAACAAAAAGTGCATTGCATGCCCCATATGTTATATCGGTGCTCAGACCAACTACATTTTAATAACTGGACTTATTTGTATGAAATGAAATTTTACATGGAAATAATATCATTTTGTGTATATTTTCTCCAATAATGCAACTTGAGAAATTCACAAGGCTTTACTGATTTCACCTGATCCCTCAGTCCCACCTTTCCTTACCCCCAGGTTATGTTCACTGCCTGTGAGTTGGGGGTGTTTGATCTTCTGCTGGAGTCAGGAGAACCTCTGTCTTCAGATTCCATTGCTGCATGCTTGGATACCAGCACCACCGGGATGGAAAGACTGCTGGAGGCCTGTGTGGGACTGAAGCTCTTGGCAGTAGAGGTGACACAAAAAGGAGGTAATAAAGGCAGAGGAAGGGAAATAAACTAAAAGACTTAAACATTTGATGTTTGAAAGTGAGGTAAGATGTGTGGGCAAAGGTAATACCTAATATTAGGTCAGTTAATGTAGCTGGAAGAAGGAGGGAATCACTTGGGATTCACGCTTCAGCTGAAAGAGAAGTGGCAAATGTCAGCATGATCACAGGTGTAAAGTAAAATCCAGGTGAAGGGCTTTATGTGCTTAAACTTCTTTGTGCAAGAGCCTCATGTGACCTTGGAGGCAATATTCAGGACCTATAAAGAGCTGGTCTCAAGAAATCTCTGAGGTATGGGCATGATTTTAAACCTTAAAACAAAATGCCATGGTGGATAGGCAACAGCGTGATTTAAAAACAGGTTTTAGTTTTCTTTGGCTTTTTACCATTGTGTGAACTATTTTCATCAAAACTGCGAGGTAACATAAGTTTGTTCTTTCATCAGAATCACTGGTTCCACTTGAACAGAAGGGATCTCTGGCCACCAGACAGCTGGTCAGGACTACCCAGTGTTATAAATTGTGTCCCCTGCTCTAGCTTGTGTTGCTGTGCTCTTGGTTAGGGCTTAAAGCTGTTGCCCAGTGAGTTTAGGGAGAGCAGGATCTGTCTTTTATATTCCTTTGGTATGTCGACTCTGTGGATGAGCGATGCCATTGCGGATGCACTGGAAGAAACGGGGGATTTCTGTGAGTCCTTTAGGCATTCTTCTGTCTGCAGAAGGTCCTGCCCTGGAGAACCGAGAGAAGGTAGATGTAGCTGGCATGCTGTTTGGGGGCTTGTCTCCTAATTGTGGACCTTGATGATCAAAAAAAGACTTCTCTGACAAGAGTTCTTATTGAGATGGAGCACACTGAAATCTTCCTCTGAGCACAGAAGCCTATAGGTAGATAACGGCACTCTTAAGGCATTCTTTCTGCCCTTCTTGAAAGAAATGTTTGATTCTGGACTTGAGTGTAGGGAGATACTCAGAATGAATGGGGCAACACAGATTTCAGCAGCTCTCAACCACTGTTCATTGCAGTGGAAAGATTTGATTGTAGAAGCAGTGTGGTTGTGTCTTTGGCATTTTCTTTGTGTCTAAGTCTCTTCTGGCAATAAATACCATGCTGTACAATAGACTTGGCAAGTTGGTATATCATACATGTTAGTAATATATTTATTTCACCCTTTAGCCCTCTACAGAAACACAGAAATTTCCAACATCTACCTTACAAAATCAAGCCCCAAGTCTCAGTATCATATGATGATGTATTATTCCAATACAGTCTACTCATGCTGGCAGCACCTGACTGAAGCTGTGAGGTAAGGGGGAGTGTTGTGTGCTGTACAGTGCAGCCTGCTTTGCAGTATCTGTGTGGCTGCTCTGAGTGGTGTGTTTCTGGGAAAGGGCTCAAAGAAGATGCTATCTGGTTCTCAGAAATTAAAACCAGCAGGTAATTTCAGCTGTTGACATGGCTGATATGTGTTCTTTCACCCTCCCCCCTCCCCCCCCCCTTTTTTTTCCATTTATGTGTGTTCTTGTTTTCCTTTTCCCTCTGATTATAATCTAGAAATCAGATTTCTGTCTGTTTCACCTTCAGGAAAACACTTTATCATTATAGTTGTTCTTACTTGAAGAGGCATGAACAAAGTAAATTATGAGTAATGATGGCTAAGGATGCTTCTGTTGCAAAGGTTTATAGGAGTAGTTTAATATGGGTCTAAAGTCTTACTTGTTCCAGTCCAAACATGGTGTGTATGATGGTGATGATTGCACCAGTCTTGTACCTTTACCTGAGTTGTGTTCCCATAAATCACAGATTCCTAGAATGTTTTGTGTTGGAAAAAACTCTAAAGAACATCTCGTTCCAACTTACCTACCATGGACAGGGATACCACTCACTAGATCAGGTTGTTCAAATTGTCATCCCAATGTGACCTCAAAAAGAACCAGTCATTCTTGTGAAATGCTGAGAAACATATCAGCACATTTTGAGATGGCAAGTGAGGGTGCCTCTAGAGTCAGTGCAAACAGACTGACATATATTCTGTACAAAGTTGAGTACCTTCCACAGTGATGCTCTAGCTGAAACTGCAGCCCTGAGGTGTGTTTGGGGTAAAAGAAAAAGAAATCCACACTCATATGCATTTTTGACTGCTGTTTTAGAGAAGGAAGAAACCAATATGAAAGAACTTTTGGCATTTCATCTAAAGATCCTTTTGGAGCAATGTACAGGTAACTATTAGTATATTTATAGAAAATTTATTTTTCTTATTGTAGATAAAAATAATGTTTTTAATTATGGCTTCGGACAATTAAATATATTGGTGGAAGAATCCTTCTCATCAAAACTGTCATGCAGTGTTTTCCTTTCCCAACAATATCAATTACTGAGATACTGTCTGATATTTTGAATAGAATCATATAATTTCATAATCTGAAAAATATATCTCAGATCTCTGACAGAGGTAATGGTAGTTGAAGGAAAAAAAATCCCTTGGAAGCTTGAGAATTAGAAGCAAAATATATGTTAACTATTGGATTTCACTAGTCTTAATTCCCTATTTTAATGCATGAATTCATAGCTGTACGCTCCTGACACAGTAATATTCAAGGAAGGTTTATATGCAAGGAGAACATATTCTGTTTCAATAAAAACAAAGATTAGTATTTACGCTAAAACTTCTAGTAAGTTATATGATAGAAATCACCAAGGATATGGTAAGTAATCTTCCCTATGTGCTATGTCTTTTTGTATTACTAGATCAGAAGAAGAAATGTCAAAATTCATGGCTGGCCAGAACTCAGTATGGAGTATATGTGGCAGAGATGTTCTTGCTGCATTTGACCTTTCCTCTTTCACGCAGATTTATGACCTGGGAGGTGAGTGTCAGTAGATCTTCTTTAACTAGCCACTGAACTGTCTTTTACAAGCTTTGAAAAGAAAAATAACTTCTATATTATATGATGGGCAAAACAATGGAAAGCAGGACATATTTCAGCAATAAAAGGAACATTTTACTGATTTGGTTAGGTTGAAAACAGAAATGTGAGAGTGATGAGAGCAAGGAAGCTAAATGCTTTTCTCTACAGAGTCTCAGTTAAGTGACAGTCAGCCATCCCCTCGTGTATGTTTCAGTTTTGGCAATTTTTCATGCCTTGCTACAGCACCCTATTGTCCAAGCACTGCTCAGTGCTGCCAGCATGGGTCAGGATCCACCTTCATCTCTTCTTCGCCAGCACCTGATTTAGTGGGTGTTTTTCATTTTTGACTTTCCAGCACCCACAGCTGGGTCTGGCGGGGAGGGTGTGTGAGAGCTGTAAGAGGTGGGGCTGACCCAGAAGAAATGGAGACAGTGTCTTCTACCATCCCTCCTTCTTCCCTTTCAGCAACACATGGGAAGCAAATGTACATTGCCAGGTTCCATGAGGCTGAATCCACCATTGCTTGGATGGTTTCATGGGGATGTTGCTGAACAGGTTGGTTTTGTGTCAATGCTTAACCTTCTTTTTGCTTTCCCCAAAGGAGGTGGAGGAGCTTTGGCCCGGGAGTGTGTTTCTTTGTATCCCAATTCCACAGTCACAATTTACGATCTTCCAAAAGTTGTGCAAGTGGCCAAAGAGCAATTTGTTTCCCCTGAGGAGCGTCAGATCGCGTTCCATGAAGGTGGGTGAGGACAGTGGTGTAGCGTTGGCACAGGTATTGCTTTCAAGCCCCTCTGCTCTGCTCAGAGATACCACACTGTACAGTCATGTCTCCAGCTGCCCCTTATGGGGGCTGAGTGTCCCAGGCTGCAGCACCCCCAACCCAGGTCTGCAGCTGTACCTGGTAAGCATCTGCAGCTATCAGAGACATAACTCAGTTGTTCAGCAACACAGAAGCTCTTTATTCCCGAACTGTTTGATTTTTTTTCAGTACAAGGGTACATTAACAAAAAAATAGCATCCTCCAATTTTGAAATCTGCCATGCCTTGTTATAAATTTTCCTGACACTCCCGTTTTCTCCTTTTGGAGGAACCTTTTGGCAGATGTGAGGGATGCCAGGCCTGCTCCCAGCAAGGAGTTTTCCTTGTCTGATCACGACTGACTTTCAAGTCCTAAGACATTTCAGACCATAAAAGTGAATGAGCTAACTCATATTCCTCTTGCCCAGTCCACTGATCCTTCATCGTCTTTTTACCATCTGTGATGAAAATGAGTGTAGGGAGATCTTATTTTTAATGTTTACAAAAGCCTTCAAAGTGCTGGAATGACTTAATGTTGCTTGATGCTCAGAGAGAGAAGAGAAGCCTTGAGGAAAGAAAGGAGTTTATAAAAATAAGGATGCAACAAAATGGGAGAATAAATGACAAAGTAAAATGCTGAGAGAAAAATCTGAATGCAGTACACCAGGTGCTAAACAAAAGGCATGATGATGAAGCTAGTGCTAAGAGGTGAGAGGTGTGTATTCTTAGGTATTTATGATTACTGAAGGTCTTTGAAAATTTCCTTAGATAAGGGAATATTCTTTCCTTTTTCTCATGACAGAAACCATGAAAACATGTTCCTTAGTGCTTTATGAATCTGAATTTATATCATTGGAGAAAACCTAAACTCAAATGCTTTCCTTTGCCTCAAAGGCTGTTTCAGGATGAGCTGTTTCATAACTTGAGACTGAAAAAGAGTGAAATTCCCTATGCAGTGCAACATTACACTCCAACTGGTAATTCCATTGCTGTCTGATATGTGTGATAGACATGGCAAGCCCAGAACTGAACAGAACTGAAAATATTTGCTTATGTGTTCTTGCTTTACAGGAGATTTCTTTAATGATTCAATTCCTGAAGCTGAACTGTATATTTTATCCAAGATATTGCATGATTGGGATGATGACAAATGCAAACAGCTGCTGGCAAAAGTCTACAAAGCTTGCAAACCTGGTAGGTGAGAGCTTGTAAAGAGCAGAGAGACTCCTGCCTATCAGTAATGGGAAACACACCAGCCTTAGTTCTCAACTGGGGTGGCAGAGTTTCAGTGCAGGGGCTTCTTGGTTTGGTCTTTTGTTTTCCTAAGCCATCTATGTGAAACTGAACCAAAGAGGGCCTGGTCTAAGATCTCTTTGTCTGACTTCCAGTTTTTGCCTCCTTCTCTATAGGGACTCCTCTTTCAAGGCATTTAGGTGTAAGAATTGAGGATTTTGGGTATTGCTTAGATGGGTGTATACATAATAGTAAAAGTCCCATTAAGCATTATATTGAACCCTCAGAGCTTCAAAAGCACTGCCTACAGAGCCAGATTCTCAGCAAAATCAGTAAGCTCCTGTGGATTTCAGCTGGGGGAAATTTCTATCCCAGCCA
>JAWWES010000001.1:81674256-81686944 GCA_035583135.1 Lophotriccus pileatus | reverse complement strand
TGAGGCAGGTGGCTTTGGAGCAATCCAAGTCAAGAGGACTGGAAAACTCTATGATGCTGTTCTAGGAAGGAAATAATTGTCTCTTCTTTCTTCTTTTGTCTTGCATACATAAGTGGAAAAATGAAATAAGCCATCAACTCGATTTTTAATTAAGTCAGTCAACTCTTTCATAAGCTGATACACTGTCAGTAGAATCACTGACTCTTGAGCACATATGGATTGTATGTCTGAGTGCAGGAAAAATAAATTAACACCTACTTCATAAGAAATTGCCCATGAAAGAAATGTGCCAAGAAGAGCTTATACTTTCTTATCTGTTCATAGCATCTGCTTCAGGTTTTACCACTATTTTTTCCCAGTTTAACACAGTACTTGACAAAGACAAATTTTTATTTGTACCCCATTTGCTTCCTGGAAAAGAAAACTTCTCACTATAGTGAGTGCCCAGTTTCTTCACATTTCCTGAGGACTGATGTAGCACAGAGAAAATTCTAATTCCTTGTTGACAAGGAACTTTTCAACCTGTAATTCTGTCCTAAAATGTAGAAGTGAAGGGAGAGGCTTGTTATATAGGAAATTTAAAACAAAACAAAACAAAACAAAACAAAAAAACAACAGCCTAGCAAATTAAATATTTCTCCTTCCTTTTTTATAGTCTGTGACATACGTTGGTACAAGGTATAGAGCAGCATTTGCACAAGGCCTGGACAGGGTTAGCAATATGATTTGTTATTAGAGGAGTAAACATACTCCTTGCATATCCTCCTTCAGACTTAAGCACTGGATTTCTGCATATGAACAGCCAAATACAACAGATTTCATGAGGAAACTTGCTTCTGAAGACAGTTTTTCTCTTAACAGAAACTGAACAGAGGCATAGGGTGACCTTTTGCTGTGGATAATCTCATCTGTGGAAAATGTGTTTCATGGAAAGAGTCTCATAAATGAGGAATGGACTTGGAGGAAGAAGTCTAGACTGAATTTTGTTGTTATAATTTTAGGGGATGGAAACTTTGGTTGTAAACGATCAATTTAAGGGCAAGACAGTGTCCAGTATTTTTGAAGAGGACAAGACACCAGAAAGGTCCAGGTAAGCTGATATGAAAAATGATGCTGTATTTCTTTTAGAATATAGCTTAACTTCTGAAAATAGAACTTCTCAGCAATATCACAGGAATATATGGACAATCACACCTGGTAGTTCTGGACACAGTGTAATGTACATATTTAGGATGGGGTATTAAATAAAGTATGCTTGGTTGTGGTGAGTTGACTCTGGCCAGCAATCAAGCAACAGACCCACTGCGTGTTCCCTCCCTGCCCCCAAGCAGTGTGAGAGAGAGAACTGAATGAGGAAAGGCAAGAAAGACCTTCTGGGTCATGACAAATACAGTTTAACATGTGAAAGAAAGAGGTAGGAAAAAAAACCCAAACAAACAACCCCACAAACAAACAAACAAACAAACAACAATTAGTGTGTGAAGTAATGACAGTGTTAGTGAAGCAAAGGAAGAGTTTATATTTGAGATATATATTTTCTAGATATTACATATGTGTATAAACAGAACCAAACTTTGAAATAAAATCTATTGCAGAAAAAGTTTTCTGTTGCTACTTTCTAACTTTGAACATTTGTGCCTGGCTTACTCCATTAATTTGTTTTCTGATCTGCTGTAGCCACCATCTCACTTGCCACTAGATGTTGCTGTTGCTGTGCTTGTCTCCTAAGAGGCATTGGCCACGATTAAGGGGAGAGCAGCGAGCTCTGCTCCATCGTTTGCAGTCATAGACAAAGTGCCATGTAAATTACATAGTTTAGTTGTTGGGGGTCAAGGTAAAAGTGGCTACAGAGCCTCTGCACTCAGCTCTCAATAAATGCAAATCTGATTTTGTCACGCAGCTCTCATGTGTGCAAGAAGGAGCAAAGCCTTCTCCTCTGTGTGCAGTGATGGCATCGACACAACATTAGCCCATCCTTCCATACTGTGGAGCAGACACAGAAGTTTTTGCCCCTCTGACCGAGCTGGGCTGCAAAGCTCTTTTACGGTACCACAGGGAAACCTACATTGTGGTACAAGACCCTTACATTTAATTTCTTCTCATTACTCTGAGAATAAAGCATCCTTGCAAGGGCAGAGACAGGATACACCGTGGGGTTAGTGTGTCTCAGCCAGTACTGCCTGGTGGGGGACAGACCACGACACGGGTACCCCAGGGTCCCATTCTAGCACAGAGAGACATCAATGGCTCACTGCTCTCCTGTCCTCATGTGGATCACTGCCTGGCCCTGGCTGAGTGGGGAACCTCATGGTACCGTGTGGCAGCCATTAGCTTGAAAAGCTTTCTCATTGTTCTTGCAGTTCTCATGGTCCTTACTTCTGTCTCCTTGTGCAGGACCTGCCTTTGCTGTATCCCTGCAGGGACTGGTGCCCTCCTGTGCCTATTCCCGAGATCCCTGGGCCTCTGTTGGCTTTCCTGAGGGGCTGCTTCACCAGGCATGGCTGCCCCAACTCTTCTGTGGGGTCTGGCCTCTCTTACCAGCCTCCCTGTGACCACAGACACCACTCTGGCAGTTTCTCAGTGCCTGCTTGGCGAGTTTCATGTGGACAGTGGCCCATGTGATACAACTGGAATCTTTTACAAGTTTTTCTTCAACTTTCTGTACCCACAGTAGCCTGTGATCAGCAGACAGTGAACATCATTTGCTCATGTCTTTGGATTCATATTGTGCTTTGTGTGTAAGCCTTTGTCTCCCTCGGTCATTGAGGTCATGTTCCTGCATCCAACAGCAGCACGAACAGATGGAAACCAGAAGTCTTTTACTGTTGGACAATTTCTGACATATTTTGAAAGCAAAAATATAATTGGAGGTGAAAACTATGAAGGAACTGTGTTTGGCTCAGATTGATCCCAAATATGGTGGTTTAACCTTGGCTAGCAACTAAGCACAACTGAGCTGCTTGCTTATTTGGCCCCACAGTGGGACAGTGGAGAGAATATGAAGACAAAAAGTGAGAAAACTCGTGAGTTGAGATAAAGACAGTTTAATGTAAGAGGAAATAAAAAACAAACAAGTACTGTAAAGGCAGTCACTCACTGCCTCCCACAAGAAGATTGATTCCCAGCCAGTTTCCAAGCAATGACTATTTTCCCTAAACCATCCACCCCTCAGTTTTTATTTCTGAGCATGATATTATGTGTGACATGTTGGTCAATCCGGGTCATCTGTCCAGCCTACTCACTGGGGGAGCAAAGTGGGAAATGGAGGCAGCCTTGAGGCTGTGCAAACACTGCTCAGAAATAACTAAAACTCTGTTTAAATCACAGAACCAAAATACAGCACCATACAGGCTGCTATGAAGAAAATCAAGCCCATCCCAAACAGAGACAGTATATCAATTTAAAAGAAAATTCCCTTGGCATTCAAGGTCAGGGTTTGGTATTGCCAGCTAAAGTAAACTTCTGAAAGATCAGTGTTTTGCATATGAGAAGAAAATATCTTCTCCACTTTCATTTCAGATTCTTCATTGTGTGTGGTAAATGAATGCACTTATTGAGAAGACACAATTTTATTCTGTGCATATGATGACCATGTTGAATTTCAGGCTTGTAGAGTAATTAAGAATTTTGCTTAATTTCTAAATACCTTTTAATTCCAGAGAAAACTCCTGAAAACACAGTCTAGGTACATGCTAATGAATAACAAGCCAATGCTAAATAGAAGAGAAAAAAATCTTTTATTCTTCTAAAGCAAGATTTTGGTGAATGCAATTAATGACTTTCAAAGTGTGGGTTTGAAAACACTTCCCCTGTGCCTACCTTCTCAGGATGAGCTATTTATATTTATGTAAATGAACCTTTAAGCTAGTCCCATTGTCTTAAAACCTTGGCTGAAGCACCTAATTCTCTGAACACCTGGATGTACATCAAGGATCTTCTAGAATTGATCCTACAGGTCTGGAGCTTGAACCTTGGAGGGTAAGACAATACAAGACTACTGAAAGAGTCTCACAGGATCTGCTGATGGTGACAGTACCAGGAAGGAGGCCAGTGCCAGACAAGGCCAGGCCAATGACAAGTAACTATCATGGGACAATTGAAATACAGAGCTGATCCTGGACATGCTGCAGTTTGCTTTCCCAGCTCCTTCATAGAAGTAATACATCCTATTTTCACAAAGATGGCATAATAAAAAGTGGATAGGGAGTGGAAATGTGGGTTTGAAAGAGGGTAGTCTTCTGGGTTCATTTAGGGTTTGGGCTAGGGATAATGTTTGGGCTGAGAGAAGAAGAGCCTAGAGCTCCAAGTGGAATGGGTCTGGAAATAGGAATGATTTGCTGCAAAGAGAACTTGCCTGCGAGAGGTTTTGGTCATGATAATGGCTTGATGACTTTGTTGAAGACTCAGCCCAGACTCAAATTCTTGTCTTTTTGCTGATGTACAGACTGCAAGGTTGGAGTTTCTTCTGGATCTCTTGACAAAATCTTGTATTTCTCTTTTCCTTCCACCAGGGCAGATGGTAAAAATATATTACTACTCTTTCCTAATTTGCCTTGTGGATCTGAAAGACTGTTTTCTGGTGTAAGCAGACATATCGGATGTCCTTTCTTCTGAATGGAATATCTTGTTTATGAACTTTTTGACAGAAATTTTAGATAATTTTTATTTTTAGTGTCATTCTGCATTCAATTTTAAAATTTGCTTTTTGTTTGGGGCCAGAAGCTGCTTTTCACAGTGTTGTCAGCTTTAACTGCTGTAAGTTTAGGAAGCCCTGCAAATCATGAGATTTATTTTGAAAGTGTATTGACATTTTAAACTTTCACATTTATGAAACACTCTTTTCATGTTTATGAGCATCTCTGCACAGATACACAAGCAAGAAGCCTCTCTGTCTCTCTCTTTTATTGAAAGGTATTTTACTTGTTTGTGATTCTCTGGTTATCAGAAAACCCCCCCAACCAGGTAAAATAAAAAAAGAAAATAAAATTTAAGGGATGATGAAAGCAGAGAAGTAGTGGTATATTCATCATTGTTTGAGGTGGACACATCTCATCTGAATTCCTGAAAATGGTTCTTTATGTTCAAGGCACTCCAGGGTACTATTTTTCCAATGTTCCAAAAATTTTACATGTCCTATTTTCCTACAAGGACTAGAAAATGAAGTGAGGATGACTGGCTGATCCAGAGACATCAGATGATCTTATCTGTAGTGCATTTAATTTAAGAACAGATGCTTTTTTGAAATGGATGTTCACTTGAGTAAGTTGTTGAGCTCAGTAATGAACAACAAAGCATGCTTAAGAAGTCTTTAGAAAAGCTATTAACTTTGTGGGGCTAATCTCACTGGGCTCTCATTATAATTAGAGGAGACTAAATGAATCAGGTACAGAAGAAATCTGCACTTACAGCCATGTACAGGAGCCTCCTTCTTCCTCGGTCATAGGAGGAGCATAGGGAAAAAGTAGTCTCAGAAGGGAAAAGTTGGCCATTTTCATATTCTGTGATAGGCATAAAATTAAATCACAAGGCTGTAATGGTCTTTCTTATCCTAACAAGTAACAGGGTTTGTTCGTGACCCACTTATGCCTGAGTAGGATCTCGCCCTGTATTTATCAGCAGGATATTGCAGGAGTTGGAGTAAGTGCTTTCAGGAAGTTCCCTCTTAGGCTGCAGTCCCTGTGCAGTGTTCCCTACCTGTGAGTTATGTGGCATGAAGGTGACTTTGCCAGGAGCTGCAGCCTGTGAGTAATGTGTTCTGAATGCTTGCTCATTTTCCAGACAAAGAGAGGTGTTACATCCTGCAGCAGCCAGGCACCAACACAAATAGTGAAATGAGGCTGATCTAACAGCCAGAAGGGACTTTTGGGGATGACTCAGGCCTTTTGTCAATTTCCCACCTTAAAAATAAAACAGTTCAGAGAAATTATTTTGTTTATTTGATGGTCCCAGTAATACTAGTTTTGTGCTAAAAAGTACCCTGAAGGAAGTGGTGGTATCTGTGAATTAATTACCCTTTTAAGTGAATGAATTAAGTGGCTAAATGTGAACTCTTCAGTTTTTGCCAAGGAAAGGTTAATTTACTCTTGATTGAGGAGCACTACAAAAATCAGCCTATGTTATATGTGTGTGTGTGTGTGGGAAATCCCCTATATGTATACCTGCAAGGTCTCCCAAACACTTCCTTCCCACAGTGGACACACAACATCAAGCCTATCTCAGTGTCTTCCACACTTGTAATTCCCGTCTTATACCCTTTCCAACTCTGCCCTTGCCTTTTGTGGTCCTCACTGTGTGAAGCCCACTGTAAAGAACCAGATATTTAGGGTATGGAGCTGTCACTTCAGGTGCTTGTAAAACACCCTGCATGCCCATGGATTGCTGCAACTTAAGAGAAAATGTTTGATCTCAAGATGCGGCCTCAGTCCTGAAGACCTTTACACTGTGAGTAAGAAGGCGTGTAAAAAACCTGAAAGAGGTTGTCTTTGATTCCTAGGATGAACCTGGAGGTGTGCAAAGAATTAAAGGCAGAAAAGGAGGTAATACCAGGGCATGCCTGTGGGCTGCCATTTGCTCATGTTGCTGCTTTGTTCTCTGAGTCAGCAAATAAGCTAGTCACTGGCAATATGCTACAGCTATGTACATAAACTGATACTGAAGCTTGATGAGTCAAAGAATTCCTGTCTCAGTTAGTGTCAGTCTTCAGTAAGTGCAAGAATAGGGCATTTTGATTTGACAGACCTAATACCTTAAGTGCAGTGCTTCTATAAGTTAATTCATGATAGTAGGAAAAGGACAATGACATGGACTTACCACAACGATGTCTTTACTGGGAAACTTTTACAGAGTGAACTCAGAGTCCTTTCTGTTCTTTTGAATGCTGAAGTTATTCTGCTGTTAAGGCATCAGCACCTTTATGGGGAAGATAAAGATCAGCTTGGATGGATGAACACAAATTAAAACTCTCCCACCTCTCTTTCAAAAAGATGATAAATGTTTTTTCTTTTTTTTTCTTTTTTTTTTTTTTTTCTGCATGAATTCCGGTATCTGGAATCTGAAAGAGCCTGAAGCAAAATTGTGCTGGTCAGATCAGTGACAGGGCAACCCCTGGGTGCTCTGCATTATACACAGAGGCACTGAGGTGTCATCAGTCTCATCAGAGGCTCTTCCCATTTTTCTTGATAAATGACAAACACTGTGAAGTGTTCCCCAACATGGGGAATACACACATGGTTAGCAGAACCAAATTCCTTCTTTTGCTTATGAGGACACTGCTGTGTGAGGACAGCCACCCTTGGCAAGGTTTCTGCTAACTCTGGTGATAAACCTTAAGGGAAACCCTCCTTTGCAGGGATCTTTCTGTGTAACAAGTGGTTTGCTGTCTGCAGGGAAATAAAAACCCTGTTTATGCTATCATTTCCATGCTCCAACAGAGGTTTCTGGTGACCCCTTTTAATACTTGGAGTCTTTCAGTTGTATTTTGCCTATTATTGGTCTTTTAATGCATGTATTCCAGCAATAGACACACTGGCATCCTCCCAATAACCTTTAACCGTCCTTCAAGCAAATTGCAATCAACATAACTAGATTTAGCAGAACTTTGATTGAGGAATGTGATGCAGCTCTTACATATGATTGAATGTACAGCAAACCAGATTCTCACTAAGGGCATTTCAGCTAATAAGAAAGTAACTTTGGACTTAAGTTTTCTACCTGGTGAATCTTCAGCTGGATTGAACTTCCAACTGTGAAACCAAAGCGCAGTGCCAGCCTTTGAACAAACACGGTAAGCTGTGTGTGGAAAGATCCTCTGTAAGACAGACTTGAGAGAATGCCTTGTGTCAGTGAGAGTGTCTCATTTCCATAGCCAGTGATGAAGACTTTTTTTTTTTTACACTGATAAAGGTATTTTCAAGGGAAAATATCCATATGTTTTTAGCAGAGGCTTTGCTAACTCTCTAAGCCTATCCAGGTGCAGCTTATAAAACATGTCTGTGTATTTGGGTGATGACTTATGCCCATTCATTATGTGTCATTTTGGGTTTCTTGTCATCTGACAGGGTTCTTCCTGGAGCAGTGGAATTGGAGAAGTAAACCAGCTTCTGTAGATTTTTTTAACCCACCTACTAATATTGAAAGTGGTAGCACAGTGATTTTTGAGTTTTGGGTGATGGGTATGCAGCGAAGGCAATACCCAGTTTTGGACTTTGTGCTGGGGATGGAAGTTCGCTTCAATGGATGCAGATGTTTCTTATGCATAGAGTTCTTCCCTCCCCTCCCATCACTGATCTTATACCTAAGATCTCCTTGCACCTTCTCTGCCTTTGTATTTTTTAATGTCATGGAGTCTTTGCTGCTCCAGAGGAGGATTAACTCTTGTTATGTGTCTAGAAGGAGCATCATTATTGATTTTGTGAATGTATAATCAACATATCATGCAACAGAACTGCTCAGGGTAGCAGGTGACTGGAATCAGCTCCCCACTGAGTTTCATGGTACGTTGTAACCCTGAAAGCATGATGCAGCTCACAAATCACTTTTCTTTTCTACCAATGCTGAATATGACCCAAAAATACATCTATAAACTGTACAAGTTCAGGTATTGTAAGGAAATATGAAAATTCTTATGTTTCATCTATTAAATTTTATAGGAATTAACCCTAAATTCTCAGTAATGAAACTTAACTGAAAATTGAGACTTTGCCACTTTTTCTGAAGCAAAAATTGATCCATGAAACTTAAAGTAGCCATGATGAAAAAATAAAGTTTAAAAATGCCATAGTATGCAGGTCTCTGCTTTTCACCAGAAGCACTGGTTGCAAGTCTATTGCTTTATTTCTTATTTCTCAGTTCTTACTGTGACATTCATTTCATGATATCAAAATTATTTCCCAGGTACTGCTGACTCTAAAACTTCAGAATATGATTTTCTTCACTTTATTTATTTTTTTGCGTTTTCTTCACTTTATTTATTTTTTTTTCATTTTCTTCACTTTATTTTTACAGTTCAATTAGCAGCAAAATGCCCAAATGTACTTTTACTCAAGGTGTATAATTGTGTATCTACACAGCAATTTTGTAGTACGTTTTTTCATTCTCATGAAAGAAAAATGGAAATTTTTAACTTTTGTGAAAATTTTCTAACTTTGCAATAGGAAAAGTCATTGTCTTAAAAAAAACTCACATGCCAAAAACTGGGTAAAAATATTTTTCTTCTCTTCTTTATTTGTTTGTTGGCTTCTATAGTCTGTGAGGCTAATATGATGGTTTACAGAACTGGACACAATTTTTATACATATTAGAGTATCACCTTCAGTTTTCTTTCCAAACCCAGAATGTAACATGACAGCAATTCTTGTGGTTCATAACCTGAAAGCTACTTTTGTCATCACAATGGAGTAGAAATATCAAACCTGAGAATTCAGTAAGGAGGAGACTCTGTGCTTCAATTCTTTATGCTAGTCGACTCAAGATAATAAACCAGTCAAACGTTCAACACTGCTGTGCATTAAAAGATAAATTACAATAAAATGTTAAATTATGAAAGATTACTCAATGTTGTTGCCTTTTAAAAATAAACTTATCTTCATGAAAAAGCAACTGTTAAAACTGGCCTAAGCATTTATGTTTGAGCTTGTTTAATAAGTCCCCTTTAAGAAAATCCTAGCAGTTTTCTTTAGAAAAATAGCAGTGAATGAAGTTGCCATTGGGTGTAGCTATTGTGTTACAATTGCATTCTCCCTAGATGACCGTGTAACAAACTGGTTATTATTGCAAAACAGCCCATATAGAAAAATTATTTCTCTGTAATAATTTCAGGTTCAGTGGTGTCTTAGGAAGATGACAGAAATCACATTAATTATTAGCATTCCCTACAGCAGGAGAGTAAGAGTTTGCCATAAACCCATTATTGTAACTGATGCATATTTTAATCATTGAACTGTTTAAAAAAATACATACAGTGCATTTTGTGTTTGAGTTTGAAGTTGTCATAATTGAGGAGATGTGTCTTTCCCTAGTTTGAATAAATTTGGTTTTGAAATAACAATGATCTGGAGGAGTGGAAAAAATCCTCTTAAAGCTAATGAAACCTCGAGAGCATGCAGAGATGTCTCATAAGCAGATTCTGTGTGCCTAGCAGAACTTGTTGTTCTACTCCCACGTGATTAGTGGTTCTCATGGGAATAAAGGCAGCAAAATAAATGGTTTTCCCTCCCTCTCCCTCCTTCCCCAGCATATGGGATACTGAGATGTAAGCATTTGGCTGCTCTTTAAAATGTTAGTGGAAAAAGTGAAAGAAATAAGAGGATCATACAACTAGGCCAAAACAACACAGTGACCACTGAATCTTCCCAGATCTGTTGAAGAGTTTACTGCGTTTAAATTGGTGCTTATGAACAAATTTAAAAGGCTGAATTTATGCTGCTTAGCAAACTTTGACTGTATTATACATTTAACGTTGAAAACATCACTTTCAAGACCGGGGTATGATGTAGCAATAAAATCCTTTGAGGAGCGGCAGAAATAAGGCCTCTTTAGAGATTCTGAGATTTTTATGTTCAGATGGCAATGAGAAGGGCATTCGTCCTGTATCAGGGGCTAGTCTGTTCCCTGATCTTCTGCTGCAGTGCAAGACATATATGACTTACATGGAGGAGGACAGAGGAGTCACATTCTCTCTAATTTTCTTGAAGGTTATGGAAGCAGATCTTGCAGGATGGAAAACATGGTGGCACAAGTGAAGTCTGGGAGACTCTTTGTGACTATTTAATGTTCTGTGTCTTCACTTGAAGCCATAGCTGCCTCCAGGCAGAGATACGGTCTCTGCAGTCACACTGAGAGGTGCCAAACATACTTCTGGTTTCAGCACTAATAGCTTCATTTTTCAAACTAATTTTTTTTAAATTATCTAAAACTGACTTCTGAGCTCTTGAAGCTACAGCTGACATAGCAGTTTTGTTTCTGGAATACTGTAAAACATCACTAAGAAAATTAATTGTCTTGCTCTAACTTGGTGTTCATTAAAGAAAGGGAGTTCTAACCCTGGCTTGCACTAGCCCACAGCACAATCAGATATTTTCATGTACATTCACTCTAATCTGTTGGTCTGCAAACCCTTCAATACTTATAACTACAAAGTGCCAAGGAATGACCTGTGCCAGGATGCAGGGAAAGGTCAGACTCCAGGCTAGGATGATAAGGAAGGTGCACAAGTGACAAATGAATAGTCACTATTCTGGGTCTTAAACAGAAACATTTCCACAGCCATTTTAAATACGCAGTTATTTACTCAACTATCAAAGAATTTATTTGTGATCCAGAGACATGTTGGTTCAATCAAAATAGCCATTCACAGTGAATTATTGTATTCTTTTTCATACAATTTTTTAGACAACCAGATAGAATATCTGTAAGACTCAGACACCTACTAGTACTACAAAAGAATGTCAAGAATCTTATATTTGACCCAGAGAATTATAGGAAATGTGGGTATAGATTCAAGAGTTCCAAAAAATGAAAGAAACATTCTCATTTTGAAAATATTAGGTCTGTCCACAGATTTAATAAGGTATATTACAAGATCTCACACTGGACATATAACAGTGGTTATTCCGTATCAGAATATTGAAAATCAATATGCAGAAAACATATGGTGCTCATAAAAAGCAAAGTGTAGCTACAATGCTATTTGTGAATTATGCTCTGGCCATTTAAATAACTGTGAAGACAAAGAGCCTTTTTGCCTTTTTTCTGCCCTCTTTTTGTCTCTGCTACCTGTTTTAGCCTTTGATCTTTCTGCAGGTGTTAATTAGGTAAGACCTCATCACACTTCTCTTTTCCCAGCCTCACAAGAGCCCAGGAGGGCCCTGCAGTTCCTCCTCATTTGACAGCAGCATCATGTTAGCATGGATGAAGGGAGCAGCTCCTATTACATTTTCGGGAGTAGACACTCTTTATGATTTTGCATTGTACCTCCAGACAAATCCTTCTTCCAGGGCTCTGGCTGTGATTACTTTTTCAGTTGTGTTGCATTATAAGGGTATTACAGAATTGTGGGACTAAAAGTTACATTGGAGGATAAAGATGAAAGAAAAGGAAAGGAAAAAAAAAGAAAGCATGATGTACATAAAAACAGAGAACAAACTAAAATCCACATTAAAGATAATGAGAACGAAAGTAAAAAGAATTACTTGCAGCACTTAAACAGTATTCCACTATGAGAAAGGAGGTGAGAGAATTATCGAAGACAAGTTCTCTTAAATCCTGTGTAGCCATTCAGAAATGGTTTCCAAGCAACCAGAACATGCAGATAGCCCCAGGAGTAAGAGGTATTATGAATGCTTGGAGATACAAAGAGGAAGAGAAAGATGAAACAGCTGGAATTAGGCTGGGAAGAAGCTAGACTGGATGGCTCTCCTCACGCAGTGTCAGCACTGCAGCCAATGAGCTGGGGGAAAATGGCCTCATACCAAGAAGATGCACCAAAAGAAGGAAAATGAAGGACAGAAAGCATACAGGGAATGTAAGAACCCAGAAGAAAACCTTAAAGTTTGTATCACTCTTTCAGACCTTCCATTAAAAATGGGCAAGAGTGCATATCTTGCTGTATGTAGCCTGCAGCGCTACAGGCTGGGCACAGAGTGGCTGGAGAGCAGCCAGGCAGAAAGGGACCTGGGAGTGCTGATTGACA
>JAWWES010000001.1:81615192-81673719 GCA_035583135.1 Lophotriccus pileatus | reverse complement strand
GCTGGAGAGCAGCCAGGCAGAAAGGGACCTGGGAGTGCTGATTGACAGGAGGCTGAACATGAGCCAGCAGAGTGCCCGGGTGGCCAAGAAGGCCAGTGACATCCTGGCCTGGATCAGGAACTCCGGTAGTGGAGTTGGAGGGGAAGGGGGAACTCCAGGCCCAGGAGTTAGTCCCGGACCCCAGAGGGGAGAGATGCTCCCCCATCCCCTCAGCCACATGTTCCCATGGCGCTGCAGAGACAGCACACCCAGGGCGTGTGAGGAGGAGGCAAGAGAGCGTTTATTGTTGGGGTAAAGGCTTAAATAACCTCCAGGAGGATTCACAGAGTAACCAATTAAATGTCTCAGGGGACTTACAGAAACACCAATCACAGGTAAAGGTTAACATCTACAGGAAAGGGTTAACAGGCCAATGAGGAGACCCAGGAAACCTTCCCAGCACATTCTTGCATATCAAAAGACAGTTTTCACAGGGAGTTTTGGGAAGAAGAAACAGTAACTTTACAAAAAAGCCATTTTGAGACATTTTAAAACAATAATTTTCTTATATACTGCAGATCTACTGCCACAAGGAACAGTGTGGCCAGCAGGACCAGGGAAGTGATCCTTCCCCTGTACTCAGCGCTGGTGAGGCCACACCTTGAGTATTGTGTTCAGTTCTGGGCCCCTCAGTTCAGGAAGGACACTGAGGTGCTGGAGCAGGTCCAGAGAAGAGCAACGAGGCTGGTGAAGGGACTCAAGCACAAGTCCTATGAGGAGAGGTTGAGGGAGCTGGGCTTGTTTAGTCTGGAGAAGAGAAGGCTCAGGCGAGACTTCATCACTCTCTACAACTACCTGAGAGGAGGTTGTAGCCAGGTGGGGGTCTGTCTCTTCTCCCAGTCAATCAGCAGTAGGACAAGAGGTCACGGTCTTAAGCTGTGCCAGGGGAGGTTTAGGTTGGATATTAGGAAGAAATTTTTTACAGAGAGAGTGATCAGATATTGGAACGGGCTGCCCAGAGTGGTGGTGGATTCACTGTCCCTGGAGGTGTTTAAGATGAGACTGGATGTGGCACTGAGTGCCATGGTCTAGTAACCACAGTGATGTTGGATCAAGGAACTTGATGATCTCAGAGGTCTTTTCCAACACAGTTGATTCTATAATTCTATGATCTTTATTTGTCAGGAGACTGATAGTTACAATTCCCCTGTACTTTACTCTAGCTGTTTAAGGAATGTTTTTGTTAACTTTTCTCCAGATCAGTAATTGTTCACTTCTTATTCTGGAAAATCTTTCATTAATGACTGGATTTAATCACAAAGGTGAAAGATGAGTATCTTAAAAATTACTAATCGGCTAGAAAAGTGGCAAAAGGTGCTTAATTGAGTGAATTCTATAGAAAGCTCTGAAGGGTTGGTCTAAAAGGGTTGTCAACTAGGGTAACCTGCATTTGTAGAGTATGGTTCTGTATACTCTATACAGGTTTTAAGGCAAGAACATTTACATGTTTTCTCTTTTTTTTTTTTTTTTTTTACCCTGATTTTGCTAAACAAGGGGCTTTCCTGGTCTCTCATTTAAAACTCATTAAGTTCAGCCTGGGAGACTGCAGTACTACATAATTCATGGGACTGGAGCCTTCTGCAAACCACTTTCAGTTGAATCCAGAAGTAATACAGCTAACCACCTGCATGCTGGAGATCCAGATCTCTTCCTTGCTGTGTCCATCAGAACTTACTTTTGCTCTCGAGTTCAATCTGGTGTTTGCCATGAATGTACATATCTAAGTACATTTTCTGCTGGTTTTACTGTGGAAGATTCTCAGTGGCAAATTTTCCACTCTTTATGTGATATAAATTGTCACAGTAAAAAAAAAAAAGTAATGTTTTCTTAATACTGATGCACTGAATATCACATCCACCACTTTATCGACTGCCTGTTTTCTTACATTTGTAAGAATAAAATATCTCTCTGGCTTTTTCCCCTAGATCTGTTTTGTTTTACCATGGTTAACTGCACTCAGTACTTACTGGGTGAAAGGGTTGTCTGACATGCAGCACACGGGACACTTAGCATTGTTGTGATCCAAGGGCAGGACACAGCACCTTGCTGTGTTGAACCTCATATCACTGTCCTTAGCCCATCAATCCAGCCTGTCTAGATTGCTCTGCAGAGCTTCCTACCCTCAAGCAGATCAACATTCCTGCCCACATTGGTCATAAATTGAGTGAGGGTGCACTCAATCCCCTTGTCCAGGTCATTGATAAAGATACTAATACTAAGCCCTAGAGAAAACCACTGGAGACTGGCTGCCAGTTGGATGTAACTCCATTCACCACCACCCTCTGGGCCTGGACATCCAACAAGCTTTTACTCAGTGAAGAGTTAAGTGTTTGATATCTTTAGTTATAGTGTGCAGCAATTTACCTTTATTTACTCACAAGTTTTCCTTCTGGTGACCAAGAACATCTAATAGACCATTTCAACAGGTAATGGAAACATAAATCTCATTCTCCTTTGATGTATCTATAATGTGTATTTAGACAATGATTTACTTATCAAAAAGCACTCGGAACACTCTGAGCCTTTGACTAATTTCTGACTTTTCTTTTTTTTGAAAGTCTAAGGATTCTGTTTTAGATATTCTTGAGTAAATGTGTGATGGTCAGCTATAATTTACATGGGCTGTTATCTTGTTAATGTAGTACTGGATTTCCACCTCAATTTCCTACTATATCCTTACCTATGAGTAAGAAACTTTGTACAGCTACTTCAGCCAATTATACAGCTTCATTTCTGCCTGTCCAAAAGGTTTTTATCCATTCTGTGAGTACAGTAGGCATTTCACCAAAATGCAGCCAGAGCACAGAAGGGGCTGAGCTGTGTACAAGGTACTTCAGCAGCAGGTTCCAAAATGAAGGGAATCATTTGGGAGAACAGCAAGAAACCATTCCGAATGTTTTAAACAGAAACTGAAAAAGATTTGCCTTTATAAAGATTAAATTAATACAGATCTGACTCTCTAATGTGTCATCCTAATTTTTTGTTCATATAACCTCATAGATTTGAGTGGTGTTAAACCGATACCCAGCTAAAATGAGGGAAATGAGAGCTGGGCTCCTGTGAGTTTTAGGAAGCATGCTGCAGTGCAGTGCCTGATCTGCAGTATTGAAATCAAAATGCAACAGAGAAATCAGTTGTGTTAAACTGCTTAATCCCACGCCCTCATCCCCTTTTTCAACTGTGGATACTATTTTCATGAGACAATTTAGAGAAGAAACATTTCAACTGAGGACAAATTGCAGAAGAAATCTTGTTTCTGTTGCAAGCAAATGTAGTTAGTGTTGAGTTGATAATGATTAAACAATATTGAAAATATTTCTGATTTTTATATTATTATGTTAAAAAAAAAGAATTTTGTGTAGGAAAATCAGAAGGCTGGGAAGATTAACAGGAAAATTGAAAAAAAACCACCCCAAAACCCAGAGAGTTAAAAAGCAGTCAGATTGGGGAAAAGAAAACAGCACCCAAAAAAAGCTAACACTTTTTTTTCCCCTAAAAAAACAGAAGTCTTGGATACGGACCAATGGAAAACTAGGAAATGGCCCAGTGGATGCAGATGCAGGGAAGGCCAGAGATTTTTGCAATGATACTGAATGCAGAGACTACAGAGGGGGTCTGCACAGATAACTACAGTCTGCTCTGAAAAATCTGATTGCAGGAGAAAGACTGCATATGAATATCCACAGAATACGGAATCAACACAAAGGCAATAAGCATTATAAAGTTATCCTGAGAGGACCTTGGAGGAATGTGAGCCTCGTGCTTAATGACAAGCCACTCTAGGGACATTGGGCAGGGGGAGCTCTCCACTCCTTTTAATCATATTTTTTTAAAAATGCATTGTTTCCTAAGTCATTTGGGAAGAAGGGGTTTGTGGGCAGAAATAATTCAGCATTAGAAGGAAGATCCCAGTGAGGAACTATTTTTGCATGGGCAGATGGATTTGAAACTGCAGTTGGCTCAGTGCTGTTCCTAATCTATAATAAGAAACTGTTGTTCTGTGTGATATCCTGGCCATATGCTAAAGCCAGAGGATAGTCTGTGATAAAAGAGTGAAGAATAGTTTATCTTTCTGAATTTGTTCATACACCGTGTGGCTCATGCTTCTTCATCAGACAAGGAAAGCTCAGAGGATGGTAGCAGATATTCCTCTTGATTCCCATCTTTATCACAAGAATGGAACATTTTCCGTCTTTCCTGAAAAATACGGTTTTCAAAACAGACAAGAATTAACTGAACTTTCAAGCTCAGAGGTTTTAAATAGCTCTGTGTCTCAGACCTGTACTCTATTTTATGCCACACTAGTGGGAGGAGGCACAAAGAACTTCAATTTTATGGAAAATGTGCAGGCAACCAGGGAGAAAAGAGAAAACAGAGGATTTTCTCCTCATGCTGTTACATCAGACCTTTTTGTGTGTATTGCTGTCACCCTCTTGTCCACTCAGGCACTGGAACAGGCTTCTCAGGGAAGTGGTCACAGCACCAAGCCTGACAGAGTTCAAGAAATGTTTGGACAATACTCTCAGGCACGTGGTGTGACTCCTGGGGATGGTCCCGTGCAGGGCCAGGAGCTGGACTCAATCCCTCACAACAATAAGGTCTCAGTGTCTTGAGGAAAACAGCAGGACAAATGCAAAAGATGGATTTCTGGGTATTAAGGGACAAGACTAAGATCACACAAAATTATGTTACCCTGCAGGATATAAGAAGCTGCTACAATTTAGCAAATAGAAAAAGTAGCTAGGAAAAACACTCTAGATCCATTGTCCCTTAGGAAGAGACTTTAGGATATTGTTCAGTTTTCCAGGCTATGTTGAGTGGATATACAGATTCAGTGAAATAAAAGTGAAAGGCAGCTTCAGGAGCACTCAACATTCACCCCAGAAGCTCCTTGCAGTCCTTCTGGCTTATGAAGGGAGTGACTGCTGAAGAGAAGTTGCATATGCATCCTCAGTGCCTCACTATAACAGTCTGTAAATAAACCCAGGAGAAAACCCACTGACATCCCAAGTACAGCAGTGGATAATGTCCTCCTGGCTGAGGACACTTGCGTAGCAGCCTGGCCAATGTGGAACCTGTCAGAGTACCTCCATTTCCATGTGTTACAACTGCTCTCACATTTTTGTAGCCGCAGAGTTTCACATTGCTTATTGAGGTTGTCACTTCTACAAGCTGCAGACACAGTAGTTGGTAGATAGTACACTTAATATATCCTTATGTAAATTTATTTTGCTTGTTTGGCCCTGTGAGGGTTGTGTTAAGGAAAGAGGGTGAGGAACACTTGGGTGGGCTGGAGCTGCTGCTCTCTGTGTCAGATACATTCTCAGGTTTCCAAAGGCAAATGCTATGGTATTCTTCTTGGTCAAAACATAAAGACAAAGTATGAGTATTGCCAAGACATGCCTATGTCAGGAGAAACACAGAGTTGGTTGAAATATTTACATCAAGGTATATAATCTGTAGGTTTTGGCCTGTGTCTTTCTGGTTTAACATCCATTTTTCCGGTGAGGTATTTGCTGAAAGGTATGTTAAAAATCAGGAGTGTGCATGTAATTTTGAGTGAACTAGGACTTACTAGAGTTGTGGTATCACATCAGAGTTCTGGAATTCAAGTGAAATGGCTGAATATATGTATTTCAAAAGGTGGGCAGCTCTGAGGTAGGTTGGCATATACATAAAAACACTGTGTAGCATTTCCAAGCCAGCTGCAAGCTAAGTAGTGCATCTACACTCTGCAGGACAATGCTTTGCAGGTGCCAGCACCAGTCCCAAGGGTAGAGGAGTTAGCACAGTGCTGACCATGCCCAATTCACCCTACTTCTTGGGACAGTGTATTCATTCAGGCAGCACATCTCATGGACTGCATTAACCTCCTTCCAGACCAGTAGCTGTCTTGGGGAAATCAATGCCCTTCTCCACTTTTCAGGGCACAGAAATGCTCTGCAATTGCCAGTTTGGTTTGAATTTACCATGTTTTTCTTCTAAATCTTTTACTGACATCACATGCCTTTTAGTTGAAAAGGTTTTTAAAAAGGGAAGTATATATCTTTCTCACAGACCTAGGAATAGACTGATTTTCTTGACAAAATCTATTCTTGACTTTCCAGGCATAACCATTTCCAGTGAAATTGAAGTAATTTTGTAATAATACCTGGCCTGTCTTTCAGGCTATTTTGACTGCAGAATGAGTTTTTCTTATATAACAAATATGATTTGCATTTAGAAAGGCTGAGGGAGACACCTAATTATAATTGAAACTGCTTATACGCAAACAAGAATTAACTCATTTTTTGCCTAAGGTCCAGAGAACCTACATCTTGGATCTGGTAAAAAAATAAGGGAAAATTGTTGGGAATATTCAACTCTTTTATTCCACAGGTCTGGAAAATGATTGCTTAGACAGTCAAAATTTTTAGTCGAGATTTTACAGAAGTTGAATTTTGTTTTCCACATGCATTTCTGCCCTCCACCCTGTTTGTCTGTTTCTCTAGTACTTTATTAGTACTGAAAAAATATGACGTGAAAGATTAAGATGACAAATTCAATTTTCATATCTTCATTTTCCTGGGAAAATGTGATGTAAAAACCCCTTTTACTTTAATTTATATTATTTACATATGAAGGTTTAATGGAAAGAGTTCGACAACCTTCAAAACTAGTAAAGAACTGGCTAGTAGAAACAAGATGCTGGTCTGCTCCGACTTTGCTTCACAGTGAGGTTGCATGCCATTGCATGGAACTGCTCTTTTGAATGGGTTATAAGAAACAAAGGTTGCATATCTGTTCCTGTCAGACTGATGTGCTGGAGAAGAATCATGAATGACATTTTGTTCTCAGATGAGACTCAAGATATTGTGAGATCTATTGTCTTGACTGGCAAGATATGGAGCTTATGGTGTTAAAATACAGAGAAAATAAATAAATTAAATGCTTGGGCGGGGGGGGGGAGTGGTAGGGAGAGAGGCAGCTATGTGCTTCATTAATTTTTACTAAAGAAAGGCAGAACCAAATTAAAGTTGAGTAGGAATGAACTGCCTAAAACACTCAGATAATATAAGGGATTCTTTGATAGGATGCTATAAATAATTGGTTTGCTGTAGTAATATCAGGAAAGTGTTATAAAATCCAGAAGTTATCTGTCTAGATAGGTATAGTTATCCTTCCAGGAGAGATAAAATTTTATGATGAACTATTCATGGTAGAGATAGTAAAGAATACATTGTAAGATTATGTAGAAATGGAAAAAGCACTGAAGAAAAAAAAATTTGAAAGGGATGAGTAAGAATAAACTCAGTGGATAAACACCAGGTAGTCTGATTTTGTGTTACTGTGTAGGGTATGAAGACAAAATTCCTCCATATGAGCTTCTTCTGGCTAAAGCTAGCAGGTTCTACTACCTTTTGCAAGATCAGGTGGAGAACAGTAGTGTTTGGAGACAGTAACTTGAATGCTTATGGAAATGGATAAAACAGAGATTGACATCAAAATCAGACATTTTCATTCTGTCAGAGGAAAAGTCCTAAAATTAGAGGAGATAAGATGTATAGATGGGCTTCAGCCCTGGAAGAAAAAAAAAAAAAAAAGAAAAGGTATTATTTGTGTTTCACAAATGAAAATGTTATTTGTGGTAATTCTATTGGCATAGGAATTCAGCTATATAGAAGATCAATCTAATGCCACCAGTAAACATAGCAACGTTTTTAATTTCCGAGATATTATTTTCAGATATTGCCCTACTCAGGTCACCATTTGTGACAATCATTAATATGCCTGGTTTTGATGCATCAAAATGTATTTATGTGTTTTGGTTTTTTTTGTCAGATAAACATCCAGATCCCTGAAAATACTGACTATTTCTGTCAAGAACTGTTCACTTTTTCTTCAGATAAAAAAAAAGTCACATAACACTAATTATACTGTGATCATAACTTTAATTCTGTGGTTATGTAATTCTGAAAAGAGAAACCTATGTATTGATTCCCAGAAAAGCCATATGTTATATGACACTAAGTTAAAGAAGCTCATGAAACCAGCAGAAACCAGTGCAGTCATACATGAGATGACTGCAGTGGAGCACCATAAAGGTTCCATAAATTTACCACTCTGACTACAGGGTAGAAGAAGTTAAAAGTTTATTAATCTGACCCAGAGAGAGATAAAGTGCTCTAGAAAATGAAGTGATTAGATGTGCTGATCAAAAGTATAAAAGGGTGGCTTCAACCAAAACAGTTTGGTCAATATGGTAGCTCCCAACAGTTCAAATGACTATCCTGAACTTGAAAAACTGAAGTTTGCTTATTTATGTAGCACCAAAGACTAGACTTGATGAGACAAGACACCACTTTAAACCTTCTGTCTTTAAATCCTTGGGGCCAGGTTCACATGCCCTTAAATCATACGGAGTATGATCTCTTTTTTGCAGTTCTACCATTTAATGTGTGTTTGTGTGTTGGAAACTGCTTCCAGATTTGGGTGCACTTGAAAATGTCCTTCAAATTTGGAGGGGAGATAAACATAAGATTTGCTCAACTGTACAAGTTTTTCCCTGTTTTCCTTTTTTTCTTTTTTTTTTTTTTTTCCTGGAAACTCAACACATTTCTCATTTCTTCATGGAGTAGTACTTCTATTCCCTGTTAAGATATTCTATTTCCCAACTCTTTCCTTCTTATAAACTAAATATTTTCAAAAATAATCTTACCTTCTGCTTCTGCTCTAATATTCTCAAAGGTGCCTAAGGGGACCTGAACTAATTTCCATCAAGGAAGATGGTAAAGTCTCAGACATAATCCACAAGATGGTAGTGAATAAGAAATGGAAATAATTTATTAAAAATGAGGCTGGCAATGAATTCTTTGAGGGCTGGAAATTTTTTTCTTAGTGATATGAAAAGAAGAGAAAGATCTTTTCAGAGGAGAGGTAGTAAAAATGACATAAATTTAAATTTTTTATTAACTTAAAATAATACTACTGAGGATGGCAGCACTGGTTGAACCGTTCTCTCAACTGTCTTATATACTGCACCCAGGAAAATTAAATGCAAGAAGATATACCCCTGCCCTTACTTCTTGTCATTAATATCAAGGCTTCCTTATGTTTGCTCAGTGTATCTATTTGCTGGTAAGCTAATCACTCAGCAGATGCTTGATGGTCTTCTACTGCAAATTCCTTGCGTCTCTCTTTTGCTTCTCTGCAGTTTCTCAGCAAATTCCTCTGAAAAACTCCATGCTGTGCTGCTCTTCAGCACTTCCTGGGGGCAAATAGAGATTTACAGGCTTGGAAAGCAAGGCATAAATGCACAACCACTCTTAACTCTTCCTCTTCCCACCCAAGCATATTCCCAGTGTAGCTGGGTCCTGCAGTTTTAGTTTAGTTTTAGCCTCCTGCAGGACACCCACTCCAAACTGCTGGGGCCCAGGATTTAGCAGAGGTTTTTCCTGAGAGTCATCATGCTCCCCACCAAAAGGAAAGGGATATGCAGGGGAATCAGTGCTCAAAGCAGATGATTCTAAGTGTGGAGAGTAGGTGAAGACGGGTTCCTTGAAGGATGATGCAAAGGGGATGACAGGAGATGGGTGCCTCATATGTCCTTGGTCTTTCTCAGACACTCAGTGGCCGGCCTTGTGTCAGGAATGATGGTTCAAGCTCTGTTAAATCAACAATTGCCCTTCTTTGTTACTAATCATGCAGTGACACTTCGCCTGTTGTGTCTTAAAAAACTGGAATGTTGGAAGCTGTGACACATTTCTCAAGGACAGTGAAAAATTAATTGTAAGAGCATATTTTCGGATTCATCATAGCAGTGTTTTCATTGATTAACACCAACTGCTGTATATTTCATAAGCTGGTGTGTGTATCATCATTGTCCCTTTATCTGTCTCCATATAGTATTTATTATCTCAGAGGCGCCAATAATTTACAGAATGATTTAACCTCTAAATAATGCCTCTAAATAAATGCAAAGGATATGGAAAATATTATATAAGTGTGTTATCATATTGGTTGCTATTTGTCAGCTCTCTCATAGCTATTATGAACAGACTTACCCTTCAGATGAGACACCACCTATGATGTCAAAGCCAATGCCTGCAAGGACCTCAGTGATATTAACCATTTATCCTGGTCCATTTTTTCTGTCTTTACTCGTAAAATCCAAACAGTAACATCCAAGAAGATGACGTTAGTACAACCCAGATGTATTAAAATTTTTCCCACCCTGGTCAGTTGTCTGATCCCACCTTCAGGCCACACTTTTCTGCTGAATCCTTTTCCCACTGGGTATAGAAGGAATAAAGAGAAGGAAAATGTGGAAGGAGTCAGTCAGTGCTCCCTCAGCCAGAAGTTCAACCAGGCAGAGAGCAGGAGATCCTGTATCAGCCTGCAATACAGCATAAAACACTGCTGCTGAGGGGTAGAGAAGCACAGAACAGCAGCTGAAACACTGTCTCCCTTCCGCTCTTTTCCTCTTTGAGGGATTTGTAATAACAAAAAGCAAGAAGAAAATCTCTCTCTCTCTCTCTCCCTGCAAGGGCACTTCTTTATTTCAGAGGAATTGTCACCAGGACAATTCAAATAAGTCTCTTCTTTCATTCCACTGATCTAAAGAAAATGAAGGTAGCTGTAGATCTGCCTTGTAGCAGCTAGGAAGTTGTTTTTGTTTTGTTTTGTTTTTTGGTTTTTTTTTTTGTTTGATTGGGGTTTTTTTTCCTTTCCTTTCCCTCTATTTTCACTGTTAAATGATGATGAATCAACACAATCAAGCTGAAAATTCCTTCTTTTTGTTTTGCTTTCTATTTTTCTCTCCAGTGGAAATGACTGCTCATTGCTGCAAGGCTAACAATTACATAATTTGTCTCTGAAGGGTTTTCAGATGAAATTCTTTAGAGCTGAAGCTTTTCTTCATGGCTTTAAAGTTAGGGGTTTTGGTTGTTGATTTTCTTTTTAATTAAGGGTTTCAACCCTTCAATTTTCATCTTGCATTTGAGCCATTGTACGATGCTTCAAAAGAGTGCAAGCTAAACTTTAAACATAGGACCTGTTTCTGCTCCCTTTGAAGTTATGACAAACCTCCTGTTGATTTCAGAGAAGGAAACCAGACCAAAAGTACAAAGTAATTTTATTTCTTTCTGATTTTGTTAGTTACCCTGCTAATGCACCAGAGGTGCTGCAGACTTTTGTGAACAAAACAGAGATATCATTAAAACAACTTGCCCAGCAGCACTTGATTGAACTGCTGCTTGAGCACAGTTAAGGGTTATTCAGCAACAACTTTGTCTGGTCTCTGCTGAACAGTCTAAACAATCTGTCTGTCAGATCTTCCTGTGGCCCATTGCAGAAAAATACAAGAAGAAAGCACCCAGAGGTGCTGGACAGGCTTCTGAGATCAGTGGTCCTGTAGCAGGCTGCCAGGCAGAGCTGACAAAGTGGCCTCAGGGTTACAAAGCACAAACAACAAGGGAGCATCTCTCTTTCAGGTAGCACGACAATTTCAGTGATTCTCAAATCACACGTTCTCAGTTTTCTTTTTTTTTGTAAGAAACAATAGGAAAAGATAAACACTTTGGCTTGAATTAGCTCAAAAGCCCTTATATTTTCTCTTAAATGTCATTCTCTACAGATTGGCAAGTTTGCTTTCCTGCCAGATCTAATCAGAAAGACACCTAAAATTGGTCAAGTGGGAAAAAACGCTGATTCTAAACTCAGAAAACTTAGATGTTCTACTCCGACAAACCATCCTTAATAAAAGTCAACAAAATGAATGAAAGGAAGTATATTGGAAATGAAAATGTCTCAACTTCTTTAGCCAGGCTATCAGCAGAGATAAATCTACTTGCAATATGTCAAAGGAGGAAGGAACCCTTGCGGATTATCAATGCCAGGATGTTCTGTGCTACACACAGAATTGACTGCTGGTGAGTTCCTCAAAATACATCCCACCAAAGTTGTACCAGCCTTGCTGAAGTTCAGTGCTTGCAAGATGATTCTGGTCTATCACTCCTTTTTCTGCTCCTATACTCATCTTTCTTACTCACTCCTTATCTGTCTTTTCTTCACATGAAAGTGCAAAGAGGTTGTCCTTCTGGGAGAGAATAAAAAAGAATTACTATTTAGGAATGGATCACTTGGGTGGCAACTGCCATTAGTGGTTAGCAGAGGAGAGAGTTACAGATTTCCAAGAGCTAGTATGGTGGTTCTCTACATGGGAGAAGGAAAAGATCAACTGTTTTATCAGGACTTCATGATATTTTCCAGGAATTAAAAACACATGAAGAGGTATGGCCGTAATTCATCAAGGCTGCCAGGGCTGGGGTCTCTTTCACCTGGCAAAATGAGCTATGCACACTCAGCTTCCTGAATTGCAAACAGAGAGACGTAGGAACACCTTATTGCATGATTCATTTGCCCTATTTAAATTGACTTAGGATAATAGCCCTTAATAGTCTATAAGATAAGATTAGTTGCAACATAGATATTCCTACTTTTGTCTGATGGTTGTAAATTTGCAGAAAATGCTCTGCATCCATACAAGGAGGATCAGGCATCAACCAGCTGGCAGTGTGGCCAGGCTGATCCTACCCCAATAGCCATGAGCAAGTAGAGCTGGAAATTGCTTAAGAGCTTAGGATCAGCAGAAGGATCTGTGTCCACCTGGCCAGACTGCAGCAAATCAAAGATCAAAGCAAATCTCTGATAGGAATATTCATCAGTAGACATTTGCATAGGATGAGAAATTTGAGCCAGTCAGCTCATAGTCTATTTTATAGATGCTGAATTCTAGAGTGGTCACTATTAGGTGTGGGCTGCGAATGGTAACTTTTGGTGTCTAAAGCAGGCAGGGAAACAGCATCTAACAAATAGCAAGGTCAGGCTCCACATCATTTTGTGTAGTGATGAAAGGTAGGGAATTTTTCCTCAAACACTGGGTTTATATGTGTGTCCTCTGAGCCCCTAAAGGCAGACATCTTTCACCCAGCCGCCTCCATTGTTTATATCTGACTTTTACTTATTCAAAATTCTTTCCTTAAAACCTAAGAATTCAGTGAATTAAAAAAGTCTGTATTATAAATTCTGCTTTGACTTCAGAAGTATTTCAAGTTATGTATGTCACAGAAGATTTTTCACCAGCTTATGATTTACCAGACACATATAGCTCTGCAAAGAGCCCAGACAACATTTTTCATGCAACTTTATTTAGAAAAGAAAGTGTGGTCCAGTTATTAAGGAAACAGATTACGAGACATAGTGCCTGGTTTCTACTCAACTTTTTAAGCAGCACTAAGCAAATCCTATAGCTTCTCTGTGGCTTAGTTTTCCCACCTGTAAAATGAGGTGCATTCATTTATTTCAAAGAGGTGAGCCTTAATTGTTTGTAAAACACCTGCTGAGATGGATGTGAATTCTTTCTTCTGTTGAAGCCAGTGCAGGTTGTTCAATGCTCAATCCATTACAAAAGGATTGAGATTTCATCTTTGAAGCTGTAACAGAAGAAAGCTTCTGTCCTGTATTTGGAAACTCCTCTCTCCACTGCTCATAGATGCCTCAACAACTCCATGAATCACACTGATTCAATTTATAAATTTATGCTACCAAAAAAATTTATTAATAATATATGAATTTTATGGTTTCCATTTTCTCTTTTTTTCTTTTTTATTTTTTTTTCCCCCCAACAGAGTTAGCTAAAAATGGTTTACCTACTGTGATCTTTTTTAAGTCCTCAAGAGAACCGTCTTCTAGAAATCACAGGAAATTTGTCAGTAGTAACATATTAAAACTTGTGCCCTGTTGCTGATGATCCCAAAGTCATTAACAGCTTTTATCTTAGCTTGTCATTCAAGATATGATATTCCACAAGGAGTTTTGGGAAACTTGAAATTAGGGAATTTAATTATCATATCATCTTCTCCTTTGAATCACTTACAAAAATTTAAGGAGGCAAATCTGCCAGTCACCTCTTATGCAACTAAGATGGCTGGACACAGATCTTGCAGTTGTCATAGAGAGAAAATCATAGCCATTAAACATCAGACAAGCACTGAAGAAATATCCAATGACAGAGATTTTAAGATGATTAAAAAGTATATATAGCATACTACCTCATAAAAATTGAGAAATATCTAGATTGAGAGATTTGATATCCAAAACAGAAAGAATTTCAAAAATTAACATCTTGCCAAGAAGATAGGAAGAACATACAAGCAGCAGAGAAGGCTATTTAAATATAATAAAATTTAAAAAAATGACAATTTCTTTTGGCACTAAAGGAACAGTCAGGAATAAAAAAAAAAAAAAAAAAACCAAACCAAAACAAACCAAAACAAAAAACTACCAGGATTTTTAACACTTATATGTTTCTTTACTCCATTAAAACTTAAGTATCAAGGAAGCCATTTCTCACCAACAGACTCCTGTCTTTCTGAAGTCAGAGTCTGCTGTTTCCCAAAGTGCTTGGTCGTGTTTTCTCGACTGGCAGACAGTATCCCACAGCACCCAGGAAGCTGAATCCTCATGGAGCAATGAAATACACTTCCTCCAGTAAGGTTAAAGTGAGAAGGACAAGGTTCTGAATTTCTTTTTTAAAAAGTAATAGTTTTACTTCCTGAGCAGTTTCTGAAGTACTACCAACCTGTGCGTTGAAGAGTCGCCATTTGCCAAGAAACAAAGTAATAAACAAATAAAACCTTCCATAAGGCTTAAAAAAACATGGCGAAGCAAACTTTATCTTTTCTTGATGATTATCTATAAGGTTTTTCTTTTATAGAATCCCTGGTCTTTAAATTACAGTGGAAGGATAAAAGTGACACACAGAAAGCCATTTTACATTTTGACTGGAAGGAAAATTTAATTTTTCTATTCATAAGCTGAAAAAAAATCAAATAAACAATATTGGATTTTTAAACACAGCTATTAATATTAATCCATATTAATATATTTGTAACATTGTGACTATGACTAAGAAGGAAATACTTTACCCCTTTCAACTCAGCCACATCACATTTGTTCTTAAAATGTGCCTGGTCTAAACCATACATTCATGAATGTTACAGAACTTCATATTCATTCTACAAATCCAGATGCAGACAGTTCACCAGAAAAAAATTGTATTGCTGGGAAGAAGCTATGTTATTTTTAAGTTGTGTAAATCTGGGCTCAATTTTTTTTTTTTAATTACTTTAATTATTAAAAAAAACCCCTTTTTTTAATATTAATAAACACCAAAATCTCTCTCTTTTCCATTTGGAAAATTACACAGGAACACCCATTACATTCAGTCACCATCAAAGCATTGAATATATCCAAAGATAAATTAAGCAATTCAGGCAACACATCTTGTTTTACATGCAGGTGATATTTTCCCACTTGTTACAATACCTGGATGAATTATTTCAAATGTCCTATAAATAATAATAAACTTTGGCAACTTCTGTAACTGAAAGACTAATCATGAATAATCAGAAGCACTGAGGATTTTGTTAGACAAAGATAGAACTGGGCATTTTATGGAAACATTCTGAATTCAGGAGGCGAGACAAACATCAAAGATTTAGACATCCTTTTCCCCTTGGCAACAGAAACAGAGCCAAGGTTAATGCAGTCCCAGTAACTGCATACTTAGTAAGTGTCATAAATATATGCCAGACACTGATTTTTTTCCTTTTGGGAGTTGAAATACATGCCTTTTCTAGATTTCTCTTTATTCTGAATATTCACCTTGTCCTATGCTCCTGCCTTTAACATTAATTTAAAAAAAAAAAAACACCTCACTATGTTTTGAGAATTTCATTGGACACTGACAGCTTAAAAAACCAGAATTTCCTTGCAACAATGTAAATATCAAAGTCTATGGATTGTTTTTAGGTATCAGGAATTTAATGGGGGTTTATGGTCCTTTTGAAGCAGTAAAAGAAAGACTCTATCCACAGAATGACAAGAAATAGTGATATATCCAATAGAACTATGATCCTGTCCTTTCAAGAGCCCTGTTGCACCTGCTATGGTGCCTTTCAGAATGACCTTTGTCATCCACTGTTCTTGCCTGGATCACCATGGTGTTCAAGAAAATTGCATGTCTCTCAGCAGGATATTTGAATTTAACATGGATTTCATGGGAGAAGTTTGGGAGAAGGACCTCTGTCACCACAAACCAATGGAAACAGATTTCCACATGTCCACATGGTGCTGTCACCATTTCTTGAAGCTTTGCTCAAGAATAATTCAGCAGAAAATTGCTTGCAAAATTGTGTAGGGACTTCTCTTGTCTATTTAGAACACATGATAGAAATCACACTGAGGCTGACATTGTGACTTGGTATGTGCTAAGCTGCTGCTTATGTTGTGGGAATGCTTTAAGGATGCCTTGCTAAATGTGGAGCTGGGTGACAGGTTTTTCAGTCACAGCAGTGGCATTGCAGGGTCACTATGCATCCTGCTAAATAGAAGCTAAACAAATGTGAGAAGGAGTGGGCTTTTGGGTTTTGGTTTTGTTTGTGGTTTGGTTTTTTTTTTTTTTTTTGGTTTGGTTTCATTTGGTTTGGTTTGGTTTTACCATAGAGGCATTTAATACTGTCCTTCTGTCAGTGTATAGTTTCTCTGGAGTGCACAGATTTCAGTGTTAATGCCTCAAACTGAACACAGCCACAGCTTTCAAATCCACGTGGGCAAGCACAAAGAACTGGAAGATGCTGTCTCAGGTGGAAATAAGCTATCCTGTGCCAGCTGAAATGTGGAAATATTATTTTGTGTAGGACAGCAAAGCTGCATGGTTAGTTAAAAGAACTAATTTGTCAGCAGCATTTGTGCTTCCTTGTTAAGGTGCAGGTGAAATTTGGAATTTGGAAATGGGAAATGCCAGGACTTTGAGGTTGGGATGAAAAGCTGATAGCGAAATGATTGGAATCTTCATCTGGGAAAAGGCAGACAAGAAGAGCAGAAGAGGACTGAATAGTTGTCTACCAAGTGAGGATTTGAGTACATGGCACGGGTTCAAAAGATCTGGCTTCCCGGGGAACATGTAAAAATCAGGCTGTCTCTTGCCCAGTGAATACTGAATCAGCCTCAATAAAAAATACTAAAAGAGAACTCTGGCATATCCAATAAAAGTAAGAGCTTTTATAGTATAAGAACAGCAGCAGGATGGGAGATCAAGGCCATGTGTCATCTAGATTTACATTCCCTAATAAAAATATTATACTGCTATGAGGAGAAAGGAAAACTGTTGCCGGTACCAGGTATGATTTATATTCAGTAGTAGTTACAAAAATGCCTGCTATTAAATCTGTGGCGAGGCTCTTCTGTGGGATATGTGAGTAGCTCTAGACACTGTGGGAGGACCCAGGGGTATGATGAATAATGTTATAGTCATTGTGGATATTAAAAAGAAGATATAGTGACCTGAAAGGTCAATAAACAGAGAACACAGAATAGGAAAGTCCTAAACAATTTGTCCTTGATGAGAAGGCAAGGAGTACTTGTTCTTTGCAGGTCAGAGTTGTTTTTCTGAAGTTTCTGTCTGTAGTCAGAAGATGTTTTAGGCAGAGTAGGGAATCACCATGCAAGTAGGTGGCTAAGGACACCAAAATGACCTCATGGTTGAAAGTCTGTACTCTGCTACCTGTGCACTTGATGCTGTGCATGCCGCCATCACCACCATCTCCTCCCTCTGTGGGGTTGCATTTTGCAGGTTGAGTGACCCAAATTCTTTTGTCCCACATCTGGACTTCAGCCTGTTGTGCTTCTGCAGTCTGAGGAGTGGGGAGCCTGCCTTTCTGTAGACAATGCCACACTCACATCACTTGTGTCCCTGGCTCCAAACATTCCCTCTGTTTCAAAAACTCATGGCTTGGGAGTTGGGCTGTGTTTCTCCAAGAGGAAGGCCTCAGGTGAAGAGGATTTCTTCTATAAATGACCTCCACCTAAAGTCTTGGAGGACGGGAGTACAGGAAGAGGAAAAGGTTGTAGAAAGGGATATAGCAATGAAAGAACTATGAAAGAGAGGCAGCAGAGATAGGTAGTGAGATGTATAACTGTGACTAGGGAGGTGAATATAGTGTATCATAGAGTGTGGAGACTTATTTAAGCCAAAGGAAAAAGTTGATGTAATTTTAATGAAGGACAGTTAAGTCATGGAGAAAATTACACCAGTGAACATGATATGAGAGGAAAGTGTCCGTGTATCAGAGAGCTAAGTTCCTGAAGAAACCTTTGGAAGGTAACCAACCAGTGTTAGAATAAAACTGATGTATTTATGAAAGACATTAAATAAGCTGGATGTTACAATTGGCAGGAAACTGGTCATGCTGGTCAAAACATCCTCTGATGGACCTATTTTTCAGTGTTATCCTGAGTACACATCTTATCTGAATCAAACACTTGCAAGGGGCCTGAATCTTGAATCCCCACCATAGCACAAAGTGGGAAAATCCTAGTCCCTGGTACCTACCCATTTAAGCACGCACCAAAGCCCTTCTCCACCACTATGGGGGTGACACACCAAAGCTTTGCTGTACCACACCTTGCTTGGCCTCTGGCCCTCACTGGGCTTTTCCCAGCGGAGGTGCACTCAGGCTCACATCGGGTGGTGCAAGGCGGGCTGCAAACTGGCAGTGTGGATCCATGGCATTGGTCTCAGGGAGTCCCCAGTTTCAGAGCCCCCTGCTCCTCCAAGGCAACAGCAACATGGCTGTCAGTTCCCACCCACAACAGCAAGTGAGCTGGTTTTGGAGCAGAAACACAGGGATGAGAAATAAAGAGTAATTAACACATTGTATGGTGTCAGACAAAGATGTCCATCAGGCGTGTAAGTTAGAAAGCCAAAGCATACAAAGACAAAATGGTCATCAATGTGAGCTGAAGCTAATGTAATCTTTGGTTCCTAAAAACTCTAGTTTTGTCCAAGACACTGATCAAACGCCAGTGTGTCTTGACGGCAGGGATGGTAAGGTGAGGAAGGAATACATGAGGAAGAAATACAGTAACAAGGAAATGCTGTAACCCACCTGGTTTTCACCAGAAATAACAGGTGGCATTGAACTGTGCTTGTTTCTTACTACGGTTGTATTGTGCAAGGGTTGAGTTTCATTTCTGCTGCTGGCCTCTGATACTGAATTGATTTGAATAAACACATTTTCCATTTCAATGGAAAACTAAGCTTCTTCTCATCCTTTCTACAGCATACAATATTTTTCTATGAACTCCTCCACTTCATAATAGATTGTTTTAGCATTATTTAGGTAATGCAAATATAAAACAATTTAGGGTTGTAGTTGCATATTTTACACTATTTTGATCTTTTTTTCATAGAATCATCATGAAAAGATACAGAAGCGAATACACTCAATTTTCACAAAAATGTGTGTGTTTTTTGCATGGCATTTCTTTTTGCATTTGCTGCACAAGATCCTTCTACTTTTATTTTGTGAAATATCCAATGTCCTTTGAAGGTCTTTTGAAGGTTCAGTTAGCAACAACTCTCTATGGAGTTATTAAGAGTATATGCTTGACAAGAATAGTCTACTGTTACTAATGTGTAACTATTTTTCTCCTTTTATAAGCTGTTGACAGATTTAATGCTGGAATATTTTATACTCAGACATATATATATATGTAATTTATATGTAAGTTTTTGAAATTTATCAGCTCCAAAATAATTGTAATGATTTTTTAAAGCTATTGGGTGCAATAAAATAGAGAATTTCTTGTGATGAAAATCAACCTTTTCCAGAAAATTTGAACTAAACTGTTATAAACTGTCCATAAATATCTTGTAAACTGTCCACAGCATTTGAAATTATGTACAGTGTTATTTCAGTTGCAGAGTTGAGAACAGAATAAATAATATCTCTATTGCCACAGTATATATCAGCATTTAGCATTGCTGCCTCTCCTCCAGCCTCAGCCTTATTTCTCAGCACCTTTCATCAAAGAAACTTTGAAGAGCCCCAAATAGTATAGATATCACCACTGATATTTTGATCCATTATCATAAATTCTCCTAACTGCCAGAATGAAATACATTTTGTCCTAATTATCACTGATTTAAGGAGACCTCACAGATTTCTGTTGATGAAGGGGAACACTATCTCTTCATTAGCATGGCCTCTCAAGATGTACGCTACGGCTTGCAAAGTAGCAGCACAATTAAGTAACTTCACTGTCCATACTATAACCGCAGCAAACTGTTTTTTCATCCACAGAAAATGCATCAGAGCTACTTGAACTCTCTCATATCACTCACAGCACCTTCTTAATATAGAAATGTCCCTTTGAGTTGAACATAGCTACTACCTGGGATGTGAAGAAAGAAGCATAGAGATCAGCTGAGTCTTTTTCTGTCCTGCCAGTTGTAACTGTCATCATTGCAACAATGTGGCTTTCAATCTCTGGAAAAACTGCCTTCCCTTGGGTTCGGGGTGCAACAGTACAGGTACAGATAGGCATACCACCTCGCCATGTCTGCTGAACCCAGTATTTCCATGATGGTTTCACATAAGCCTGCCACTTTTTACCCTTAACTACGCCAGAAGGCTCAGTGGCTTCAGTGGCACTTCTAGCTTCTGTCTTTCTCTTTGAACTCATTTTCATATTGCCTTTTCCCAGGTACATGGCGGTGTACCCATGTACTTCCTGGGAGAAGCAGGGAAAAGGGATACCCCTTCACCTCCATTCATTATGACTTGGGGATGCCTCACTGTTGGGTGTCTAAGGATGAGCTGAAGCAGGAAGCTGTCTGCTTGCCTAGAGGTCAGATGTGCAAGGTACTGTGTGCAGCTCTCCAACACCTCAGGTCAAAGGACAGGAGAAAGTCCAAGGACAAATAAGAGACCAGAAAATTCAACAGACACAGAGAGAAGGAGATCCTACCTTTTTTTTTTTCTTTTTTTCTTTTTTTTTTTTGTGAAGAAAGAGACCAGACAGCAGCAGCAGCAGCAACATGAAGTCAATCTGTGCTGTTTTGATTAAGCAAATTCTATACTAATTTATTAATATGACTCAGTTCATCATCCTCTCATTGACTTTGGCAGCCAAGATATCAGACATCTCCATGGTGTATATATTTTTAAAGTAAGAACTTTGTGTTTAACTTTTCTTTGCTAAACACCTAATCATAACACAAGGCAACTTCAGGTCCTTATGCTGAGGATCTCTGCAATTGATTGCTCATTCCCCTTCAAAAAAAGAAGGATAGAAGTACATGTTGTACAGAAGCAGCTTTGGAATAAATGTAATGCCATATCCCATCATCTTTGAAGAGACAACACGTAATTTTTGTGACAATGGAACAATATTTATTCTGCTATTATTTTTCTGTAACTTCTCAGCTAACCAATTTTTTTTTCCATTCTGAGTTGTTGACGTTGAATTGACCTTGGATGGCTTTATTATGTGAGTAACGTTTTTCAGCTTGATCTTATACATTACTGTGGTTTTCCTTGTATGCAGTGAATAATGTCTCTTCTAACATCAAGAGTTGAACAAGTGACCCTATACCGCAAAGAAATAAAAATGGATTTGTATTTTGATAGAGGTGGTTAGTAAATGGCTAACCTGTTTATAAACCTGTATTTCTGCAATGAAAATGCTAATTTTTTTTCAGAATTTAAATATTTCTATGGCAACCTGAGCACTCAGACATTCTCCACTGAAACTCTTTCCTACATATGGTAGCTTCTACAGTAAATCCCTTTCATCTTTCTTTGTTGCCTGTCATGTCCTCTCCTCTCTTAAATCCAGTAAGGGTAGAGATGGTAAATTAGGTTTGTCTTTTTTAAACAATCAGTCAAAATTTTAAAGGATCTTTCTGCGCTGTCAGCCACACAAAGGCAAAATAACCTGTTGCACAGATAAATTATTTCCAGTTTCTGAGTTGTTTTTTTTTTCTGGATAAATGATTAAACTTCATAATTTAAAGCATTCTGGAAAGCAGTAAAATAAATAATATGCAGATTTCTTTAGCAGCATATACTTTGAGTAAGTGCTTTCATTGGCAAATTCTTAGCCTTGTTAGTGCTGGTCTATCTTTTGGATATTTTCCCTGGTGAATGATTCATCTGAAAATCAAACCAGGCTTATTTGACACATCAACAAGGCAAATTTTCACCTCTTCACTACATACAGATATCTTTCATATCATGACTGAGGCTGACTAGTTTAAAGTGATCCCTTTGCATTTTAGAGCTGTGCTGCGGTTGTTCTGTGTACCTCATCTGGAATCTTGGGTCTTGACAGTACAAAGAATTTAGTGCATAAGTTGCCGTGTTAATTTACAGATCCATAACTGCTCTTTGCTGATTCATTGTGTGGATCATAAGTACACATCAAGTGCAGGGAAGCATTATCTTATCTCTGTGGGAGCAACATACCTGATAAAACAACATTATTAGGGTATCTTGTAAAATGCCTTTGAAAATATCAGTGCTCAGTGTCCTATTGGCTATTATCCTTGACAGGAGTAGAAGTTTGAAGGAACAACATTTGCCAAGGTTAGTTTGTTCATTATAATTAAGACCATAATTAAGTTCTTGGTGAGCTGTGGAGCTGCAATAGTCTTAATGAAGACAAGTAGACATATAAAAGACTTTATTCTTTATACTTGACATACATTTTTACCATTCTTGGTAAGTGTTAAATACCCAAATAATTTCCTTGTCTGTCAAAGGCATGAGATTGTCACAATAAGTATATCTTGTAGAAATATTTTAACAAACAAATTGTTAGCTGTTCTAGGAATTGCAGTAATTTTTACTGAATGCAATATTAGTGCTCCTAAGGTTCAGCTACATCTTAGAACATCATTGCTTCAGCATTAGGTGAATCTGTGTCTCACTTGATGATAGGAGAAGAGATGTAATTCTTACTGTAGGCTAATATGTATTGCAGACATCATTAGGTAACAATCCACATTGGGACTTGGTGTGGAGTTATTAATAAATATGCTATAAGTTGCATTCTTATTTACTCTGCAGTAATAAGAAGACTTAAGTAGGCAAGGCTCATCTGAACATTAGGATCAGAAAATCCTGATTGTAAGGTTATATTCATCCTGCGTGTAGACTGCAAGACAACTTAGCATTGCCTTTGGCAGAAGGTTTACAGTAAAAATATAATAAAGCTATTGCAGAATTTCTAGAACTTGTTTCCGTTCCAGAAGCATACCTTTAGGAAGACATAGAGTAGATTTTTTGTTATTTATTACTTTTGGATTTTATTGCTTATGGTTCCATTGAGACAAGACATGGAGCTTTTGTGTGGAGCACTTACATTGCCTAAGGAATCTGAAACTGCATGTAGGAATGCAATCAGCTGGCAGTGGAGCATAGGCAGAGCTTGTATGTCTTTTGCACCTGAGACTCATATAAGGAGCCACCATTTGTACTCATCTATAATTTTTCCAAACCTGAATCATATGATATTTCCATACTCACTTTTTGACCTTAATAATGGTCTTTCAGAATAAGAAAGAGGTTTCAGAGACAGAGGATTATGATTTATGTCTGATTTCCCTGTGTTCTTGCCTAGGACAAGGCTTACAAGGTCAGAGGCTTAGGTGATATTTTGATTAGTTTGACAGATGTACTTGCAGGTAGGAATAAATAGCCTTTTGACAGATTATTTGGCTTCTTTGGCTCCTTTTTTTATTACTTCAAAGTGATGTTGGAGAAGAACTCATGGGGAAATGAAACAGGCTTCTACTGAAATGTTATTTATTTATCTTTTAATTTTTTTTTTAAATAACCTTTCTTAGGATTTTTGATGACTTGCTTGCCTGGCTGAGTGAGCTTCTATAAATCTATCAGGCATGTGGCTGTGCATAAATATCTTTTAGCTCAGACAGCTTCCCAAGCACAAGACCCTCATCATCAGAGATGACGGTGGGTAAGTAAGGCTGAACTGAGAGTGGGCTGTGGATGTCTGAACTCGTGTGAATGAAGCTTTCTCATTCCTAAACGAGTGCTAGCAGTGTTTTAACCAAGGTGATGCATTCCTGGCTTCTTCCCTCCACACCTCTGTTTATAGGTCGTGTACATGGACCTAGTAGTTATCAGTAAGCAGGTGCCTGCTCTGGCTGCACCTCCCATGGGTAGGGACACTTAAGTTCAGCCTCTCTGGGAAAAGCAGATCTAAGTATCAAGGTAATTTCTTTTCACAAGAGCTTTCAGTCTTCCTCCTACATGTGAAAATGCTTCTGTGCAGCTCTTTGCCAGAGCTGTCTTCTGGTCTTCTTGCACTGCACATCAAGGCTTACCCGTACATCTGCTCCATTCTGCTATGCCCTAGCAAATTGTGTAATAAGCCGTTATATGACTCAGGATGACACCACCAGCTGCGGCTTATTCTCACAAACTATTTTAAAATTATTTATTCAATTTACAAAATTTGACATTTTTTATCTCACTTATTGTACTGTTTACCTGTGGAATATTTTTAAATCTTATCCACCACTGTCCTGCTTCTTGATGCATTTATTTTTATTTAATTCTGAAATTTAAGAAGAAGAAAATTCTGCACAAGCAGTTCTGACTTCCTTAGAGAGATTTTAATAAGCATACAAATTTATGATGATTTATTTGTGTTACAATAAACCCTAGTCACAGTTAATTCTAAATGTAGATCTCTTCTTAATTTTTCTTATCTGCCTCTTCCTGGTTCCATTTTTCTTTTCATTAATCCTTTGACATGAGCATCATTAGTTTGCAGGACCTGTAAGAACACTTCCTTTATGTCTCTACCACGCAACACTAGTTCATTCATTGGTCTGATTGTCAGGGTTAATATGTTAGTATGAAAAATGTTTGCTGAGAAACATATGCATTATTAAAGATTATGAATAAACTGAAATGAGGGCAATTTATTTGATGAAGAATAGCAGCACACTTTGTGAAACAGACTTCCTTTTGAATGATGACCTGCATAGGGAGCACTGCTGCTCCATCTGAATGAGGGCTCCCATGGAAACTTGGTCAGGGTCCTGTTGGAAAACTGGGCTTTTTGGGTCCCATCCACACAACCTTACTCAAAATCTTCCTCAGATTAAGTTTCGGACCCAAAATCATCATACCTGGCAGCTCATCCTGCTACTTGCCTGACATTTCAAGAGCAGGCAGGTAACCTGGGCAACTCTGTTGCTGGAAATCTGGGGTCATGGGACCCTGGGAAAGTCCACGGTGCATGAGACAAGCTCTGGGAGAACACTTAACCATCACATCTCTCCTGTTTCCAGTGCATGAGAAAGCTCAAATACAACTACATCGTTCTATATGATGGAAAGACACACCAAGAAGGATCTTGTAAATGTGATGAGAAACAATTAATCCAAAGATGCAAATACCAATAGAGGCCACATCTCTCTGTGGTAGCTGGGCAGGCTGGAATCTGTGAGAGCTGTATGCAGAACGAACTCTGTAAGGTCGTGGCCTGACAGAACCAAGTACTTGATTTAATTCTTCTTTTGGACTTCTCTCCTTTCTCATGGACAAATCAGTCTGTGACATACAGTAATTTTGCCCTTTTACTTAAGAGCAACTGAGTACTTAAAAAATAATTAGGTAGGCAGAAACGTAAATGGATCTGGGACTTTGCCAGGCATGACTACTGATATATCTTTACAAAATAATCTTCAAGCTTAGTCAGACCAATTACCAAGTGAACGTTTCACTGAGCATAGTGTGATTATATTTCCCATTTATTTTCCATATCATCTTATATCCTTCCCATGGGAGTCAACCTTATATGACCCACCATTAACACCAGGTAGATGCAAGATAATTAAAATGTAAGTGGAATTGATGCTTGCAAAAGTATGCATTGTATTCTGTAAATAGAGTACAGGATAAACGTCTATGATTTCTTTATATCCTACTGAGTATGCATTATAAGACTAGAGACCAAAGGTGTAGCATAGGATTAAAAGATTTATTATATCACCTTATGCTTTCCCTCTTCTAACCCTGGGTATGCTACACAATAACCTGTTTTATTCATAACATGTAATTGATCAATTAGATGGGTCTATAGGGGGTTTTCCTTTTTTTTCCCTCTGGTTAAGTATTCTGAAATTCAGTCTCTGATACATTCTACTTGTGTTTAATATGAATCATTGTTGCTGTTGGAAAATTTGGATGACTGCCTGTGAGTCTTCATCTTTGCTGTCTTAAGATTCTTTATTAAAAATAGTCTATTGCTTCCTTGGCCAAAATTTCTGGTGGAAAAATTTAACAGACATCAGTGGAATTATGCCAGCATGTACTTTACTCATAATATCAGACTAACATTAAAGAGCCTCAAAAAAAATCCAAGTTAACACTGAACAGACTTGTTTCTATCTGTTCTATATTACCATGCACACGGAGTTACTTTGTAATTGTATCACTGAATATCCAAGAGAATCAGAGGAGGTTCACACCTTGGTAGAAGGTAGTTGCTATTTCTAATGCAAGAATCACAAAGGAACACAAAAATGTCTTTCCCTAGTTTTCTCATCTGTTGTTGATGATTCCACAGAACATAGTTACAAATTTGTGTGACTGTAAGAAGGTCATGTTCCATCCCAAAATTTCAAATTACAAACTCAAAGGTTTGAATTTGATCGAGTTCTTAACAGAAAATAATTTTAGTAAGCTAAGAACTTGATTCAGTTACTGATACCAGTTAGATCTAGATTGTGAGTTTTCTCCATCTTTGACAGTGAAATTTCTGCTTCCCTGTTCAATGCCAAAAAATAAATATACTCATAACATTAAAAGCTAAAATAATTTTTTTAACATTTTTGAAATTTTTTTCTTGGAAAAAACACAGATTTTTGTGCAAAAGTGCTCCATTTATGTATTGAATAACTATTCACACATAGTTGTTGTATCTCTTGCAATACTTCCTTTAACAATTCTTTAATCAGGATTATCCGACTGGGCACTATTCATATTGCAATTTTTTAGCCATGCAGTGGAAGCTTTCGAAAGCAAATAATCTTGCTAATATTGTCACAAGTAATTGCTCAAGCCCTCAAGAACAACTGATGCAATGATACAAAAGATATCAGGCATTGCACAATCATGAATGAAACTTACTGGTGAATTTTTTCATTATTTGACTATTTCTGTTTTAGGCCTATTGAACACCATATGAAAATTCTGCAAAAAATTTGACTGTGTAATAAGAAAGTGCCTCTCCTTCAATTCCTATCCATTCTGAAGAGTTTACAGCCATCCATTGCAGCATTCCAGTTGTAGAAGTCATCTCACCACGTTTCCATGATTGCAATTATGGCATAACTTTTCTATTGCACCATGGCTTTCAGCTCCTCCTGTTTGTTGTCCCTTATGTGACTGAGACACTAAAGTGATTATTTAGGAACCTTTTTCTTAGGTATAGTTTAATTTTACAACGCATTAGATTTAACTGCTGAGACTTTCAGTTGAGTTTATAACCTGTTAATTTAGACTTTCCCCTTCGCTTTGCAAGAGTAAACATCTTATTTTTCTTTTGTTACTCTTATCTTATTTGTCAAGTGAGTCCAAACTAATTTAACTCATTTAACCCTGCTCTTACTTCCAAAAAGAGACTAAATACAAAGTGAAATACACAGAACAGTATCTCTTGGAGCCTGCAGTAAGTATGGAAAACATAAGAGCTGTTTTTCATAAAGCTGTGAGAGTCAGCCCAGATGCAGCAAGATTCTGAAAGAAACTCCCTTTGGTGAGTTTAACCCAAGGAGCAGGCTTGTCTGTGCAAGGGGATCCCCAGCTTCAGGTAGCTCCCAGCTATCACAGGTAGCACTGGCATTTGGGTTTGTGTCTTTCAGACTGAGGGCTGAAGCACTGGTTCAGCAGGATGCAGTTTGCTGGCACCTGCCAGCTTCAGCTTTCTCACACCGCAGAGCAGGTGCTCCAAGAGCTAATGGAGCTGGGGATTTTTGAAGTGCCTGAGCAGAGCCATATGTTGTTGGACAGTTTGACTCACATTCATTTGAGCAGGCTGATGAAGGAAGAGACATAGTTTCTGCTCTTTAGGGACTCCCTCCACACTGATAGAGTGAGTTGCAAACTTTGCAGAAGGGCCTGGATCAACCGCCACAGCCACAGACAGTGAGAATGATGGAATGCCAAATAAATGGCTTATTTTACATTGGAACATCCATGGTTTCAAACCTCTTTACCTGCAAACTCTGAAAAATAACTTTCTGTAATGGCACCAGACTCAGTCATCAGTCACAGAGAAAGAGGTGTACTACCAGAAAGATTTTTCTGCCAGCCTTCTCCTCTTCTTGCACCAAGCAGAGCAGTTTGACCAAGTTCAAAAACACTTTGGAGGCAGACGCTGATCAAGCCCTTCCACTCTTCTGTCTGAAAAAAACTCCTTATACCTTACAATAAGACAGAGTCCAGTGAATAAGTTTTAAGCAGATTATCACTATTGTCAGAAAACAGCAGATAATTTTCTTTAGAGAGACAATATCTTAAGAGACATAAACATATAACACAGTTTATTCAATGCTCTGAATCATGAATATATACAGGAATAAAAAATCTTATTTTTCAATTTTATTCCAATAGGGAAGCAACTTTCTGCTACCAAGAAGCCTAAGGATATATGATCAAGCAAGCAGAATTGCTCCTGAAACAGCATGCTATCAAACATGCTACATATTCAAATTTAATAGTGAATAGTCTTTAGATTGCTTAACAAAACAACCTTGAAATGTGTGAAATTCAAAACCATTCTGAAAATGCATGTTTGAACAGTGCAGGAAAGATAAGGAACTGATTTCTACTGCAAGAACATATATCAAAAAGAGTGATTACACAGTGGGGCACTCTTCTAATAAGGGAACAAGTAGAAAACAATCACTGAGATGTAGCATCTGCCTGCGTGAAGCCCTTTAATCATACTTAGCAATATTTTGTTTGCTTTATTGCAAACATATGTTAGGACTAACTTAAGTTTAAAGTAGTTGCTTTTTCCCTGAACTGGAGAAAAAACTGTATTATCCCATGAAGGCTGTTCCAGGAGGACTTCTCTTTGTTTTTCTGGGATTTTTAGGTGAATGGAGATGAACGCCTGTAAGAAACGATCTTCTCAAATGACTCTGGGATTGGAACTGACTAGAGAGACATGGGTTTGTTTTGTCGGTCAGATCATCTGAAAATGGGATTGTACAGACGGCATTTTATTAGTGTTTCCTGCATAAAAATTTATCCAACTTCTGCATGTGTAATGGAGTGTATTCTCTATCCATGGCAAAGTAGAAATGGCTTTTCACATGAGAGATTACCAGATTGCAGTCTAAGAACTGTTTAGAAAGGACAGTCAAGGAAAGAGAATCAGGGAGGTTGTCCTCTCTGTAGAAGAATGGATTGACTGCACAGAGTTGTCTTTGAGAAACTACTGACAACGACTGACGGAAGACTGAGGTACTCAACACTGCTTTTGGTCTCAGTTTTCAAAGGTAATTTCTATTGCCATATATCTCACACCCCTGAACACTTCAAGGCAAGGACTAAAAGAAGATGAAGTTTGAGACCACACAAGGAACCACAACACACACGAACAAATATTCAAGCAGGTGCTAAGGAACACATGTAAATATTTTAGGGTCCTTTGCAATGTGTGTGTGTGGTGGTTGAACTCTGATCAAACATGGGAATATTTCTGTCAGGTGAGTTTTCAATACATATGGCTAATTAGTTACATACAGTCCAAGTTCAAGAGAATTTTAACATCTGTAGAAAGAATACTTTCTCCAGGAGAGTTCAATTTTCCTCTGCCTTTCATGGTCTAGGGTTAAACCCTGAAAAAGTCAGGGGCAGTTATTTAAGTGGAGAACTCAACACATTCGTATCCTGGATCAAATAAATTACCAATGCTTTTCTCACCTTCTGCTGAAAACAACATGCATTAAAGAGTAGTTTCTAGGAGATTTGGATGAATTGGGGACTGAGCCGTAGGCATACAAAATCTAAAATCAAACAACTTTCAACAAAGGAAGTCAGCATCATTCCTATCCTTTCTTTCCTGAAAATTATAATGTAGAAAAGTTACATGCTTGACACTTTTTAGCAGCACAGCATATATATAATTTTTCTTCACAAGTCAGAATAGGGAAAGAAATAAATTTCAAAGACATCATACTTCAAGGGGTGACAGAATTTTACACCTCCTACCATGATCTTTCACTTTCATTTTCCTTTCCTCCCAGAAGATAATTGTATGCCCTCAAGGTGAGGAAAATAGGTAAAGAAAGTTAGTCAGGGTCAACTGCTTGCAGCAGGACTCATCTGTCTGAAATCTTATGTCTATATTTGAGTTACCTAACCTTGGTTCCCCTTACAGTAAGTGAAGGGAGATTTTCAAGTATATTAGAAAGATATTTGAGACAGGTTAGGTTAGATGAATTGCACACAGAATTGTCACTTTCTTTCTACTGACTTTAGAGGGAGTATGTAGACATAGTCAAGTCAAATGAGTCCCACTCTAGAGATTTCCTTTCTTGTCAGCCCTCCAACAGACAGTAGCTTTTCTCATGGCATCTACATCAATAATTGCTATCCAAAAGGTCACTCTGAAAGCCTGATGTGACTGTCTTCTTTTCAATTTATTTAAGAAAAGTTCATATTCTGATTGAAATGAAATTCCAGGTAAAATGAGGAAATCAAAATTGCCTTGGTTTTATGGAATAGTATGAACCTGTAATCTTGGTTTTACAGTCTTTACAGTCCTTGTCCAGGAAAATGAGCCTCGACAATATGTTGATTTTGAGATTTGGTGAAACCCAGTTATGTTTAGATCCCCCGCCTGTTATGATTCCTTTTAGAAGAAAGTAATATGCCCCAAGGATAAGAGCCAGGGTGGGCTTCATAACACTTCTCTCTTAGGGGTTATCAAGGCACCAGATTTTCACCATGGATTTCAGTATGCAGGAATTCACAGTCAGGTGTTTTGCAAATTTAAAAAATAAAGTAACTCTTTGGGTGTATGAAGAGAAGTACTAATATTAGTGAGATCCTAACCTCTGTATTTGTGAGGCTGACACCAGCATCCCATGTATGGTTGTAGGGTCATAATCCCATAGAAGAGATTTGCAAAACTGGAGAAAGCCAGGATAAGGCATAAATTAGGCTCTACAGAGGTAAAGCATATCACATATAACATATCAGGAGTTTAGAAAAAAACTGCCCAAACACTACAAGTTGAATTAGTTCTACTAAACCAATACTTTGTATAGTAAAAAAAAAAAAAAGTCAGGAAATAAGAACTGCCTATGTAGAAATGAAAGGCACTGAAAGAACCTGCGGCCCTACTGGGAACTGGTAGGCTCATTTCTAAATTTGCAGTAGTATGATTGACAACTGAAACAAACTCTAGGGACAGCCATTGGTTCACTCCTGTGATGACTTCAAAGATTTTACTTCTTTCTGGAAGATTTTATAGGCTGTGCTTCGTATTCAGTGAGACTAGAGTGACTAATGGTCCTCTCTAGACTAAGAATCAATGAACCCATTAACAACTTGGACAGGACATTAGAGTTTAGACATTATCCTGCAATCAGATAATATTACCTTTTCTGTGGTCCAAATTCACGAACTGCACTCTAATTCCCTACCTCTAATTTCAGGTTATCTTCCTGATGAACCAGGCTACTTTTCCTGCTGTGTTACCTTACAGAACAGCTCAGTACTAGTAGCAGCAATTGCGTGTCATGCACGTCAGCTGGAATTAACCAGTAAGGTGAGGGTGAGTGACAGTGAATCTCTAAGTGGTTGGAGAACCTAATATTCCCTGCAGCTTCTGTCTCTTTGAATATACTGAATCTCCACTATTTACATTTTTTTTTTACTTAAAACTGAAAAAGTTATTAGGTTTTGTTGTTCACTGCAGTGGAAGAAGAAATGATTTTCTGTTAAGGAAAATGAACCGATTATGCAAAGACTGTTCACAATTGGTAATGTCACCCTGACCATCCAGACTACTGCCTGTCATGCCCTTAATGTTTTTTTCATACCACTTTTCATATAAAATTTCCCTTCTTCATGTCAGGTACTTCCTGATTCTGCTCCAGATCTCTGCTGGAGACTCATTTCTTAGTGTAACCGTAGAGCAGTGAGTCAAAGGCATGAACTGAAATTTTCTCTGTGGTCACAGAATTGTGCAGGAGGGCTACTCTGTGCCAGCTGTCCTTTCTGAGAAGTCATGTATGTCATATACTCCTGTAATTATTCTTGTGTACTTATTCTCTTCATAGCCTTTCCTCCCCTTTCTTCACAGTCCTATTAGTCATGAATAAGAGTGTCTGTGGAGATCCACTGCTGGCCACAAGAATTTACATGTGTGTGAAGTTTTCCCAGTCATACTTTCAAGGCAGAAGAAGGAAGGTCTGAAACTAAAAATCTTAAGGGGAAAATGAAATATGGGGCTATGGAATCTGATCAAACTCAAAGGAGATCCAGTTGCTATGAAGAGTTATTCAAATCATGCTAAAGCAAGTACGTAAACGTGGTCAGCTGGAGAGCTCCCTTGGCTCCATTGACTTAGCTATCTCATCCACACAGAGATACCTACATCATGGACATCTTAATTGAATCCCATGCTTACTGTGATTTTCCAGTTGTTATTTTTGTTGTATTCTTCACACAATGGCTTGGGTTTCAGCAGAAGGTTTGAATAGTGCCTTCATTTAGGCTAGTATGGATGACAGACATCCCTGGTGGGAAGTGAAAAAAAGAAAATGGAACCATCCAAGCCAAGAATAGTGAGAGATACAAGTTTGTTCACTTTCTGGTTAAGCACTCGGACCGCTGTTTTGTAATAAATAAGGGAACTATAACACCAAAATCTCTGCTTTGAATGAGACCTTCATCTTACTGGTGCTGTGATTCTGCTGATGTATGTTAGATGCATGAATGTCTACTTAGAAGAGTTTTCGTTTGACAGATAAATGAAAAGAACTCTTTTCTGGACCTTGGTATTCTTATTTCTGTCATTTGAAGATATATGCTGTGCTTACCTTAAGCACCAGGCTTGCAGAGATGGTTACTAGACCTATTTTGGCATCTAATACATAAAGTCAGTTTAACCTGATCCTGCACCAGTAGCTAGCTCAGTGCAAGAATCCAGGAACTGTTCTCATTTATAGTTTGTTCCCACTGTTGTCTCATTGCTATGCCCCTCTTTTCCTGACATTGTTATGAGTCTTCCTAAGACCTTCCTTTGCCTGACTCATTGTCATGTTATCTAAGTTTCACTCATTCTGCAGCAAACTATTATAATGTCAAGTTTCAGGTTTTTTACATGTGCTTTCCATGTTTTAGAACACCAATCGCAGAATCAAGGTTGGAAAGGACCTTTGGAGGCTATCTTGTCCAAATCTTCTCCTCAAGGCAGGGACACCCAGGGCCAGATGCTCAGGACCATTTCCAGACAGCTTTTTAATGTCTCAAAGAAAAGAGACTCCACAATCTCTCTGGGAAGCCTGTGCTAGTCATCCACATAGTAAACAAGAGTTTCCTGATGTTCAGAGCGAACATGTTTTGTTTCAGTTTGTCCTGTTGCCTCTGGTCAACATCACAGGACGTTGTGTGAAGAGGCCTATTCCGTTCCCTTTGCACCTTTCCTTCAGGTAGTAATTTCTACTAAGATTCTCCCTGAGCCTTTTCTTCTCCAGGCTGAGCAGCCCCAGCTCTCTCAGCCTTTCCCTATTGGTGAGGTGCTCCAGTCTCTTAATCACCTTTGTGCCCCCCTGCTAGACTCTCTCTAGCACGTGCATGTCTCCCTTGTGCCAAGGAGCCCACAAGCAGACATACCAAACAGTAAGTTGTCATTCATTTTATACTACCACAACTCTGGAGGCATTGGCCCTCACCCGCTACTGGTTACTCCCTGGAAAGTTTTAACTCTTTGTTTCTGGAATTCACTGAGATGGCATTTGTCAAGCTTTGTTCAACTGTAGTTTAGTTTAGCTTTGTTCAATCACTGTTTTGTTGAATAGTAAACCAATGTTGGAAAAGTTTTATGAATTTAATGGCAAATAGCACACTGGTTAATGGAAGGGTATTAATAGATAATCAGGTTATAAATCAAGTCAGAGTTTTTGACAAAATTGCAAATTGTGAGAATAGACCCTGACCAGTTTAGTCATAGCTTCAAAAACTCTTCTGTAGCTATAATTTTTCAAAATTCAGTTTTTATTCTTTAGATAGAGTTAAGCTTATGTTTGTGTGTATTGTCTCGTGTTGCCTGGCCAGATTCCAATCTAAATAATTATATTTGCATACATCAAATTTCCTGTGATGCTTCACATTGTTCCACATTTCCCTCTCTAAGGTTTTCATTAGCATGAGAAAATGACACAATACACTTTTGTTGCTAATGCAGTCTAAGTGATGAAGTAATCATCTTTTCTGATAGGTTTGGATACAGACATATGGATCCGCCAACATATTTTGTATATTTTACTGGTGAAAAGCATGAAAAGGCTGGTCATTATTGATGAATACTTATCTAATTATTGATCCATAGGGCAAATGAATACATGCTGGCTTTCGATTTCCATCTCCATATTTTGCCCACTGATTAATTTCTCCAAGATTTATTTTAACAGTCAACACTCGCTTGACAAAGAAGATGCAATACCGGTGAAAAGTGAAGACCTAACATTAATGTTTGTATTTTTATAATTTATAATTTATTGTAATAAAGTTAAAATCTTTTAATTTTGGCATATATTATCTCAAGTCATATTTCCAGTGCCAGCTGTGTTCCCTGTATCTCCTAAAGGCAGTTACAACTTTTCTCACTGGTGGTATAAATTATGGCGATATAGATATAAATCAGGATTTCTGTAAATGAAAAACCTCTCTGACCATAGCAGGACTGAAATAGTCATCATTGATAGAAACACTTAGGGTTTGGCCCTTTTTCCATGGAAGTAAATTGGGTTATAATCTAAGTGATTTCATAGACATGTGTCAAGCAGAATTTTTTATTTTTGCAGCACATGGTGAAGAAAAGTGTGTTTGATTTCCTCGGGTGTTAATTAGTTTGATTTTGAAAATGAAATATCTTTAAAGAAAATTAATAATATTAATATCCCCACAGAGTGACAGGCTTCTCACTCATTGTTCCAAACAGCTATCTGCCTTCTTCCCTCTGGTTTTGCCTGTATACCAAAAACATCTTCAGTGGATGTAGATGGATTGCCTTTAGTGTAATGCAATGACTCAACCCTGCGCAGATAATTAGGAAATGCCCTCAAGACTTCCTCCAGAGGACTTCTAGATGTAAGCAGTCTAACTCAGCTGATTCTGATTTGTCCCCAGAAATGTCATATTTGAAAGTTCACTGAATTTTTTGGCAAAGGCATCTATGTCTTTGTTAGATTTTGTCTGAGGCTGGAAGGATGGTACATTTGCTTTTGTGTTGCAGATTTGAGGAAGACAGGACCCCATCTCTTGGTAGCAGAATGATGAATCGGACAGAATTTTAAAACCCTTTCTGTGAAAAGGGGGAAAATGAGTAGAAAGAAAAGGGAAATATTCTTTTCATGCCTAAAGCAGTATGCCAAAAAGTCTCCTAAATCAAAACAAGGTTTTTCTAGAAAATACTTTTCCTTCCTGCTTCACAGTCAAAGGAAGGGAATTGGAAATCGATGATCCATGAAAATATATATTTTTAGAAACATATTAAACTAGGAGAAAAAAGAATTCTGTTGAGATCTGAAATGCTGGTACAATGATTTATTTGTAACAGGATGAAAAACATTCCTTTCACTTTCTCATCTTGGAAGAGAGATGTGTGGGCTTTTTAATGTTTGATTTTAAAGATAATTTGAGTTTATTTGTTGTAATGTATAAAAGTTAAAAATTGAAGACAGACTGAGTTTGTGTCAGTGTATCCCTCCATTGTTTTATTGATTAAAATTCTGTACTGAAAGATTTTTCTTCTTGTTGTTTCAGGGTTTTTTTAAGTGATTGCATTCCACTTACAAATGAAACAGTATACAGGATCATTTCCTGATGAACTGGAATATATCTCAGCAGATATTTCATCCCAGCTAGATCAACCATCCAAGAAGTGCAATTCAGATTCTGAAAAGGCACATTGATGCCTGTGTGCCTCAACATCTCGTCAGGAAAAAGTTATATGGACTCCAATTTTTCAGCACCATTTTGAGGAGACAGTGCTCACCAAAACCTTCTGTGGGACCTTCTGTGTAACATGGACCTCTCCATGAAAGGGGACTCAGGAAATCTTCATCAAAGATGGTGAGGCAGACACAAAGCTGCCCAAGTGCCTGCACCTGGACAGATCAGAGCCAAATGGGCAGAAGGGCCAGTGCAGGGCTGTTTGAACCAGGCTCCGAGTAATGCTGAGCTGTCTCATGTGGCTTTACCACTTTGATCTTTGACAGCTCAGATCCTTACACCACAACACATATTACAGCTTATATACAAGCCCTTGCAAGCTAAGAAAGTGCCGTAATTAACAACCAAAAAAACAACCACTACTAGAAAGAGGTTGACTAAATCAAATATCAAGCCAAGATTTAATAGGAATACTATGCCGTACATACTATTTCAGAAAAATGTTTCTGTCCTACTTTCCATGATCACCTACATCACTCTGTAAACCTGTGGCCAGATGTTTTACTTTCCATGAGTAAATAGATAAGACAAATGACTCTTTTTTTAGTCTAATTTCAGTACAGTAACAGGATCATAGAAAGTCATTCTATTGCTGCACTTCATAGCTCATCTCAATTAGAAAATTGTATTGACAACAGCTCAGGAGTGGACCAATTTTTAACTCTCTATTCTCCTTTTTAGGAAAGTATGTATTGCTACACATGACATTGCTCTGGTGCAGAGGCATTGGTGCTTCTTCCTTTCTACTAGGAAAATCTTTCCTGATCACATCTGACTCTTTCATCGCCACATTTCATGAGCTGTTCACAGTCATTTGCATGGCCAAATAATGTATCAACATTTTCTCTTCCCAGACAACCTCACAAATGAGGAACTCCTGGTTTATAACCAAGTTTATTATTAGCTTATATAGTCTTGATCTTTTGGTACATTTCATGAATAATTATAAATAAGTTCAAGCTCATTACTGATATTTTAGTAACAACACTGACAAGGGTCTTCCAGTCTCGTAGTTTCTCTGCTGAGACAACCCATCCTTGGCTCCCAGCATCCATACCCAATTAATATGTCCTGTGAACAATTCCTGTCTTCTCATGTTGCTATATGTTCTATTGAAGTTCATATCCAAAGTTATAACCATAATAAAACACACTCGGGTATTTGATCCCAATCAGATTGTTCTTATACAGAACAGGTGTGTCACGATCAGCAACACATTTTATAAAGAAACATTTCAAAGGTTTTAAAAACGTGAGTGGAAACTATTTTTATTTCTTTTCTGATCTCTTTGCCTAGGGAAATGGGTGTATTAGCTATGATGAAAGCAATTACCAAGACTTCTAAGGGAGAGAAACATTAAAAGAATAAATATAAAACACCTCAAGGATCCAAACAGACCCCTGAGACATGAGATTGTCTCAGCTTTATCTCTCAGTGTCCTGGAATTTCACAGCACTATTCTCCCAGAATATCACCCTTCTCTTGAGAAGCTTCTTTTGCTGAGTCTCGTTGATTGCATTTATGGTTATTTGTGTTCTGTTTGTAATGGTTATGAAAGTATAAACCATGATTAAGATTTTGAGATACCTGTCTTAAAGTTAGCTCCCACAACAGATATCAGGCTATTTGATAATAACAAAGAACCAAGGGAGAACCTTGGTTGTAAAATGTAAAATGGTTTGTCTTTAGTGAGAAAAAGAGTTGTAAAGTCTGTTAATAGAGAAGCTGAATAACAACAAAATCAGATAAAGAAAAAACTAGAAAACCCTCTATAATTAGCTAGTACAGTGTGTGTTAAATTAAAAAATACATATATATATATATATAAACTAAACAAACAGACAACCCCCCCAGCCATTTGCAGGTGAAGAGACCTTATGAGACATTGCTGAAATGCAGCTATGCTTGCTACAATTTTTTTAAAATTAACATTTCAGAACACTGTTCTTAACATCAAACTGTTGTTGATGGAATGACATGTATGTAGCACTAAACAGCAGAATAATACAGCACAAGCATGTTACAAAGAGTATGTAGATGAGGTGTTTTTACAAAGAATGGTTAGAAAAGAATGCTGACATGTTAATTTACCTAATTCTTACCAAATGAGATGTGTGGTCTGCATAAAAGATGCTAGAGTTTCAATTTATTAAAATATTTACATAATGTTAATAATATTGTCAATTTTTCTGCACTTACTGTGCACATAATTTACTTCCTATAAAATTTTTAACTTCTCTACCACTGTTTAGAGAGATGAATCTCCTTAAAAACAGGTCAACTGACCTCTCTCTTTCTAACCCTGAAGAGCCCTGCAACCTGGGAAGATTTAATATTAAAAGCTGCAATATATGGTACATATAAATCTTGTATTATCAGGGGTGAATCTTTAGGAAGAGAGCAGAAAATTCACATTCAGAGGAGTAATTTCACTGAAAGTCTGTTGCGTTTAAAAAGTGATAAATTATTTTAATAGATACCTAATTGTAGAAATTACACAATGTTCTCTAATTATTAATCCACTATTGACATGTTCACTTCTCTGAGAAAGAAAGATTTTTGATGCATAATTACCTTCAGTTTGATAAGATCACAGTTCTTTGCTATTTCTGATTGAGATTTGGCATTGAAGAAATTCTCTCATATCTTTGCTGCCTTATTCTGCTGGATGGGAAAAAAAATCCTGTGAGGAAGGTGTATCTCTGGCTGTCAAATCTGAGATGACTGTTATCACACTGCACCTTCTTCAGAAATGTCCCTTTCCTCCCTCACCTCCATTTATTCTGCATCATCTGCAGTCACTGTCTCCTCCCAAAGGTTAATGGCCCCATGATTACTGAATTGTATCCTGATATTTTAGTTCCCACTGCATTTCAAGTCTCCTTGACTTTTGGGCACTTTGGTGTTATGAGCTGGGCTAGATGAACACTGATATCCTTGAGTCAATATAGTGATGAAGAGGAGCTAAAACTTAATGCAATGCTGTGGACAAGTTGTATAATACTTCTATTAATCTACAAGATAGGGTCAGCATTTCTAGTATGACACTACGTTGACATGCCTGTGTTTTCTATTTCCTGAACTACCTTGGATATTTTCAGGTCATGTATATCTTCGCCTTGTTTTGCTTCACTGTGCAGTAGGTCAGATGTTGATACCAGATATTATTTTTTCACCCCTCAAAGCTCTGGTGCACCAGTTATTTCCTTTTGCTTTCTTATTTGTAGCTTCCTTTCTTTCTAAGCTGCTCCAAGACTCAGCCTTTTGTCATTAGCATAAGTATTTCTGCAACATATATTCAAACTTTTAAAAGATATAACATTCCTTACAAAAAACTCTTTCTTCAAGATTGTTGTTAAGGGACAACCAATCCATAACGTCTATCCTAATTCCTGATGCAAAACATAATCAGAATTTATGTCAAGGCTTTTGTTCGACTATGAAGGGCTTCAGCAGAGACAAATAAGTGTGGTATAACACTCAAACAGAGAAGTGCACTACACATAAATTAAAACTTTTCATATTTTTTGATAGTCCCCATGCTTCCCCGTCTCTCTTGTTTATGTCAATATTTTCTTTCTTTTTGCCAGAGGAAGCCAGGACTCGAACGCAAGAAGAAAATAAGGAAATAAAATACAGATAATATACAAAATACAGACAACCATCTTAAAAGCCTGCATATGTGGTTAGAGGAGTGTGTCAAATTATTATTTGTCATTTAATGTTTTTGCTGTAAAGGGATTTTTCTGCTTCTCTCATCTCATTTTCTTTGTGAGATGTTCAAGACCATATGTTTCCCTGTACCAGCAATCAGAATGGATTTTACTCTCTGTGCATTATTGTTCATACATTTGTGATATATCAAAACATCTTGACTTCAGATATTCCAGAGAAGGGCCATGAAGCTTTCCCTTCTGCTTAATGATGCAGAAAATTTTTCTCTTTGGACTGAAGAAATTCTCAAGAAGATGGCAGTTTTGCCCCAAAGGATCAAGCTTTGCATTTAACCTGAGCCTTTCAATCTCATAATACAGAAATCTCATGCTGCACAGTCTACCCACTGGTCAGCCTGGGAATTCATCTGTCTTTGTGAAGAATTCAGAATGAAGAATTCTGATACCATTACAGTTATATCCTCTTTGTCCAGGGAAATGTCACAGTAAGATTTTTACTACAGCTCTTCATACTTATTCTCCCTACTTAACATCTGATGCTTCTTTCCTATATTATATAGACATAACATTTATAAAGGTGTAAGAAAATATCTTCTGGTCCCCAGGTCTGGAAGATCAATAATAGCTTGAAATTAAACCACCCAGATGTAGTTTAAAGAGAATAAAGATAGCGAGTAAAGTTGATAAATTTAATTAAAGTGAATTTGATTTAATTTTATTAGAAGGTTAGGAAATTTAGTATGATATTGCAAAGAGTATGCTCAATGAGAATTAACAATAAATGAAAGCAGAAAGATTTTAAGAAATACTTAGAGTTGTTTTATGTCTAAAAAAATTTACAGTGTAAGTAAACAATGTCTAACAAACAATAGGATAAAGGATGGCTGTGTCAGTATCTGACAGACATAGTCACAGCCCATCACCTTGCAACCAGGATTTCAGTGCAAAGCTGCCACAGTGGCAGTGGTCCTGTTACACATGCTAGTATTATTTATGTGGTTAAAATATGCAGCAGGACTGGGGGGTAAGGACTGTCCCTCTTCCTTCATAGGCAGCATGTGACACTTCACAAACTTTCTCCACAAACTTTCTCCATGACTGAGTAATCAGCCTTCCCTGTCCTCTGAAGCCCCCTTTATCCAAAGCGCTTTGTATAGCTGGAAAACTCTTCGGGGGGGGTGGAGGGAAGAGAGAAGCATTCAGTTTTATACAGATTTAGAGGGAACTATCTTTTTTACATGGTAGATGTTACTGAAATGGTCTTAGTATGTGGATCAGCTGCTGAGGAATCCAGGCTGACACACCACTTGTTGAAAGGTGTTTATCAGCTGTTTGCAGAATTGCAGCCAGATTTGGCAAAAGAGCCTCTGGGGGAAAAGTAAAAAACAACAACAACAACAAGAAAACAACAAAACAAAAGTAAAAATAAAAAACACAAACAAACAAAAACGCTAGCCACAAATGACAACAAAAATAACAAAAACCAACCAGACAAAAAAACAAAATGCAAGCTTAAATAGATTTAACAGAAACAGGCTTCTAAAAGACAAGAGGATGCCTAGGGGTGCCTTGACTGACAGACAGACTGGCATCCTCTGCAGACTGTTAGGCATAACAGAATGCATGTCTTATCTATATACAGGTGTGTACACACAAACACACACACACACACATATACATATATATATATATACATATAGCTACAGCAAACGCTGCAGAGGACCTCACACTCCAGAACCAGACATAAAAAGCAACATTATTTCTTATGCTTAGAAGCTTTTTTTCTTCTGGAAACATTTGGAAACAGCTATTGGATTCATTAATGTGTTAATTGTTAATTAGCATTAATTATGACCTTCCACAAAGACACCTGTCGGAATACGAACAATGAACGATGCTGCGAACCCAAACTGCTGGCAAGCAGCCGTGTGTGGACAGCGTAGGAACCCAAGCTGCCCCCCAGATGGATCATGGCCCACAGGGCACCATGTGGGATGAGTGGGACAGGACGGGCTGGTGGGGTGTGAGCAGGGGCCAGTCACTCAGTGGCAGCCAGGAGGGCCAGCTGGTTCCCTCAGGGCCGTGGCGTTGTCCTAAAAGACCTGCTTTTCTGAGGAATGCACAATAAGCACAGATTAATTGCAGATCTTTGGGAAACCGCTTCTCTGAAATGTGATTACAGAACTTTGTTTCATTCTTGATCACTGAGATGCATTCTAAGTCCTCGTGAAGAAATGTTATATTAAAAAATACCTTTCAGAAATATACAAAATGAGATATCTGGAGGAAAAAGAAAACACATTACTTGTTGCCTAAAGAGCACATTTCAGTGTAATATGTTTAATGAACACACTCTCATCTGAACCCTCTCCTCCAGCACTCACTCCTGCACATAGTAACACCTGCCTTTCAGTAAGTAATGCATTTCGACTGGAATACAAGGTAAAAGTATTCAAAAATGAACACGCAAGCAGGCAGAAATTTGGCAAGACATCCAGGAGAGGTGTTAAACTGTGACTGGTACATTAAACTTTTGAGGCACCCCATCAACTTGCTCAGCTTGGTGGTGTGCAGAGGTACCAACTATGGTCTGCTGGCTGCACAGAGAAACAGTTGGCCTGTGTGTTATCCAGATCTAACAGAGATCTCAGCCCCAAAATCTCTCTCTGCAATGACCTGTAATTCCAGTTTTCTATTTGGACACAAATGTATCCCACTTCTTACAAGATGCACGCATAACTAATCTTGACACACACACAGTGATTTCCTAATACCCAGGAACATTTTTTGTACTTCTGTAATGATTTGACATGTGAAAAATTCTTACAGTTTCTAAAAAGTCCACCTGTACTTTTTGCTTGGTAGCTGTACACTCTGTAAGACTAAATAAAAAGAAGGAACAAGGAAAAGCATCATAAAAGGATAAAGTGTTACATGGCATTCATGAAACGCTTTATCATTTTCAGAGAACCAGAGAAAACACACGACATCTCCTAAGTTAATCTCAAATGCAACATCATATATAGTTTTTCAGGGTCGCAGAGAAACACTTAAATACTTTCCACACTAACTGACAAAAGCAGTTCATGTTTTCTTCTAAATTAAATGATCATGTAAGGAAAAGTCTTAACTGGAATACTAATCAGGAAATAAGCATCAACTTTAAATTAAATGTAGCAAGTTGCTGAGACCTAATTAATAAAAGTATAAGTGCCCAAAAGGTCTCATACACCATCTCAGAAGAGTTTTGTTTGGTTTTTTTTTTTACCTGTTTTTTTTAAAAAATTACTTTGAAACATTCAGTACAAATTAAATATGAAACATTCTTCTGCAAAGTTTTCCTTTTTGCTTATTAAAGTTCAGTTCTATTCCTACCTGCCACTTTCTGTACAAAACATTTTTTTCTCCCACATCAAATTATAGGTTTATTCTGCTTTTACTGCAATTTAACCCAACTTTCCCACAGGGTAACTCTTAACCTGGAGTTTCTCCTCCGATTAAGTTCTGTAAAGATGGTCATCTATGTAGATATTTAGAAAAGTTCCATTAAAAGATACTCCATCTGCCTTAATTTTCTCCTAGGTTTTCTTGCTCATACAAGCCATTTTACCCCCTTCAATCTAAATAGTGCTTCATAAAAAATAAGTAGAATCCAAAGTTTCTTAAAAAAAAAATCTCATAGTAGGAGAATTTGGGGGTTGTTGACTCATTTCACAATTGTTATCTAGCTTATCAAGATTCAGAAATTTTTAGTCATTTGTTCTGCTGGATCTTTGGCAAAGATGAAAACTACTCCCCTGTAGATTACATGTAGGCTAAGGAATACATGAAATCTAATGTACAAGTTTAGATTTGTAAATCCAGCCTGAGGTTAAGAAACTTTCCTGCAGAGGCTCTCAGAAAAAATTTAGAAAGGAAGCGACCTAGTAAAGTTGGCAAAGTCTGTACAAATATTTAATTGTTGTCATAAGAGTGTTGGCAAGTTGACAGAGGACAAAAAAAGCAGTCATCGAGTAAATTAGTCATCCGTAGACTTTATCTGGGGCACAGTACCAAAGTTCTGTGAGTAAATACCAAGTTTTGCACTTAGCCTTGTAGATGCTGATGAGCTTCCTCTTCCTTCTCTTCACAGCATGGAAATCTGAACCATGTCACCTCAGTCTTTAGTCCACTTATACCTGGCAGAGGCAAAACATAATTTTGGTTTCAAGAAAGGGGTTTGCTTCACACTGGTGCCCACAGTCCTCAAGTTAATGTAGTAATGAGCTCTTCAGTGCAGTGCTTTGAAATAGGCCTTCCTCCTCTCCCCTCACTGTTTCTATAAAACGCACATGATAAAAGCATAAACAACCAGAGAATACATTTGTTCAGTTTGCAGAAGTATCATGGCAGGAATATTGAGTGGGGATATTCTTTTGCACACTAACCACCAGGATATGTAGAAGGCCATTGTTTCTCTTTTTTGTGAAGAAATATAAGAAGAAGGAGGATAAACCAGATTAGAGCTGGAAACGAAAATGTCAGGGGAAAATAGAAAGTACAGTGAGAATAGGGTCAAGAATTGTATTTTCCTGTGTCCTGTCTAACCATTAAAAAAATCTAAGGAGCAAAAGGTGGGTGAACAGAGGCAAAACTCCATTCATTTTGCCTAAATTAGTTCACCCATCCTGTTAATGCTGCTCTATGCATTATTGCAGCTAATAATCTATTAATGACACCATTCTTATTGTAAAGCCACACTTGTTACAAAGCCTTCAGGGAAAATGTCAAATGCTGTTATTTAAAAGAATAATTAGGGAACTTACTGAGTTCAATCGGTGTATGTATGTGAGGGAGAAAAAGAATTAACAGTGAGCTTTATGAATCTGAAGACTTTATTGATATTCCTCTATTCTTCCTAAATATTACAGCCAATCTATCGCTTCCAAAAGTAGTGGGAGACAGCCAGCAAATGTAAGATCACCAAGTCATAGTATCAGTGCAGTATTAAAATTCAGAAGGTGTCTATAATGAAAACTGATCACAGGCACTATCACAAACACAAACTGATCTGACTGCTTGTGCAGTGTCAGAATTGTGCCTTACTTCTAGCTAGCAGGGCTCCTCAACTCACCGGGCTTCTAACACTGTAATGCATCCTTCACGTATGAAATGCTTTGCTATGGAGGTGTGTAGGACTCACATCTTTACAGAAGCTCTTGAAGCACACTTCAAAACACAAGAAACCAACAGTTCAGCATCTGTGTTGCCCCCAGCAGTAGCGTTTCGCTGCAGCAGCCAGTGCAAGATTACCTAGGAAGTGTTGGCATTGAGAGGACAGGGAAACATTTGTATAGACTGTTGTTATCTGGGTTAAGAGCAATAAGTCCTTAGTGTTTCTGAAGCTTGAGAATAAGGACTCATTTCTTTACAGAATTATTTAAAATATGTTTCACTCTGTGAATTGAATCAAGGAAATTATCTTGATAAAATAGAGAAAGATCCTGCCTTTCCCCAGACATTTTTCACCCATAGAAAGCCTTGGCTCGAGTTCATAAGGTGATTTAAAGAACCCAGTGGGCAAAACTTGAGGCAGCCCCCTTGGGGCTCAGAGGCTGGAGAAGGAGGGGGAGGAATAACATAGTCAGCATGGTAGGAATACCTCACGTTAAATATTGCCCTCATTTGGGCCCTCACTGGGTATATTTTTCTGGTAAAAGTAATCATTTCTGTTTGCATTTTACCTGCATACTCAGAGGCTGAGCTTATTGGCCTGTACAGCTCCATGGGCTTGGTCCCTGGTGTAATAGAACCCTGCAACGAGCACACCGAGACTGTGAGCCACAGATCAGTCCCATGCTGCAGCAGCAGCCACCCTGCACCATGGACCCTGCTGTGCAGCTGGAGCTGAGCTCTGCTCTGTGTGGCTCACCAGCCACAGCTACAGGAGTGCTGCTTCAGAGCAAAGGCGGAGGGAACATATGTCAGTCTGCAATAGGCCATGTAACAGCCTCAGCGGGATGTGAAACACACAGTGAGCAGTAGTAACTCCATCAACAGCTAGAGTTTCAGGCTAGATTACAAAGAGCAAATAACAGATTTTGTGTCTTTTTCAACACTTCTCTGCATGTTTCTCTAAACATGTATACATCACCCACCCTGACATTATCTATCAAAGGCAAACACTCACTGAAGATGAGCATTTTACTTACAATGCAAGCATCCTTTAGTTTGCATGAGTACATTTAATGAACCATCAGAAAATCCACAGCACTCTGAGACTGCTTTTTACATAAGCTAAGAGGCTACATTATGTTATCACTAATCCCTACTCCATCTGTTGACACACTCAAACTGAGGAATGCATCAGAAATGAGGAAACATTCTTCCCTCTGCTCTTTTCTGAAAACCTTATTCTGCCAGCTTGACTCAACAGGAAATCAGGGGTTTCTAATTATGCAAGTAGCCCCCCCGAGTCTGTGGGGATGAGTGTACTGGTGGAACAAAACAGCAGTCAGCATGAGCAAAGGTGGCAGCATTATGTCATAAACAATTTCTACAAGTGTATTTTTGGGGGGGCATATGACCATTTAGTAACATAATAATGGTGGTGGTTTGGAACTGACAGTTTTTGTAACAGTTATCCCCACTAAGTACAGCCCAGATAGTACTCACACAATGTCTTATCCACCAGAAACACCCTCAGCGGAGTAGTTTATCCCAGCGTGTTTTACTCACAGGGAGTCAGCACAAGGGCATGCCATTGCATTGTTTTATGCTTAGGGCAGTAGTTTTCACGCTGTGGTTAAAAGAATCCCCACAGTCTGAGATCTGCACTGAAAGCACTGTACAAGAGGCAGTGGAGACTACAGTTCAGCACATCCTTTGGATCATCATAACCCAGCACTTCTGGAAAGAAAAAGAAAGCAACCCAACCCCTCATTTCTGTCCCCAAATTACCTTTTGCATTGCTCTGGCACAATGTGGTTCCTTGGGAAGCCAGAATGAGGAGCTGCTCTGAATGATTTGCTTTAGGCATGTTGCTTTTCAGCCAGATTGGCACTCTAGTCCACTTCACTAAGCAGTCAGAAAAATGGACATTCTGACTTAAATTGTCGAACAGGAGATTTAAAAAAACGCCAGTCTAATATCAGTAGATTTAAATTTACCAGGTAGAAATTCATATACCCCAGCTTGCCATATCTAGGACCTGTAAATGGAAAGTATTGAAGACCATGTATATTTAAAGCACACTGCGCACTTGTCTGCAATTCCAGTCAGTGTTGTGCAAGGGGGCCTGCTTCTAGCAGGGAACATGGGAGCCCATGGCAGTCATGGCTCAGGCACAGGTTACTTACTGTCTGACACACTAGTTATCTCTCACAGGCAGTTCTCTAAGAGGAGGAAAATTAGTCACTAACCAGGAGCCAAAAGTACTCGTAGTTAGACAGCCCCATCCACTGGTTCTTGTCGTGATTTAACACCAGCTGGCAACTCAGTCCCACCCAGCCACTCGCTCCCTTCCCCCTAGTGGGATGGTGGAGAGAATCATGGATTGAGATAAAGACATTTTAATAAGGAATGCAAAAGCTGCATACACAAGCAAAGCAAAATAAAGAACTCATTCACTGCTTCCCATGGGCAGCCAGGTGTTCAGCCATCTCCAGGAGAGCCGTGCTCCATCACGTGTAAGGGTGACTTGGGAAGACAAACACCATCATTCTGAACACCTGCCCCCTTCCTACTTCTTCCCTCCTCTTTATAGCTGAACGTGATGCTATATGGTTATGGAATATCCCTCTGTTCAGTTGGGGGCCCCTCACAACTTCTTGTGCTCCCCCAGCCTCCTCCCTTGGTGGGGTGGGGTGAGAGGCAGAAGAGGCCTTGGCTCTATGTGAGCACTGCTTAGCAGTAACTAAACCATCCTTTGGTTATCAATACTGTTTTCAAGCCCAGATCAAAACCAAAGCCCATATTGTGAAGAAAATTAACACTACCCAGCCAAAACTAGCACTCTCTGTAAGGTTCCCAAGTGACTCTCATTAGAGGCAGTACGTCACTCGGTGCTTTCTCTGGGGATTCATCACAAGTGCTGCACAAGTCTGTCTAATGGGCCACCAGGGCATTTAGAAGGTTAATCTTATCATGGGGCCTTTTAGTTTTCCCATGGGACATTTCTGCATATAACAGCTGCCCTTGGGTTCTGGAGAGACACTCCTTTCAGGGATGTGTGCAGGTGACACACCCTGTGAGCACCGGGACTTTGGGTTCAGCCGTCATCTCCTTGGTACTCAGGGATCTGGATATTGGACTCATCCACTCTGGAGTCAGCCACAATCAGGTCCTGATAACATCTTTCACAGTGTTGATTTTTTTGTTTGTTTGTTTTTGTTTTTGTTTTTGTTTTTGTTTTTTTTTCTGCTTTGCTTTCCTGGTGTAGTCTTTTAATGGAGAGAATACAATTCGGCTGATATTTCCTGCTACCAGAACTGTGAGTGGGAATATCAGCTGTGCCCTTCCATAGTTACTTCATCTCCCTCTCTTCCCTGTTGATTAAATGTCAGCTCCTTTCTTTGTTCTCTTCCAAAGGAAGTTAATTCTCTCCTCCAGCTGCAGCAGATCTCTTTAGCAGCACAAAGCAATGCTGTCCAGTGATTTTACAACATTTCCAGCACACTGCTCCTTCCCTTGCTGCCTCCCCAGCCCTGCATGTGGTAGCTCAGACAAAAGGCCAGGCACTTTTCTTTTGTGATATACCATGGTTATGCCATCACACAACCCAGATGACTAAATAGATGAGAAAAGTGCAACTGTGACTGCCCAGAAAAATTTGTTATAATGCTGCTTGAGGAGCAGGGGCCAAACTAAGCATTACACATTGTAGTGCGTATAAAAGCCTGCAGCTTCTTCAGAGTATAAATTATAAAACTGCCATTTAGTTGAAAAATTCCCATTTTATGAAAATTTCCCTTTTTGTATTGCACCTTTCCTATTGTGGTTTATGTTTAGTGACATTTTCTAAAGCTACTTCTGGTAAATAATTTACAGTGAGCGATTTCACTTCATTTCATTTCTGTGCTGTGTGAAGCAGTTGGGGCAAGGTCCAAAGAGCACTTAGCACCTTCCAAAGGCATGTGAGTGAAATTCAGATGCCTGAGTGTTCCCACATATTCCTATTACCTCACTGGGGTTTCCTAAATACCCACCTAAGGTACTAAAATATTGTCTGTGTGATTAAAACATTGCATTTGCACACTCCTAAGAAGAACTGGGGGTTTTGCATGAGCTAAGCAAGTACACAGTGGCACTCTCAGGTGGGTATCTGGTTCTGGGAATAAGTCTTGATTTCTTTTTTTTTTTTTTAAGGATTATTTATCACTCAAAAAATACTATATTGTCTCATATCATCTCCTGAGAAGATGTATACTTCCCACATCACAGTATGCTGTGTAGAACCCTGCTCCAAGAGTTGGGAGGCCTGCCTTCTTAATTCTAACCACAAACCCAAACAGAAGAAATGCATTTTATGCCAAGGTTTAGAGCAGGAAAATATGGAAACATCTTCTAGCTCTCACTGAAGTTTGGTTATGTTGCAAAAAGAGCCCTACATCTGGCAGGAGAAGAGCCTAAATGGGGAAGAGCCTAAATAACAGATAAGATAGCTAATAGTATAAACAGCTTACCTAGGTTTTACTTAGTTTCATATCTCAGCCATCACCACCCATTTAACAAATTAACTAACTCTGTTTGCTCTCTGCAACCCAATCCCTGCCGGGGAACACACACACAAAAAAAAATGCCCAACATACACTTATTGAAAAGTTGAAACAAGGAGAAGTTTTAATAACTGGAAGTGACACAGTATAATTGGAACATTTTGGAAATACTAATGAAGGGTTTCAGTAGGCATAGCACCCGCAGAAGCATGATCGCATCTCGTGCTGATAAAATCTCAATGGATTTTCTCAGGAGACTAACACAGCTGGCATTCTATTCCAGTCATTTTATGCAAGATGGTTTCAGAAGGGAAATGAAAAATAGCTTCCTTAATTGAAACAATGGGGGTAGCGATGATTTTTTCCTAATTAGCCAAGTTGTTATTTGGTAAGGGTTTAGCATTTAGCATTAGTATACTTCAGAGAAATATGGGACACAGTAGATTATCTAATCACCTGTCTTGGTTTTATCCTGTACATCATTTATAAATTTATATATTTGAAATCTGTAGTATAACCAAAATAGATTCATTATAATTCTGCAGTTTTTCATACAGCATATGCAAGGGCTCACAGTGGAATGGGTGAGTGTCACACAAACCAAAAACAGGCAAGGCAACATCCTGTGGCATATAACACATTCAACACTGATACTCATAAAGATTACAAGGTCCTACTCACTTCTTCAGTTGTGGATTGCATCAGAAACTTGATTCCTTGCAAAAATAAACATAGCAAGTAATGAGGAAAAGAGCTGTATGTTGATATTTTTCTCAGCTCTGCTTTGTATGCTACTTAAGTCTTCTTTCGCAAAATCAGAAAAATAACTAGTTGTTGGAAGAACAAGGATAGTTTGAGCTGAATTAGGGGAAAACCTTACAGGTCAAGGAGGTCAATGCAAAATACATATGAATAGTAGTAGGCATCCACTTTACATAAAGATAGTTTCTCATAGGAACTATGCTGCAGAAACCAAGACAAATCAATATTTAGATTGTAAGGTACTTGTTTGTACTCTGCTTTTAAAATGTGATTTAGTCAATAGCCTGTCCTTCTTTAACCACTGCAGCCATTCTCACCAAGTTTTGTTCCTTGTTTCGTATCTGAAAATTACCTGATATTAGATCAGAAAATTTATGTTTTCCTATTTCTTTGTCTCAAAACCTGGAGTCCAACAACTTCAGTGGATGATTCATTGCCTGAAACAGGGCTAAAACATTATAGTTGTGCATTTGAAAGGTAGGAAGTCTCCTGTATTACATAAACCAAAGGATTATATCCCATAGTCCCTGAAGTGGAAGTTTTTGCTTCTCCCAAAGCAATTAATCACTTCTGGATTCAAGAGCTATGGTTCAGCTAGAAAACCTTTTCCATGGCAAGACACAGCGTGACGTGAGGAAGACTCAGAATAACCTTTTTACAAAACACAGATTTTCTTGTTTCACTACTTTATGTAGTTTATGACACTTCCTCTAGTGAAAAAAACCCCAATATTATGGGGCAGCTAAATATGGCTCAGGGCACATATTTTGAGTTTACAGCCAAATCATAATAAGACAATGTTGTACTGGGTGGGAACAAAGCAATAACTCTTCCACGTGTAATAACACATATACGCACCCTCACATGATCCTTCAATAGGTACAGTTAACTAACTTAGCTTGAAATGTGCATTGTCATAACCCAGAGCCTAGTTAGTCTTCCTGCTGTCAGATCAACTCACAAGGCGTTCTTTCTTTCAGTGTCTTCAGAAATGCCAGTGGTGGGACAGATGCGTGGAAGGAAATTGCTTTGTAGCATTGTGAAGGGTTAAAATGAAAAACCAAGAGACTTGCATGGCACAATCCAGTTCCAGTGAATTTCATAGAAGGAGGCATGCATTATGGCAGGAAAGCATATAGAAATTAGTAGGATTTAATGGGAACAAGAGGAGTAAAAAGCCAAGTAAGTGTTTGTAAAACAGACTGTACGAAGACTAAGGACTATATTGAATTCAGAGGTAATTGACACCCATATCGTCCTATGGAAAACTTAGGAGACTAAAGTCAGAGAACATGAGTGTCTTTTTTCCATGAATATTTGAAAGGTGAAACTCCTAGGGATGAATCCTTTCTTATCTGCTTTCTTTCCACATACATTTCTCTGGGTCCAGTCACACAGATATTAATTGACAGGCAAAGAGGAAATGTTACAGCCCTTCTTCTCTACTACATCCATTTTTACAGCTTGGTTCTTGCTGGGTTACATATGTCCAGATAATACCATACAGGTACGGAGAGCTCATTTCCCTTTTCCAAGTCATCACTGAGGCTGGTCAGATCTGGACCAAGTTTCTGTAGGCAGGGTTTAAGTATTAAGCGTCTGGTAGACTTTCTAATAAAGCAGCGTTACCAGTTCTACTGACAGTGCTTTCTTTTTCAAGAAACCTTTCAAAGTATTACATTATCTAGACACAGAAACTAAAACCTGCGCAAGCTCAAGCCACAGATTCAGTTAATAACATGCAATATTGAGGAAGTGATAGTGAGAAATTTTAATTTTGGGAATTATTATTTTCCAGTAGTGTAATTACAGATTGTAGTAAACAAATGTCTTCCTGCTAAACACATTTTCTTAGAAATTATTTTTTAAATGTAAGAGAAAAGAGGATATTGTGTAGAATTAGTTTTTGTCCAAATATGAAACTGCAAAAGATCATGCTCTACCAGTTTTTTTAATTAAAATAAATATTCCAATCAATTGCATTGAAAAGCATTATAATTAAAAAAAATAAATCTTGAAAAGATAGTAGAAAGGTAATTGGAAAAGATAGCTGAAACTGTACTAGAAGTATGCAAGTCTGTAAATTATTTTGCATGTATTTTGGACTTGAAATATATTAAACAATGTTTCAATGTAGTGATATATTCATGAAGTGTATTAAACAATATTTTAAAAATTGAAAAATTAAAGAGTAGACGAAATCGATTCCACTGAACTACAAAGAAAACTTGAAAAGTTTACAAATATATTTTTTTCTTTAGATGTACAAACATCCTAAGCAATGATAGTCAGACTTCTGCAATCCTGTTTAGATCCTGAATTACTAAACAAATTGATTTGCATCTCTATCAATTTTCCAAGGTAAAACAGTGTTTTAATGATATAAATTTTAGTGATATAAATAACGCAAACCCAAGGCCAGGATTAGCTCTCTTACGATTTTATGGAATCATGGTTTTATGCATTGAAAGTTGGTGATAAACACAATAACACAGTAGACCAGTGCAGTGTATTGTTCAATCTCAAACCTATTCGTGTTAAAGTCTTGTTTGCTTCAAATTTATAGATATAAGTTAATATTTTTTAAAAACTAACATTGCAGTCAAAAGCTAGTGCCTTCCATATATAATATTTTTTGGTTTATATTGTCTGATTATTAATGTTAACATTCTAAATCTGGTGACTTACAATAATAATACAGTGTATGTCTATTAATATTTATTAATTTTTAGAAATCATTGGGGTTTTTTGCATAGTCTAGTATTTGCTGTGTATGTAAAATCCAATGCAGTAAACCAGAGTATATTATAAGCAAACTGTGTATTCATATATAAGAAGCAGTCTCTGTCTTTTCTGTATAAAACTCAAAAGGTATATTCACTGCATAGTTGATATTAATCTTGTGATTTCCCATTAGATTTTAGTACAAGTGTGTCTTAGCTTGGTTAATAATTCACATCCCCTTGGGTTTCTAGGATGAGTTGTTTTGTAATTGAAAAAATGCAGATGAGCTTAACAACAAACAGCATGGACAGGTGCTGTCATTTTCATAATTCTTTACGAAAGAGACTATCACATTAAACAAAGAACAAGGGCTTCAGTTATATACATAGCTAATCTCCATAATCCATCAATTCAGTTTATCTAGCTCTCTATAAATTAGAACAGTCAGTAACAGGGCACACGCCTTTAAGCACTACTGGAGAGATGCAGAATATATCAATTAAAGATATCTTACACAAATCTTGTTTTCTCAAGTTTTTAATTTAATTTCATGCAGCAAATGATGGAAATTGCATAAATTTTCAAGTATGCAAGTGTTTAGAGAACCATTCAGTTAAGTGTTTAGAGATTAGTTCAGTTAAGAGCTTGCTTGTGAAAAGGTAGACTCTGTCACTCTAAAGCAAGCAGTGAAGGACAGCTGCCACACTTAAATAGCCAGTAATTCTAGTTTAATACAATACTGTTTAATGATCCTATAATCAAGAAGATACCCAAAATACATTTCGGAGAAGTGGTTGGATGAATTTAAACATGATAGTAATGGTAATAAAAGTAATAGTAATAGAGTTACTAATTCAAAGGTAGAAACAGAAAGAATGAGAACAGTAAGCCACCAACTGCTTGCTTGCTTTATGATTTAAGCCAAAGGCTTTCAGTGATACTACCTACCTCTTCCTAGTAGGTCTCTCAGAAAAAAAAATAATGCAGAAATAATGAGCGGTAAGCAGTAAACAACCTGAGGTCATGCCTATACTAGAAAGTTTTAATAGCAACATTACTGCTGGCATTTATATACAAGGTATATTTATATACCTTGAAAATCTCTATTCAGAACGTTTGCTTCCACCTGTGTAGTGCACCATCATTGCAGCTACCTAAGCTGACAGAAGGTAAAGTTTACTAAGTGGTAGAGAGTCATCCCTTGTTCCCCATTGAAAAGTGGTGGAATACCAACATTTCTTGAAGGGAACTGTGAAATTTGTGTCCTGTTTCCCATTACCCTACTTTTTCCATATAATGATCTCCACTTTTCCTTTTCTGTCTGTTTAAAAAAAATCCAACTACTTTACACCCAATCCAATTTTCTCACATCAGTCTCTGTCACAACGCTGCTGCATTCATGGGTGAGTTGACGCTGAGGATACTCATGTCTACACTGCCTGCCATTGTCAAGCTGTGAAACTTCAACTTTTATCTTAGAGGTTGTCCATCATATTACAGCCTACTGACCAATCCAGATATAAATTTTTTATATTACTGAAGTCCTGTAAATATCTGGCAATCCTGTTACAGACTTTCAGTGGTGAGACAGCAAAATAAGTGTTCTGTAAAAGATCCAGTCATAGTAGAGGCATGAAAATGCACATTGTTATCAGCGAGTAGGTGATCAGTTTAGAATTGGTTAACCTTTGCAGGCTGGTGAGAAGTTGAAAGAGAATTGACATCACTCCTGCAGAAACTCTTCTCCTGGGCAGAAAAGAACGCAAAATTAATGGGGTCCTTTAAAGAGGGAAAATTCTAAACCTTGAGATCAAGGGCTTTCGGCTGGTGGTGTAAAAAGGTAGAGACTATCCCTACTTCCTGCTGCTGATGCCATTTTTGCTATATTTAAGTATTCACTGCACAGTATGGAGACAGACATTATACCAAAGGTGGAACCTCAGACTCTTTATGTGAGGGCCTTAACCTCCAACTTTGAGTCCCATGTGCTCTTGCACCCCATTTTTCTGGTATCACAGAGCTTGTGCTCTCCCTGCACTGGCTCACAAAGGAAATGCAGAGCTGGTTTTTGTGGATATAGAGTTGAAACTCTACTTGCCAGGACAATTCCGACATGACATAAATTAAAGTAAATGACACTTATCATGTTGTTTGGAATTTAGGCACTAAAGTCTTACTAAATCCTGGATTTGCTGTGTAGTACCTTTTGACTCTAAACAACTAGCTAGTGAAATCAGTGACAGAACTGAGAACTCCACTTAGATCTATTTTTTTCTCAAGCTTTTAATTTCTAGAGCCAGCTTCTTGTTTAGAACTCAGAAACTCTCAAGTTTACTTAAGTCTCATATTATGTCATGTGCATAGTAAAGATTGTTCAAAGTCAAGGTTATATTTTCATTTACAATTTTTCTTCTCTTTAATATCCATATTGTTATTTTATTTTTCCCAATCTAACCCATCTTCAGCAAAAAAGCCTTGTTAGTGCACCTAGTACATTCCCTTCTTATAGAGATGAGAACTTGTGTAACTTATTTTAAGTTACAGGGGAAGGGCACAGCGTGTGACATTCTCTTCTGAGACTGTGAAGAACCAAGATTGGAAAGAACAAATGTAATTGAAAAAGAGAAGCCTTAAGATTATTCTGAGAACAATTAATACCGTGTTCTAAAGGCAGACTACTAGAGTTTGACAAGTGAGTGCAAACGATGCAAAAGAGAGTCTGAGTTTCCACGTTTAGCCTTCTCAGTATCACATATGCAGATTGGCTTCTCCCACTAATTTTTTTTTCTCTTTCTAGTTCCCCCAGTTTGCAGTGAAAAAAGTGAACCAACATATTTTGTGGAAACATCAGAATGTAACTTTAACCAAACAGAAAAGGGCTTTCAAAACTTGTTTTCAAAATTATTATTTTAATGAGCCTGCAATTTAATTGTTTGTTAGCAAATACAAGTAAACAGAATGAAACAGGGTAAAAAAATAGTTTTAGCAGTTGCTCTAGGTTTCATGGCACATCCTTTCTAAAATATGCTAATAATCATCATATACATATTTTAAAAGAAAAAGTCAACACAGACTTTTCATACTAGCTCACATTTTGGATAGATACAAGGAAGAGGTCAAATTTTAATCTCCTCTGAAGAGAGGCTTTCTTGTGCATCTTTTATTCCACTGAAAATCCCACAGAAATGAGGGTTAACTATAGGCAAGTGGTTTGGCTAGACCACTGTTTAGCCAAGTAATGGAAAACAAAGAAAATATTCAACAGCATTTTCCCTGTAGTTCAGGTACTGGAGTATATGAAACACTTATCCAGGGGGTGTCAATGGAAACTGCTGGGTAAATCCTGTCTTGTACTCAAGTGCAGCCAAACAAGCCACTACAGAAGAAAATGTGGTACAGTCACTTAACAGAATAAGTGGAACAAAGAAAAGGAAACTGTAAGAAGAGGGAAATGATCACTTTTTACTAATTTCCGTAACTGCTGTGTCACCATGGCAGCAGGAACAATAGGCAGGTGCTCTCAATTAAAATAATACTGCTGCCTGAGATAGAGGTGTGTCTAAGATGCTGAAGATCAGTACTTGTAGGCTTTCCTATCCTTGCCACAGTTCAGAAAAAAACTATTAAACTATTTTATTCATCAGCAGTGCTTTGAACTGGATCCTGAGAATAACTCCACAGACTAAGACTTTTGCTAGGATGCTGCAGGGGCAGGCATACTGTCTTGGTTTGAGACAATTTGGAGTGGGTTGGGGGCACCTCAGACAGAAGTCTCCTCCCTTAGATTCAATACCTCTGGTTTCTCCAATACTGAGAGACCAAACACACCCAGATGTAAGTGAAAAAATAGCTCTTTACCAGGTAGAAATGGTAATAACATACTGATAAAGCCGGGTTAAACCCACCGATGGGGAGGAACTTCCCAAACCCCACCCACTGCAGCGAACTGAGATGGCAGCCGGCATCCCCAACCCAGAAAAAAACCATGTGGCCACAGGACAAGGAAGGATGGCTGCCCTTCCACATGATTTGTTTCCCCCACACCCAGAAAACCTGGCAGGAACATTTAAAGAGTCAGTACTGGCAGGAAATGGAGGATGGCCGGGATTCGATACGAGCAGGTGCTTGCGTGGCGCTGGATTGAGGCTGCGGTGCTGATACAGGCAGTCAGAGGAAGCCTGCGGACCCCAAGGCCACTGGAAGGACTTGCAAGACACCCACTGTTTGCAGTGACTGGGTTGTTGCAATTTCGATGTTCGCTGGTCAAAGTGATGGTTGTAGTCCTGTCCAAGTGGTGGTCACAGTCCGGATCCAGCAAAGTGCTGGTGGACACGGCAGATGGTAAGGAAAGTCCCATGTGGTGAGGGAAGAAAACCCAGTTTTAAGTGAAGTCCAAGTGTAATCTTTTATTGGGTTTAGGCTGGATGGAAATGCCTACCTAGAACAGTACCTCCCCTGGGGCAGAGAGCTCTACAGTGGATAATGTAATACTGGATCACAGGACATTTCAGTAGTCTTTGACACCTTCTAAGACCTTACAGTTGCCTGTGGGCAGCACAGGTGGATCCATTATGGTCCGTCAGCAGAGATTAATATCTTTAGACTATGTGTGAATTGTCTCCGGGCTTCCTCAGAGGGGAATTATCACAGCTGAGTCGTTTGTATAAAGACAAAGAAACAATACCCCACCTCACAAGATTTGCCTCTTTCCTTATCTTGTTCAATACCCAGCTTGTAGCCTGAGGTGGCAGATATGCAGGGTCTTGGCACCTGGGTGGCCACCCTGTACATTGTTAGCAAAGCACACTGCTGATGGAGCCTTTAGCACCAATAGTCCAGTCTCTTTAAAGAAGACAAAGCACCAACAAGTCAAAAAGGCATATTTGGAGAAAAGAGAAAAGAAAAAGAGCATACCAGAATTTTTGAGTAAGCCGGGACATGTACCTCAAATGTTGCAATACGGTGCAGGTTTCTGCTTTGTACAGTCACTGAATGATTCTGATAACATTAATAGCAAACTGTACTTGGCACAGGAACTACTGTTTTCTTCTTCAATGCTAAGGAAAAACTGTCAGATTATCCGACTGGGAAGGGATAGCTCTGTATCTCTAACACAATGCAATATGGTGCAGAGAAACCCAAGCTGAACCAGCTACTTCCTTGTAGAAGCCTAGAAGATAAGGGGGGAAATGTGTATGTCTGAAACATTGATAGCTGGATAGCTGTGAAGCCAACCAAGGACTGTTGATAATAGCACACTGTGAGAAAGAACAGGATATGTCTGGAGAAGGGAGCCATATGGAGGCAAGGCAGCACTTTTCTAGGACAAATGTCCTTGTTCTGGCTCCTGGAGATAAACTCAACACAGTACAGAGCAATCTTCCTTCCTTCCTCCCTTCCTTTCCTTCTCTTCCTTCCCTTCCTTCCCTTTCACTCTTTCTCTAATTCAAAATCCACTGCCATGTGTTTATGCTAGAAGATAAGGGACTGACTAACATAAATTTCCATGCC